>VXAC01006571.1:0-149844 GCA_013399225.1 Rhipidura dahli | reverse complement strand
AAAAAAAAAAAAACAAAAAAAAACCCAAAACACCATTCAGATAGCACTCCAGGAAACATAAAGTCAAGCGTACTTGAAAATAAACATTTTGTAAAGCTGTAAGGAATCCTATGATTTCTCCATTTCTGAGAACAATTCAGCATGTCTGCAGATCCTGAAGATCAGAGGATGGACTTACATGTCTAACCAAGTCACCTACAGTACTCTTGATTTATTAACTGCTCCCTTGAAATTTCTGAAATAAGGTGACATATCATATCGAGCTTTAATGCTGATAATGAAAACAAGGCTGCCATTTTGTATTTGGACTGATCAAGAAGGGGCCTGCATTATATATACAGCTGCTTATGCCCGCTATAAAGGATAATTTTGCTGTATTAACTCCATAAATTTGATAGAGCCAGCAAGGCTTCCACTGCATAATAGCTTAATTTTTCATTCTAATAATAACTGTCTGCCAGTTGAAATGAATGGGAGCAAAAACAAACATTTCTGTTCCATGACATGATCCATGACAGATGAACAGTTTAGGAGGCCCTAGGGCAGGGTATTCCAAGCCTCTCCTCCCTTAACCCAACAGCGGTAAAAGCATTAACACCAAGAAAAAAGGCTGAACTGTAAAGGAACTCCTTGGAAAATGACCCAGCTATCCTCTACTTAATCCACAATTGGCAACATGCCTGATTTAAGACTATGCTAAGCATCCAGGATTTTCTAAAGTGCTTGCAGACGGTGTGTACAGTATAACATATGCCTGCAAACTACAGAGTATGAAACATCCCTCTCTCAATCACACACAAAGGTTTAGTGGAGCTGTTTGCTTTGTATTCTACTTTCTCTATTTATGTTGAGAAAAACCCTTTCCCTTAGACTATACAGAGAAGATTAATAACTTGGTTAATACTGTTTATTAGTAGTATCAATTTCATGTAATGCAACATGAAAACATGTATTCCCTTTTAAAGAAATAAAAAAGCCCACATGCTTGAAGCTTGACAAATTTTAGTAAAAATGGGGCCGCATAGTTTAGTGCCAACAAGTTACTCAGGCTTTATGTGAGTATTGATTTATCTGCTAAATGAAAATGAATAGCCACCATATCTACTGCATTGTTTTGCTGCCTCTGCAAGTTACAGCACCTTTTTAAAGAAACCCTAAGCAGTTTTAAAAGGACAGTTGACAATGCTATCTTTGAGTGTGAAAAATCCACTTTTCCAGATCAGTTTTTAACAAATGCCATCAGGGGCAGAACCGGGTTTGTGTCCAGTTAGGATAGATTTTTAGAGTATGGTATTGGTTTGTTGAAGCAAAAACACGACTAATCTTTCTGAGAAAAGTGAAAAAGCAAGAATTAATGCATAAACCAAGAAAGCTTTGTCTGAGTTAGGACCAGATTCATGAGAATCTGATCCTAACTCACTAAATGTTTAGCATTTGAGGCCTGTCAATGGGTCATTCCTTTGTATATTGCTGGGCTGGAAAATTCCCTAATGACTTCAAGTAAAGTGGCCATTATAGGCCAGTAATTATCATAGTGTCTGAGAGGCTATCTAATTTGATAGAAATGAAAACAACATACCATCAAACCCCTGGGAGCTCAGGAAAAGATGGTAAGACAACTAGAAAAAACCCTACGAAAGACATACTCGAGATCAAAAACTGCACAAGATGAATGAAAACAGAATGATGAACACCAACACGGCCTTTTGAAGCTGTCATTTGCCAAACACAAGTTGCTGCAACATAGACCAGAAAGGGCAATCCATGGCTGCATAAAACTAATCTCCAGTTGTTACTTTTTATCTAGGAGCATCTGGGTTCTGCCAAGGGAATCTCGATTCCCCATGCACACGTCCTCTGTATCAGGTTTCCTGCTTGCATCCAAATACAAGAGGAAGGAAAAAAAGCTAACTACAGACTGAATATGAGACAGTTGGCATGGATGAGCCCAACATGGCACATGTAGATAGGTCTTAAACCTGCAAACCTTCCCTTCCTACTTAGATCCTTAAATTCTGCTTTGTCACATGTACTGGGAGGAACAACCTGTTTCCTAAACAGGAACTAATGGATGGGTATTGCTGAACAGAGTTAAAGGTTGGTGGATGCTGTTAGGATATGATCAACCAGTGAAACCACAGAAATGAATGAAAACTCACAAAGCGAGAAAAAAAATGAGAAAGATGGTCAGAAATCTGAGATTGCTGGTACTCTGGAAACCTAGGGCATGCTTCAGTCCTCTCTGAAAGATCTTCATGTAGTTGGAATCAAAAGGGTTATCTCCACAGAATGTTGGGAAAGCATGGAGATGAGTTAATGTGATAAAAGCATGGGCCCTGGATTTCTGTGGTGAGAATGAAAAATGCCTTCTTGATGGGAAATGCAAAACAAAGACTATTTTACATGAAGACTTTTTCTTTCTACAGTTACAAACACTCTGTGGTTGAGTGGTTTACTACTGAAAGTAGAGTCACATTAGAGCACACCTTAAAGGAGATGAATAAGGCAACAGAAGCAAAACATGGTTTTGCAAAATATTCCCATCTTTCACACCTTGTAAGCTCTCCATTGTAAAATACATGGTTAGAAGAAGCTTACCACAGCTGAGTGCCATGAAGTTAAAAGGCTCACAACAACTGCTAAGTCAATTTTAGTAGTCAGTATGTTCATGCCAACATTTGGGACTCCGTGTGAAGGTAGAATGTGTTTTTAGTAAAGGCTGATGTGAGGTGTTTATGCCAACAAACAGCCATAGCAAGAACTGCTACGGAAACATAGACATACATGGCATGATTTGTGCTGGTGAAGTCAGGTTTTAACTTAATGAATACTAATACCCATAGTGAAATTCCCTGGATGTGAGGAAAATACATGGTACAGAACAAGGAGGAAATCTCACCTTTTTTCTGCTACTGGACTTCTGAGTAAAATTTGCCAGTTGGTTTCTTGTTGGTTTGGTTTTTTTTTTAATAGTGACTAGAATCTAAGACTGCTGCTGACCATGTCAAATTTGGATTAATACAGAACTCCCAAAACAAAACCTTACTCAAAAGGTGATTTAATGTTCAAAGAAAAGGGATGCATTCAAACATCTCTCTCTCTCAAAAAATTTCTTTGATTCCTCTTAAAAGGACAAACGTGTTTGTTTCTACATGAAGAGTCAAGTAAAAACTACTGGTCTCTTCACAAAGTCAGTCTTTGGGTTGTTTAGCTGGGTTTTTATCACTTTGGGTAATTTTTTTTATCCCCTTCTACCTGCACAATTTATGTGAAGGGTTTAGTCTGTCATCTGTTCCAAAAAAACCCAACTAGGATACTAGTATCACACTTTCCCACTAGATATGTTATGCAGGACCAGAGCAACATCTAAGTGGAGAAATTCCACTAACCTTGGAATGGTCATCAAATCACTGTCTTGCAAAATGCAAGTATATTCTTATTTTAATTTTATGCATATGTGCATGAATCCTGAAGTAATATTCAGATGCTGCCAGGCAGTTCCATATGCCAGCTTTTTTCTTTCTGCATACATACCAGTGTCAGGTAGCAAATGTTGTGAAGCCAAATTACAAATTGACTACATTTTCTCACGTATGCACGTGTGTGTGTTTTTCCCCAAGCCAGTCAGTCCTCCCATTTTTCATTTATCTGCAGGAGGAAAACAAAAAAATGCACAGGCGTGTAAATATCTTTGAAAACAACAGTTGTAATATATAAAGCATAGTCACAGGGCTTTTTCCAGATCCCACCAGCTTTGGCCATCCTTTATATCACTAGCACACTAATACTAAGAAAGCTGACCCCTTGATGATATTGGTCATTCCTTCACTGCTTTATCATCCTACTCCTAACCACACAGTGGCAGTAAATGGGGGGTGTTCTCTGGGTTCCTATTAGGAACCTCATTACCCCTTCTTTCTCTCTTTCTTGAATTAAAAATGTTTAAATTAGTTCAATATGTCTTGAATCTCTTCAGCACACTACTGTCCGTCTGACTCACTTCCAAATTGAAGTGCATATATAAAAAAAATTGAATCAGTTCAATGATTTTAAATCACTCTTCAATGTGCAAAGTAATTTAAAGTTACTGGAGTGCTTCCAATTTTTATTAGTCCTTGAATTTGGAAATGATCAAGGCTGTTCTGGGCATGTGCAATACACTGTGACTTAAAATTATTATGTCCATACTTATTTAAAAAAAACCCCTCAGATTTTACTTAACAGTAGAAACCACTGAGGATTACCATGAACCAATTTTAAAAAACAAAATGCAGGGTGCATCATTCCAGAAGGCATCAATCTTGAAAAACACTTGCAATTTTTAAGAAAACTGAGAAACACCATAAAATGCTTGAACTGTTCTACATGCAGCATGGACTCCCATTTTAATTGCTACAGCACTTTTGCATTTAATTACTTTCAATGTATCTAATTGCTCTAAATTTAGCAGTTTCCCCAAAATCAATATGAGGACAGAATCAAAAAGGGCTGACTTTCTCCTTAAATCTTTTGAATGCTTAGTGAGGCGATTAATCTTTATGCACAAGACTAGTTCTTATTGAACTTAATATGCCTCTTCACCTGTTTGAGTAGGCTCAGTAAATGAATGCTACTCCCTTACCCACATGAGTAGATTTACTGGAGTTCTAGAGAAGAAAAAAGGACTGCTTACAGGCAAAAGTATTAATAATGTCAGTGATGTAATACTTGAAAGAACTAACCAGACTACTGCTTCTCAACAGTCCATTCTAATATAACCATTTGATGCACTCAGTCTCTGTTTTTTGGAGATATAACAGTTGAAGTATTCCTTTAAGGTGAAGGTCTTCTTATTCTCCACCACCATAATTATAGAGTGAGGAATAAATAAAAAAAAAACCCACAAAGAGTCTTTATGACCCCTTTATACCAAATAAATTTATTTGACTGCCCAGTCTTAAGACTGGGTATTTTTATACATCTGGGGAAACCTTCTGGATTCCTCATCTATGAAGCTTTCCAGAAGCTAAACCATTGACATGTGAAATAAGGCCTCCGCCTCCAACACCTTTTCCATAATGTTCACAAATAACCCCACAAGCCTTCATACATTCCTCATAAATATAATGGAGAATAACATGGAGCCCAAGTCTGTGGGGAAGAGGACTGGCTCTGTGGGGAAGGGGAGTTCAATTCCAAATAGGCCTATTTGCTACAAAACTCAAGCGTAGAGAGATGAAGCAGTTTAAGATCTATTACCTGAAACCAGGTGCTGAGCAGATGGGAAATATTATACAGCTGGAATGCACTCTCTTCTTGCACATCTCACTTGACTCTCAGTGTCTCCATGGCAGCTGCTGCACTGTACACAAAAAACCAACAAGCCACTGGATTTGGTGTCTTGGTCTCCCATGTTGCCCCACTGATATTACAAAGTGAAGAGAAACTACTCCTTAGTCTCTGTTTCTCTCACAGTAACCATACACTTTGAAAAAAACAATCAAGGAGCAGGACGTAAGCCTTGCAAAGGTGTCTCTTGGCTGTGTCTGAGTGCATGCTGAAATTTGCTTCCCAGTAGCTGCAGGCATGCAGCTATGGGAGAGAAAAAAAGGCCACACCATGACCTTATTTCTCATTGGGCTCTTGGGATCCTTCTCTCCCAACTAAACATCTGCCTAAGAGCTGGCCAGAAGGTAGCTCAGAAGCTGCTTTTAAGAGTAAACAACTCACTGTCAAAGCTCTTAGCATCAGCACTCTGTGGAGGAAACAGAGGATTTACTGTGTCATATGAGTTTAATATTTGATACATCCATCCACATATACCTGACTATATGCTGCCCTTGTAATGGGGATGGACTCGATGATCTAATAGATCTTTTCCATTTCTAGCTTCTATTATCCTATTATTAAAAATAATGAGCCTCTAATCTAACAACTGAAATAATCAATAAGAAACTGAGTTTGTTTTTCAAAATTACTTTAATTTTAAAAATACAGCGTGTCCATTCCCTGCTTCCTGCTTTTGACCGTGATAATAAAACTTTCAGAACAGCTAATGTAGTTTAGCTAAACAAATTAGCCAACTGCCCCATTTAGGGGGAAGAGAAAGTTTCCATTAGCCATTCAGATGTTCTTTGCCTGCAAAGAACAGTTTTTGCAAACCAGACATCAGAAGATATATGGTTTTAAATTCACTATAAGGCTGGGCTACAATGCTCTGCTATAAACTCACAAACAGAGCAAACTATTTGTTTGTGAGAGAAAATTCACTTTGAAAATTTGATGGAAAATATGCTTGTCAGTGTCTTGATCCAGACACTGGAGTGATTTTTAAAGTACGTAAGTTCAATTGTTAGTTCTACCTTATACTTTTTGTTTCATTGTGGACAAATCACTTCAGCTGCCTCCCAAGAAGCAAGGCTAAAAAACCTCCCTTCATGCTATTCACTTTATTGCACTGAGGTAGATTGTAAGCTCTTTCAAGAAGCTCTGCTACATCTTTACAGTGCCAAGCCCAGCAGTTTCATGACATTAGTAGGGATTGTTAGGGATATTACAGTATGAAAAGAAATAGAATTTGATATAGTAGTACGATATATTGCAGATTCTTAATAATATAATTAAACTAATTACCAAGTGCCACAGAAAGTAAACCAGCCTGGACAATCATTTTAGATAAGATGCCTCGATTCTATATGAGCAAGGTATTTGGTATGAAAAGAACAGATCAAGGGATTACTGCAGATGGTGCTGAAGGCTCCACACCTATAGAACATGCACTTTTCAGGGGTTACGTGAACCAGATTTTATCTGATTCCTTGGACAAAATATCCCTACCATGTATCTAGTACTAAGACTGAAGAACCGTCATTATTTTGGACATTTGTTTCCTATAGAGCGCTGGTATGTGGCTGGGAAGTACCTAAAGCTCAACTGGTTCATTTTCCTTCAGAAGAAATCTAATTTTCTCCCACATCACCAAAATCCCCATGAACTGAATCAAAGTGACATAAACGAAGAAAATCAGATCATTTGCTTCTGCTCTAGGCCAAACCTCCAATTCAAAGATACCCTCTGATGGGAAAGTATGTGGAGATCAATCTGATCCTGGGACAGCTCTTTGTGCCCTTGTTACCATGCTCCCAATAATTCTCTGAGCTTCAAAGACTGGGAACAGGTTGCTTGACATGCCACTTTGAGCGATAGTCACTGAAGAGTCCTCGGATGAGGACGGCAAAAAGGAAGATATAAGTAGAAAGACGTTCTAGAGCAAGACTCTCTAGATGTTTCAGTCAGTATCTCCAGATCATTGGTTACCCCCCTGAATTACCAATACTAATGAAGGGCCTTCTCTAAGCAATGGTCACAGTAGTAGTATTGACTTTCCCAAAACTTTCAGTCCAGCTGATTTGACTGCATTTTACTGTTATTTCATCATGGTAGTAGAATCTCCCAACTTCAGACAATTGCAAATTGTCTCCTTTTTTCTTTAATAATATTCCGAGTAATATCTCACCGTTCTCATTAAAGTTTTCTGTACATGCATATCTTTGTTTTGATGTAAGAGCAGAGAATTCCTCTGCCTATGACATTTTGCTTGATGCTGAGATTTGTATTTCCTCTCCACTAAATGTAACTACAACACAATGGCTGCAAGAAGAACATATCTGAGTATGACATACAGGCAATTCAAACTACTGAGAAGACCCATTAGGAAAACAGCCAAACCAGCAGTCCCTCTGGCATGATAGTCAATGTCCCAGAAAGTCTTAGAGCCTGGATGAAGCCTTCACTACCCATGGCCAGCTAGGTAACAGAAGACAGACAATACATATGAATTACATTAATCTTGTTGGAATTTTTTGTTAAGGGTTTGAGCAAATTATTAATCCATGCCCCCATTTACAGATATTGAAAGTCTTTTATTGATACATATAAAACTTTCTAGTTTTCTATGACATTTCACTGATTAAGAAAAGTATAATAGCTTACAGAACTTATTTTCTCATTCACCTAGATTATTCTGGAAAGTAAGTGTATACTGATTTCTAAACAACTGCAAACAAAACGCCTTGCTGAAAAAATTAGGGAAAGGGAGACAACTTCATACTGGTGTTTTTATAGTCAGACACTATTTAGCTGCTCAACCTTGCTCCTTCCATAAATGTACGACTCACAGCTTCATTGAAAAAAGACCTAAAATGAAGCAGAGACCACTGAAACAATAAAGAAAGATGCAACTGTTTGTTTCTTGACTTACTGGTTTGCAAACTCATAAAGAAATGTAAAAGTATTGACAGCCGCAGAACTTCCAGGAATACTCTTAATTAAGACATAGAGTACCAAGAAGGGTTAATATTGTTTGAAAGTAAAAGCTCTCATTCTAATAACAAGACCTCTCTCTGTGCACTGCTGGGTCAGCATGGTAATTAAGAAAATTGCCTTTAGTGCAGTTGTTTGGTAATGCTATTATCATCTTTTTTCATCTTTTAACAAGAGTAAACTACTTGAAGATGTCCCCATTTACTCTTCTTGCTTCTAGTAACCCATGAACCCATCAAGTCCGTACTATGCTAGCATTTAATGGCCTAAATGAGTTACTTTATCATCTGGTTCACCCTGAAGTCTTCTACATATTTTTCTTGACCTTTAACCTTCTGACTATTATTTTGACAGCTATCATTAATGCTGTGTCCTAGGCAACCACACATTGACTAAGATGGATGGCAAAATGACTAAGGAGTTGAAAGTAGCACACACCTACTTTCATCTTCCTCTGGATTAAATCGAAACCATACAAAGCCAAATCATACAGTGGGTCCCATGGAAGCAGTAGAGAATATGAGCCACAGGTTTAGTAAGTAAAGCTGAACAGAGAGAACAAGAGAGGCAAAAAAGTGGCCTTATTTTAAAACAAATAAGCTAGGTAAATTTGACTCATAGAACTCTATAAATCTTTTGAGTTATGACTATTCATCTATGAACTTAGATGAATCAACAGGTGGTTAGAATGCGAATACTTTATATTATTCAGTTAAAACAGATTTGGCAGTAAAATTAACTGAAAAAATCCCTCAGTCCACAACACAAAAAACCCCCATGCTTACATGGAAAGGACACAGTTAATTGGACAGAAAGTTTGATACAACTTACTACTTCTCTAATAAGCTGCCCCACTTCAAAGGCGTGCATGGCCCCTTCTGATCATTTGCATGGAACACCACGGACTGTGGTCCTGCACAATTGTAAGGTCACTACAAATCATGCACCTTGAACAATTAAACTATTCCCCTCAGAAAAGCTGGATGATTTCATTTAAGAAAATGGAATCTAGATAAAAGGGGAAAAAGGAATTCCAAATAGTTCCATGTCCTTAAAATGAGATTAAAAAAATGGAAGGAGATGTTAGTGTCAGATAAGATCGTATGCAAAGAGTCAGTCTAACTGCATTGTAGACAGTTGGTGTAATCAGGCAGTAGGTTAATGGAATGGAAGCCACTATACTGCCAAGGAACAGAAAAAAAAGGGTGATTTAAGAGTCTGATAAAGTATTATCCAGAGACTAGTTTCAAAAAAACCAAGTTAAACTATCAGGAAAAAGCCAGGAACAACAAGAGAAGGAAAGGCAAGAAGAACAATGTCACAAAGAAAATTCTCAGCCTCTTTGTCTTGTTAAATGAATGACCCAAACTGATTGAAAACTGAAATACTACAGCTCACTGATGGACCTGACACTTGACCCCTCTTACTAATTAGGGATGGAATCTGGAAACTACAGCACTTACTTGCTTTCTCCAGCATTCTTTAGGGCCATAACAATTTTTGTGATTGCTTTATGAGCAGGATTTTTACTACGCAGGGACCAGATGAAAATAAAGCTAGCAAAATGACTACAGGCAGCTCTTGGGTAGAGGAAAGCTAAACTTCAGATGACCTTGGTCTCACTCTGGTTTGCACATGCCTGGTGTTTTCAAAACAGATGTTCTTCAAAAGCATGTTCCCTGGGAAGAGTTTCAGATCTGATGCTCAAAAGTTGTACATTCCCCACAAGGCCCTAAACAGGCCCAAAAAAAGGGAATGTGTAGGATCAGCCCTTGAGTATTGGAGACAAACTCAATGCTGAACCAATTCTGTGAATCTGGGCTCAAGACTACCAAGATGCCGTATCTGGATCTCTCTACCCTCAATAAAACTCTCCTTTTATAGGATTAGAAAATGGCCCACCATACGTCTACGCTTTATGTCTGGTGGTTTTAGTTACAAATATTTCCAATTAAAACTATGCTTCTGGGGGTGTGAGTGCAATTCAAGGCACCAAATCAGCTTTCTCACTACAATAAAGCAATAATAATAAAACATTTTCAGAACAAATACTAACCCGTGCACTCAGCCTCACACTGGCAAAAGCCTTTTAGAAGACCATAATGATGCATTAATTAGTCCTGAATGATGATATTACTAATATACAATGGCTTACTAGCTGAGAAACTCGCATTAACAAAGCACATGCGCTCCGTGCTTCCTTCACACATCACACATCAAGGTCAACCTCACAGTCATTTGCATTATTTCTCTCTTCATCTCAGGTAAGCCAGCAGGTTAAAAGATAATCAAAACAAGAAGCCTAATACTGCACATTTTTACTCATGCAAATACAAACTTTCTTAAATGTAACTCCATGTGCAATACAATAAAACAGCTTGTGAGCTTGGTAACTTGCAGGAGTAGTTTTAAAGAATAATTGATTTCAGGAAGATGACTGTAAATTAAGACCATCCTCCAGCTCTAGAATCCCACCTAGACCTTAAAAACTTCCCTTTAAAACAAGTTTTGCTCTATCAAACCTGGGTGAGATCACAGTGACTCTACTTCAGTGCCTCAAACGGCAGCCCATGCACTGCATCATCCAGGTGTCAAACAGGTGTGCATGGGACCGTTTTATTGCAGGGTTCAATGATCAGAAAAATCTACAAGGGAAATGGGGACATGTTGCCCCACGAATTATATATAGCTTTTTTCATGACAGAAGTGTGATGTATGGACTAGATTCAAAGAAAGAAAAAAAATTATTTTATATTTAACAATAGCCCCGCATTCAAAAATAAATCAGTCCAGCTACAAAGTCTAGTCAATTTTTTACTGGTGACAAACACCCTTTTCCTAAAGCACATTTACAAAAGCCAAACACAGGCAAAAGATATGGTAGTGTGTTTTTTTATATTGCTAATTCCTAATTACTTACAATATATTCAAGTTACATTGCACAATAACAAAAAATAATAGGTTGTTCCCTTTCCCCCCCAACTCAGTTCTTTCCTGGACATTTCTTTCCTTTGTTTATCTGTGTCTAGTAATAATGAAGGCTTATATAAAAAAGTGAGAACCTTAAGAAGTCCAGGAGATATAGGCATCCATTTCAACTAGAAAATCTGGTAATTCTGCTAATACTATTCATGATATTGAATAACTGTAAAAGCTTTATTACAGCCTGCATATCATTGCAAAAGAGTGAAGATCTAATGCAGTCAGGCTTCAGGAGAAGTTTCTGTGTGCATTAATCAATGTGCTGCTCTATCCTATCTATGATTCTTCATTAAAATCATTGACTTATCTGATAAGCAACTGTTCTTTGCTAAAAGATAACGGTTTTTACAGCCACCACATCTTTATGTGCCTATGCTGTCCAAATTAAGTGATACTTTTACTTCATTGCATAGAATTTTCTTTCTATTTTTGCAGTGTCTTGGTAAAAATGAAACACCAAGCCCATGCTTAAATCAGAAACCCAACTCCCTATTTACAAGAGGTGGAAAACCGGGCAGGAAAATGGGATATTCCTAGGTCTTTTAAATGTGTCGTGCCTAAATGGTAATGCTGTAGTAAGGCAAGAGTAGTAATGCCAACACCTGATGGTAAGCAGTATTTTTAATAAAAATGCAGCACCAGCTGTAGGAATGGGCTCATTCAACATTAAATGAAAAATTCCCAGGAAGTATAAACAGACCACAGCTTTGAGCTGATGCTTTCCAGGTTAATAAAACAACAATTAAAAAGTCACATGCTATGACTTGGTGGGTCTTGATCTTTTTTTGTTTTAATTTTTGGGGTGAATTTTTGCCCTGGGTGATTAGCATACTGACTGCTGATCACACTGATGTGATTTACACTCAAACTTTATTACACCTCTTTCTTTCATGTCTCCATCTCCTTTGGATGAAGCCTTCCTGGGCCAGCCTCAAAAAGGCTCACTGCTTTCCCCAGGCCCACAGCAACTGCTCTACAGACAGTTGATATTTCAACCACAGGTCAGAGCTGAAGAACTTCAGAAATAAACAACTATGGGAAAGCTACGTCTTTATAACTCATTTCATCAATGTGTTTCAGTTGCACAACCCAAACATGAGAAGAAACATTCCTGAAAACAATCTCTTCCCACCTATTAAAAAGAAGCATTCTAAATATCAATGTTTGTACTCACTCAGATTTCATTGGTGCTAAAATGAACAAATTATTCAGTGGCAATATAAGAGTATTTAACTTACAGTGCACTCAACATACACCTAAGCAGGTATGTGAATTAACTTACCTTTTGTCATAAGGGCGCTTCCCTAGTGATTTGCTTATTTGTAAGTGAGAGCAGATGAGAGGTTCAGCTCAATGTTAATTAAGTAAAAACTGTCACTAGTTCACCCACTTCCTTAGCATTGTACACCTGCAGCCTGTCTGTGGGGCTGCAGCAGCACTCACTGACCTGAATACAAAGTACTAAACTGGTTGTTTTACTGGTTACTCCACATACACCAAACTCAACAAATCTTGGCCAGCTGAAGTACCAAATGGCTTGCTTGAATTTGCCATGTTGGGCATAACGTATTAGATAAAATAATTGTGGGTATTTTACATGCAAACAGTGGGCCATTATGTCTAATAAGAAAAACAAATAAAATCAGTATTTGGCAGTATCATTGCACATAATATTCAATTATTGTGGTTTGGGAAAAGAGAAAAGAATTTAGTTAAAATTTGCAAAACTTAGATAAAACTCTTTGAAAGCGTTCAAAGTGGAAAGATACTAAAGTATGACTTTTTAAAAAAATCTAGAATAACAATAATTCCTATTGCAGAAACACCTGCACTTCTCAACCAAATAATACTCTAAGAAAAAGCCAGCTATAATCAACCAATGACAAATAGCAACTCACTTAATTTATTAATCTAATTAATGCATTCCCAGTATTATTAAACTAATTGTATTGGTTTCTCAAGGGGAATTACATTCTGTACGTTTTTCCTTAACATGTATGCTAGGCAGAATCTTCAACAATTTATTGCCATAATTGAAAAAATATTTTTGGTATATTCCTACTCCATAATAAACTGTCATCATAAACAAGGTGCTGTGATTTTTAAGTCATAAAACACAGGAGGTGAACAGAAAGGGGATGTGATAACTCTGACAATAAAAGTTTTTACTGCTGCCCCAAAAGTCCAGAGTAATGGCAGCTCTTGCCAGACTTTACAAGAAAATTTCCTACTGGATCAGGACATCATGAAATGCTTTATAGAAAAAGAAAGTAAAATGCTTAACGTAGGCAAGACTTTAACAAAACATTTTGGAAATAAAGGAGGCCTCAAACACCAATGTAATTCGGTAAATAGAACATCAATGTTGATGACACAGTAAAAGGACAAATTGAGCACACTCAGTTTGCTCTAACCAGCCAGACATGCACTGTAGTGAACAGAGAGTGAAAAACAGAAAGGAAGATGCATAATGTTTTTTAGTATGAGATTTCTAAAATGTTTTGATTCAACTTTCTGTTAAAAAGCAGCTAAACATACCACTTACAGTGACCACAGTGTTATGGATATGATTTTATCTGTATTTCCACTGTAAATGTGAAGTATTTCACAGTAAATCAGAGGACATAAGATTTCTGATGAATGTTCGGCCTCGTGTCAATCTGCTACACATTAGTGAATTTCACATTCAAAGAACCTGTTATTTCAGTTATTCTTTGTTTTAAATGGGCAAGGTTTTAACACTTTCATGCACAAAGTGCAAGAATTCAAAGTTGGCTGAAAAATAAAAAATGTCAGCATTGGTAAATAAACTTGCATCAAATTAAACCCAGGGAGACATGAGGGAAAACTGAAGGGGAAAAGTACCTTTTAAAATTTCACACAGAAGGGATACAGAGAACTAAACCCTTTGTGGCAGAGAGAAAATAACATCCCCAGCACTGCTACCAATGGAAATGTGGAAAGAGTGAAGTTTGGGATATTCAGGGCAGAAAAAGCAATGCCTGTAATATATCTTTCTGGGTGAAGCTCTAGAAAGTGAAATGTAATCCCGTAATACTCAAACATTTTTTTTCTAGATCTCAACAACAAGGTATGTTCGTTCAGCTCTGGCACTGAAGAATGCTCAAACTCTGAATTTCCCATGTAGCTGTAGTTTGATTCCTCCAGAAACAATGACTGATGTCACAGCAAGAGATGAGGATGGATAGAAGAAAAAAATGAAAGCAGATTGCTGCTAAGCTAAACTAAAATGCAAACAGGATGAAATTAAACAAGGAAAGTAGAGGGTGAAGAAGAGTCCTAACAGGGGAATTGCTAGCTTGCTAGATGGCAATATTCTCTTTGACTGCTTCATTTAAAACCGCACAAAGAACCATGAAAGCTACCAGAAGGGACAGACAGGAGGACTTACTCTGTTATTACAGAGTTTCAGAACATCTGTCTGAATTCAGTTGAATTACATCATTAAAAGAGTTACATTGATTCAGTTTCTAGAGGAATGTAGTGCTCTGCAGCTAATATTAAATGTATTGAATATTAAAGTATTTTAAAACATGTTTGTTACAGCTTGTTCCCCAGAAACAGCTTCTCTTACACAATAACTGACTAAACAAACAAACAAACAAACAAATATAAAAGTAGCTTAAAAGTTAATAATTTACTGTCATTCTTTGGACACCAGCCTCCTGCTAGGCATTCACTTCCAGTAGCACCTCTGACTGAAGCCTATGTGCACATTCCCTATGTCAGGTGCACAACCCTTGAAAATAAAGTACCAACAGCTGCCCATTGTCACTTGAGAATTATTTTTTCTTACAGAACTGAAGGCTGCAAATAACATTGCAAACACAGTCATCTAAAACGTAAGCAGTTCTTAGCAATTACCAGCACAATAGATAATTTTGAATATCCTCAAGTACATCAAGAAGCTGAGCTCATAATTGGAGCATTTCTCTTTTATCAGTCCTCCACCACAGTGGAATCTCTTCATTGTAGAAATCATTTCACTCCCACAATTCCATCACACAATGCACAAGAGTCCAGTGCTGATCAGCATCAGTAGCACCTCCCTCCAGACAATCCATCTAATCTCTCATTTACCCTGGTGCAAATGTGTGAAGAATCCTAGGTGGCTTTTTCCCCAGCGCTAATGGCAAGAACTGAGCAGACTGCAAGGAGTTCTTCTATGCTCTCTACTCCCAGTGTTAGCCACACAGACATGCATGGTTGGAACATCATCTGTGGAAGAAACATGAGATAAACTAGGAGGAGCATTAATCTTGAACTGCTGGAGGCATCCCTTTCAATTACTCTTCTATTTCATCTCTGTCCTTGTCATCCACATCTTCCTTGGTAACAAAACCTCTTCCAATTGGAAATCCTTCTCTGGTCACAATGTCTCCTTATGAAAAAGGAAAGAGAGAAAGGAACTGCTGCTCTGAGTGTGTCTGTACAGGGTGATTGAGGACTGCTTTCCTCTTCTTGACTAATGCTCATATAAGACAGAGAAGAAATACCTGGAAAAATATTGCTATGGTCAATAACAAAATAACCCTATCATTTTGCTGATGAATGCTTCCTCCATATGATGCCATCTGGCACTTTTAGGTGTTGGAACAACTAGCTGACTGCACTTGGCTCTCTTAATTGTGGTAGTGTTTTTACAAACCTTAATTTTGCTTTAATGTTGGTTGTTTTTTTTTTTCTCTGCCTGTCACTTGAGAAGTGATGGTATTTCACTTTATACATTAACTAGTTCTTGGTCGTCCAAGGTGGTATCACCAGGCTCCACATGTACTACTCTTTTCCCTACTTCATCATGCTTTATCGGCATCTTCTTCTTCAACTGTTTGTCTCATATGACCTCCAGTATCTTTCTGCCAGGAGACTTGAATTATTTCTTCTACCCCTCCCCGGAGTAAATAACAAGAGATCCATTCCCCCAGCCTTACTTCTCATTCCTCCTCTTCGATCCTGATGCCTTCAGAATCCCTCCTGTTAAGGCAATAGATGTTCTGGACAAAGCAAAAGCTTGGAGACCTCCTCTGGATGCTGTTGCTGAGGTGACTGTGAGCCAAATAAAGGGTCCACACTCATCCCTAAGGGTGAAACCAGCTTTTGTCACAGCAGCAGGGGATTAACAGTAAAGCAGTTTAGACCGAGCATTCTACATGATAGTACATGGAATTAACAGAAACTACATGGCTGAACAGTATTTTACATGCTAGATACATTATCCCCCCCCTTACACTTTTATTTATGGAGACTTTGAATTAACAGGATAAAAAATTGCACTGTCAGAAATTTGGAGTTAAAATAGGCAAGCCATTCTGAAAGAGAGCTTCATGGGATTGTCTGACATCATTCTTCAGCTTCTGCTGAATGAAAACATTCTTGTGTGAAAAATAATAATATAAATAACTCTACATGCAAAAGAAGTTTATTAAATTAAATTTTCTGGCATTTCATGTGTGTTACAAATGCTCAGATAAAATGCTGAAGCTCAAATGCTTCTGTAATTGGGATGAGAAGACACTAAAGAGACAGGCACATGAAAAGCTAACACTCTGAAAAGTGATCAACTGAAATGGATCTGTATCAGAGAGTATTTCTGTTTCCACAGTGTTAAGTATGGTGTATGTGAGGGAAGTGAACTGTTCTCTTCACCCTTGGAAAGTGAGTCTCTTGAAGATTGCACAAAACTTCATTCACATTTAAGACCAGAAAACCACCACAAAGACTATTTCACAACTCTTGAAGTGAACACAGCTTCAGCTGACTCCATTTGGATTTGTAAGGACCTCTGAAAAGTCAGACAAACGGTCTTGGTTTAGAAAGAAATAGTTGTCTCTCCACAAGCAAAAATGTTGGCAAAGATTTTTGGTCTTTTCTGTAAGTACATATTTTCTGTTACCAAAATTAGTATATTATTTTATATATCTCATAGGTGAGTAAAATGATCAGTACAAAGTGGGTAACGGCCTCTTTAAGGCCAGACATGAGTTAGCATGCCTGAAAATACATATCTTTTTCTCCAACCACCAGACCTTTTTTCATTATTTACCCTCTCCATGTTCTCTTTCTTACAATTCCATGTTTAAAACGAAAACTGGAAAGGGAGCTAAAAGATATGGAACTACACAGGAAAGTAATTTGTTTTAAAAAACAATCCTGAGAAAGCTGGCCAAATGTTCTCATGCTTTATTTAGATGTCAGAATATACTGCATCAATTTTCAATCTCCTAAACCCAGACAAAGAACAACAAAATAATTAAGAAAGTAAAAAATAAGTGGCTGGCAACAAAACTGCTGAATTGACAGCCTGGTAAGTCATCTTAATCAAGTATTATCATGGCAACAGAGTAGACCTCTGATTTTTGACTCATGTCACAAATTGCATTGTGACAGCTCTGTTGAGAACTCCTTTTTCCACTGACAAGCTCTTGTTTTCACATCTGGAAGAAAGGGGTGACCAGAAGTTCAAAATTCAATGGTCTAAAAGTGCATGACTGAAAATACTTAAAGGGCAGCTGTGAAGAATGTTGGGATTTAACAGCCATGTTCCTGGAGCCTTGATGATTCCCCAGTTCTCAGTGACTCTTCTTAACCTTGCCCAATGCCTGCTTCTAGAGCTGCTCTTTCAGCTGCTATACCCCTTTGTTTTGGATTTAGATCCAAGGCACAAGCAGATAAAAATATTAAGGCCTTGAAAGACAGTGAGAAAAAGAATCCTCCTGAGATCCCATGATCTTACCTACCAGAATGGTCTGTGTGCATTTTGTTGATATATTACCAACAGGCATAAAAAGCTGTGTCCTACACATCTTACATTTCCTAATCTGCTCCCATTCAGCAAAATATTGAGGATTGCAAAGGGAAGAGAGGGAGTTTCCACAAAGCTATAAATCATGATTCCTCCCACCTCCAGGCTCTTAATTAACTCATAATAGGTGATGCAAAGCACTTCTGAGTAGTCCCTCTCTCAGTTTGCTGTAGAGACATCATACAGTGACTACATTCAGAAGAGCAGGGCAACATTTAAGCAGAAAAATCCCTTGGACTTAACTCCTGCTTGGAGTTCTAACTTTACTGTAAAATTAAATACTGCCTAAATACTTAGTTGGATTACAGTACATTTACTCTACTACACCTCAGTTTTCTGTAGTTTCACTGACTACTGTTTCAGCACTTGTGCACTCATATATAATATGCTGTCTGCCTGTAAACAAAGGACAAATTTAGGTAGCTGAATTATCCTTTTGTTTAACCCCTGTTCTTGAAATGGCAAGCTGTCGAGATATCGCTGTCCTTGGTAAACACCCAGATTTCAGTGGCACAGAGGAAGAGTCATAAACACACATATCTAGTACAACTTAACAAAAGGAAAGAATCCACATTATTCTTCCCACAGCCTGTGGGCATGCACCCACAGATAGATTCTCTGTGCTCCACCATGAATAAGCTTCCTCTTGTGTAATTTCTAAGGAGGGAAATCTCTCCTGATTACCTGCACGCATTAAAAAGGCAACATGTATTTTGTGGGTTGTACAATACATATGCTTTTTCCCCTTTTTATATATAACACATTCTACATAGCAGTGGTGACCTGTGCAAAGGGATGTTCGAGGTTGCCTTAAACTTATGCTCTCATTTTCCATGTAACATTTAAACAAACAAAAAGATACTGCTCCTTGAACAAGGTCAGAGAGGTCTTCAGATGGTCTATTTCCTTAGCTTGCCTCTAACTCCACATTGCTTTGCAAATCAGATGCTAGATATATTTTGATTATTTTGTACTTTAATGGATCATGTACAAAGAGTCCACCCTTCACATCACAGTCATTAATTTTTTCTGGAGTCTGATGGCAAAAGCAGGTAAAAGGTTGTGTGCGTGTGTGTGTGCGCACACACCAGTGTATACATGTGCGCTGATTGAAAAGTGATGGATTATTTTCATGTGGTAAGAAACACAATGTTTTCTTTAGCACAGCAGGATATTCTGTTTGCAAGGTCTAACAGTGAAATACTATGCATATCTGGAGCTGGCCCACTGCCAAAAACCTAACAGCAGAAATCAGAAGAGATTTTGAATCTGAATCTTAAAAAACCAGTACACCCCTACAAAGCAACTAATGAGACATTCAAAACAGAGAAGCACTTGTACTAATGCATGATTGCTGTCATATATATCATTATTTAACAAAACAGTAAATAATTATTCATCTTAATGTTACCTTGAACTTCAATTTAAAATATAAATATATTTTCAATGACTTCGACACATGTGCTGATACAGGTTTATTTATCATGACCTAAGGTAAATTAAGTTAAATATTTCCCAAGCTCAGAGAAGCAATCACTTAAGAAGCAGGTACAATTAAAAAAAGAAACAAAACCCCTACATAACCTCAAAGCACCAAATGCATGAGAACTGTAGCACACCAAACTAGAATATACTAGACCAGAAAAACACCAAAATGTTTTCATTCAACTCTTGGGAGAGAGGATGGGGCTGTGCATAACATTTAACCAAAGGGAGCTGGGCTGGGGTCCAATTGGACACTGCTGGATTTAGGTGGAGTTTTGCCATTCACTTCACTGACGGACGAGGCAAGCATTGCCCTTTAAAAATCAGGCTTTGAGGCCTTTTTTTAGTGCTAAGGTCCAATTAAATAGGATGGGAGAAATATGAGAGCACAGTCAACACTCTGATCTTTACATATGTAATCCCTATGAAAAGACAAAAAGAAGTTCACATGAGGATGGTGGACTGGATTCCCATAGCACACACAATTGTGGCTGTCTGGGATCTTAGAATTTGCATTGTAAACTTGCAAAAATCCATTCAATTCCAGGGGATATAACTTTCAGCATGGGATCTGTAAAAACAGCTCTTCCCTTAGTATGCCTTCTTACATTGGTGTGGACTCCTTCCTTGATTTATTTATTGCACTTGACTAATTACTAGATAACACTGGACAGTTTGGGTAAAGGAATGTATATATCTGCATTTGCATGTGACCAGGTGAAGATGTTATTTACCATTAGGAAGCCCTTCTGGAAAATCTCACTCAAGCTCTCACGGCGCATCTTTATTTCCACTGCATCCCTTTTATCACCAGATCTTCACACTGGGGTTCAGAAAATGCTTACAGTACTGGAGAGTTTATTAAAAATGGGCTAGTGGTTTTATCAACATCATTAATATTCTAAGAGCAAAAGATTTAGTGTCAGGACACAATCAACGTCTGGACTATTAATATGGAAACTGCAGCATTTTGAAAAAGGAAAACCTGGGAACTCAGGACATGTATTTAATAAACTTCCAAAGTAAATCATGTCTGGTTTTATAATCTGATTTTTTTAAAAATGAGACAAAGCCTACTAGAAATTTAGAAACGATAATGATTAGACACAAATATTCTTGAATACTTTGAATATAGAGTTTTTCACTTGCCCTGCTGTATTTCTTTTGAAAAGTTACCTCAGGACCCTTATTTTGAAATCGTTAGAAACTGGTTTGAAATAACAACTGTTCCTTCCCAAAAAAAGGGCCCACCAAGTGACGAATTGCCATTTTCATCTGGCAGGATACATTACTATTGGGAATTTTCTGCTAAGTTTCCACTAAGGATTTTCATTGCTATCTTTTGATACACAGAAGTTGACTGGCACATCTTTTCAAAATCTTTCTTGCTTCTTCCAAACATAACTAGGGTATAAAAAGAACCATAATATGTATTATGGGAAAGCAGCACAGTGATATAAAAGACTTCCATACTAAGAGCAGACGGAAAATGGTAGTTATTATTAATTTAGAAAAAACAAAAGAGCTACCCAGCATTTCAGTAATGTGGCAAGTTGTATGCTATTGAGGGAAAGAAGATTTTATAATTGGATTTTAGAGTAATTTAGGAGACGAGATAAGCTGTAATGGTTGCATATTAGAGGTTAAAACTACAGCAGAAACTCATAATGTAAGGGTTCATTGCACTGAGGAAAACAGAACAAAGGAAACAACACAGGAGCAGCCTGGCATAGGTAGCAACAAGGTACGTATGGGCTACGCAGAACTGAGGGGCTTTTATATTAACATCCACTTAAACAGTTTTCAAGCAGCATTCCTTCCTTTCACAAGTGGTTCCTTAAGAAACTAATTATATTATATATATTTTCTTTTTTCCTACTATATGCATATATAACAGGGTAGGAATGTTACTTCCTAAACTGTGCAGGCAATAACACCTTGATTTTAGGAGAGGAATGACAATAAGGATTTTTATCTTCCTCAGTAATAATGACAAAAAAATATATCACAATGCCACCAAGCACGGGCACAGCACAAAACTTGTGCACAAGGAATCGCTGAAATTTCAGGGCACAATAGCTCTGAAGAATGAGGGTATCTTTCCCTACTAATTCTTCCCTGAGCAAATGGACACAGCAGAAAACAGAGACCTCTCCCTGGGGGCCTCACGCCCCCGCAGACCGTGCAGCTCCCATCAGCTCTGCTGCTGCTTCCCCCACCTTCACTGAAGACTGAAACTCTTTTCCCCCTCGATCTGTCAAGTCAAAACTTGAATCGACCCAATCTCCAGAGCCTCAGTAGTTCTGGCTACTTCTGGAGCACACAAGTCATGCAGGACGCACTTTGCCAATAGAGAGGAGGGAGACAAGGAGCAGAGGCCAGAAACATTGGCTAGGCCATCAAAGTCATACAGAGCAGAGGTTGAGACAAGCATCTAAATGATCACTAATAATCCTTTTCTGGGACTACTGTCTGTCTCCACACTGCCTGCGAGAAGCCTGGCTGACACAGTGCCTAGCAAGGCAGACCCCTGACCTAAGCCAGCAGGCCTGGGCGCAATGCAAGTGAAGGGCAGTTGCTTTTTAAATATAAGCTGCTACATCCCTGCAATCTGCTATTATGTCTGCTAACCAGCCAAGTCCCATTATTTTGCTGGGGATGGGAAAGAAAGGGAGAATTATTCTCCAGCATTTTTCCAAGCTGATAGCAGAACACACACTTTCAGTTTCCATTGCAGACAGATTCAGCTGCAAAACAGAGCACTGTGACCAAGTTCTTAGTTGTGACAAGTGAGCACAGGCTCAAGATCAGTTGCTTTACATTAAATGAAGACCCAGCCTTGGATTTTTCAAAACCAGGTGTCTAATTTTTTGTGAGACTTTGCCAACACTGAGATATTTTATGTTTGCCAGCTGCCAGTCTCAGTTTGGAAAGCATAGCTTCCTCACTTATGATGCAACTCCATAGGCATAGCAAATTATGTACATGTTTGGCAAGAAGCTTTGGGGAAAAAAAAAAAAAAAGAAGAAAAAAAATGTACTCTATGCCAAGAAATGTGAACACTTGCAAAAATACACTAGTTTATCAGAAGAAAACAGTTTCCCCTCCTGTTCGCCTTCCAAGGATTTAACTGGGGAATGTTCACCTGAGCAATCTAAACTCTCAACATTCCAGAGGTAAAAGGGAGGGGGGAAAGAAAGAAACCACATTATTCTGCATAGTGAATTCCCGTGCTGTGGCTTCTCCCAGCAAACAGAGCACCATCACTCACCAGCATGGTAAATAACCCAAGCCTTGAGGAAGCAAAATCTGTTTAGAGTGCATGCTCAGTATTGCTGTCCTTAAAATGAAGGATACTTCAAAGTTGGAGGCCTCCTTCGTTACCAGTGCTTGGCTACCCCCTGCTGGGCTCCCACGGCTCAGACCCTTCTGTACCATCAGGCAATGACAGCAAAGCACCCCAAACACCAGGTTCATCACTGGGGTAAGCTTCCTAAACCAAACCAGGCTGCAAGGCTTTACTCCTGCTCAGTACTAAAAAATGACACGGCCTGGTTAGCTGAGATTACAGGGATGGCTGGTTATCAAACCGCAAGTCTCTATTTTTTATATTATACGTGAATTTATCATAGACTTCCCCCAGATTCTAACCCAGAACACACTTGAAGAAAGAGTGGTACACTCAAGAAGCAGATGAGACCCTGACACATGAATATCCAAAAAACCAAATATTTTCCCAGTAATATAGAACTCTAAGGCAACAAATTTCCTTTCTATTTCTGTGTAAGTTAGATGAGAACATCTGAAACACTTTCCTCAGCTTGCTTTAAAAGCATTCCTCAAATACAATTCAGAACAGAAATTCCCAGTACAAACCCCTTATTTATGTATTTTGTGGATAAATTTAAACAGGAAAATGTGCTGCAAGATGTGTTCAAACAACTAATAGTTTCTGTAAAACAAAAATATATTAAAAAAACAGAAAAGTGAAAAGAAAAAGATTAGTTGTTTTAAGCTATAACACAGCTGTATGCAACTAAAGCCAGAAACATGTGAAATTAAATTGGATTTTGGGGAAGGGGGTGGGGTAGTGTGCAATGGGGTTAAGTTTACTAGTAATTCAAATCCTTTTTTCCAAGTTGCAAGATGTTGTTACTGACACTTTTATTTTTCTTTCATTCTGTTTATTTTTGTGAACAAGGCAGAAAAGAAATTGCTATTTGAACCATATTAACACAGGCTGCATGTGCTGGCTTAGGGCTCCTGTTTAGCCAGTTACTGCTTCTACATAGCAGAAGGGTAAAAAAAAGGCAAATATCCTCTCAAACATTTATTAGTGTCATATAAATAGCAGAATTCTGTTTAACAACAGATTAATAATAGGCTGAATTAGTCTCTAACCTCTTCAATTTCTAAATGCTGGTAAGACACTGTCTTCCTTGTTCTTTTATCTAAATAAAGCATGTGTAGCAAACAAATATTCCCCTTGTGTTACCACAGGAAAAGGGAAGAAGTTTTCACAAAACAGAGTTGTAAAGGGATCATATTACTGAACTAGAGTCACATCTCTCCTCTAAACTGTTGTCCTTTATGCTGCCTGTCCTCCGCAAGAAGAGAAATGGCAGCAGCAGACTTTGAGGTGGGAGGGGGAAGACAGGATACTGTGCCTGTCTGTTAGTCAGCAGGAGCCGTCAGCTAAAGGGGATGGGTTAGAATCCATAGTTCTCAAAATCTAGACAACTAATCTATTTTTTTTCTCCTATATTTAGATTCTGGTTTGTTCTCAGGACACATAACCTTTTCAAAGGTTCACTCTTAAAAGGACAGAAGTGCAAAAAAGTAGTATTTCAAAGCTACGGGCCAACAAGGAATAGAGGGATCCAATCCTTCAACTGCCACTATTGACAGAAGGCCTTTGCTTTACACAAAATGGCTTTGTCTCTACTGTGGATCTGTTCACAATTTATTTGAAAGTAGAAGGCACTTATTTAAAACCAGAGCCAGAACCTATTACTAATCTGACAAGTCTTCCACACAGATCCAGCCCTAGCTTTCTTTCTGTTGTTTAGCACTGGCCATGCATTGCTAGAAAAAGAACAGGCATAGGAATCATTCCTATATAGCAATGTGTCTAGAGTGAAAGTGGATGGAAGGATATGCTTGTGTGCCCCTGACTGAGGACCAGTCTGAAGAAAGGGATGGGCATCCCCACTTTGTCCCATCCTGCAGTCCTGGCTCCTAAATTGGCAGACCGGGAGTGAACTTCCTGTGTGCCATGGGATGCCACCAAAGCTCACCTCTGAGCTTTTCTTGAGAGTTCCTGCATCTCATCCCACCAAAAAGCTAGGAGTAGACTGGAAAGCACATCCAGAGCTCAAAGCTAAATAACACTTGCAGTTGTCAAAGTTTATCTTGGGTATTCCTTAGGACTGCATCCAGCCTTTGGTTTCAGTGTAGGCCCATGTCTTCTTCACACCACCTCGTCTTCACCTCTGCATTCCTCTTCTAGCTCTCCCAAACACCTTTCTAGTGCACCTTTCCTGCACTAGCCTGGATGGCTCTTACCAGCTTTCTGTCATGACTTTTAGGCCCAGGCCTGTGTTTCCAAGACTCCACATGGGGATAACTATCATTTTCTTATAGGCTCAAATTGCACAGATCTTTCCCGGAGCTACACAAACTAACTGACATAATCTCTAAACTTAGTTACCCTTCTGCTAGGCTGCTAGGAGTGTTTTTCCTCAGCTTCTGTCCTAGATGACTTGCAGACATCTTTTTCTGGAAGGTGCTAAAATATTATCAGATTTGTCAGGCACTGCCTAGCCACCCCACTTACATTCATAGCCACCTAGATTCTCTGATGAAATCTCAGTGTGACTTTGTTTGGCCTGCCCGTGTGAAAGCCTGTGAGATTCATTTTCTTGCAGCCTTCCTTGTGATAAGTGAAGAATGCAATGGCTAGGCAATTTGGGAGAAACTGAAGAATTCCAGGTATTACGCCCACATCAGCTATAGTTATGAGGAGGAAAAATATGAAAGATATGTAGAATATATGGGACACCAGGAAAGAGAGAGAGGAGCTAATACTAAAACTGTCTATTTGGATAAATCAGTAGTCTCAATTATTTTAGAATCAAGAGACTTCAGGTCAAACACTCTGAGTGATCCAGGCTATAGTATCAGTAAATTAGCAGTTGCAGATCACATCTCTAAACATAAGGAATATGCTCCAAGGGAAGCCATTGCTATTCCTCTGTTCCCAACTAACATGTCCCACAGCAAATCGCAATAGGTATTACCACAGTTCCCAGCAAAATCAATGACTTGTGGTGACATGATTCATTTCTGGTTCTAACATCTGGCTGGAATTTTACGCATAAAAAGTCTGTGATTCGTACAAACAATTACTTTAGAGAAACAAAAATCTTTGCAATTCACCATGTCATAACCAAACCATCTGTCCAGCAGGCCACTATGGGATCATGCAAGTAGAATAGAAGGCGTAAGGTTGTCCATTTTGTCCAGTGTGTTTAGTTCAAAATATCTGCTTTGGTCTTCATCATCAATAACAGGAATTTATTCACATTACATTGTAACTTCACTAGAGACCAAAGGTTTTCTCCTGCCAACTGAACTATATCCATACCTTAACTGTCAAAATTATAAGCAGAAAAGCCTAGCTACTGAAGCTCTGTCTACCCTACATAACAAAGGAAATCAAGACAGCTGAATACAAGACAGTATTTTATGTGCAAACCAGTATGCTGCATGCACAAGTGCTACTAATAACATTCCTTCATTTTTTGAAAAACTGGAAGCATTGGCTCTATGAAATTGTTATATTTCTTTTAGTCCAAGAGAAGGCAAATCCCAGAATATGTATGTTCAAAAGTCAAATCAAAAGCATTTAGATCCTATCACAAGTTCAGTTTCTTATATGAATGTGAGTAACTCAATGCACATATGGCACTCCTGCCAGAACAAATTAATGTTGAAAGCTGAGACATGAGAGACACCTTCCTTAGCCAAGTTGAGACTACCCTTGCCTAGAGCACACAGTACATGGCATTTAAAAGGGTCTGTCCAACAGAATGAGCTTTCCTGGATTGTGTCATGTTCCCAGAGAAAACAAAAAGATGAATGGGCAGCAACATAAACATAAGCCTTGCTGAGAAGGCAGCATTTTAGATAACATGTACTATGTCATTCTGGTACCCCTCACTTGGCAAAACACAGGCTTAAAACATATTATGTTAAGATAAGAGTGTTCTCAGATAGTTTTAGCATAATCAAATAAACCCAAAAAACAGAGTGACCTTAATTAAAAGGTCATTTACATTGTACGTCCTGCCCTTAGCAGGATGAGCTGCACCATGTTATTTTTGACAGATATTTTTATAAGCTGCTCCTCAAATTCTTTGGTACAGATTCAGCAATTTGCCCAAACAATTTGGTATACCATGTAGCTGTGCCTGCACTCCATGAAACACCAGATGACGGCTTCAAAAAGCTTCCAAAGAGGCAAGTAAAACAGGAAGAGTAGGAAAGATGAAAGACTGTGTCCTAGTTGGCCCAAATGAAAGAGTATTTGTTATTTAATAATTATGTTATGAAAGCAAGCAAAGCCCCAGGGGTGAGCTCTGCGCTCCACTGTCCAAAGCTCTGCCCAGTGACAGCAATCCAGGTAATAAGCACGCCCAAGTGAAGAGACATTTATCCAAGGTGATACAAAAACAGCATCTATCGTCGCTCCACAGACTCTTCAACACTCACAGCAAAGTGTATGAACAATCTATACAATAATAACCTACACCTGTGGTTCAGTGACCAACCCTTGCACAGAGCTGAGGGCACCACATGCCACAGTCATACCAGAGCAGAGGAACAGCCTGTGCTGCCTGGCTTTTTAGCTCAGACAGAAATAAAACTCGGGGCAACTTCCACAAGTGTGACAAAACTCATTAAAAAATGCAGTCTAGAGAAGATGTTTGTTTTTAACTTCATACAGATTTGTAAATTTAAGAGAGCCTTTAGTAGGTCATGGAGTTTTACCTTTTTTTTTTTCTTCACTAAACAACAGATTTAGAAGGTATAAAATCTCAAGGATTTTTTCCAAGATGTTGGTAATGCTGAGCCAGAAAAAGGTGCTTTATTTTTACTGCCATGGTGACACTGTGGTCACCAGAGGAACAACTTATGCCACATGTAAAAATGCAGAATTCCTCTTTTTTCCCTGATGCCTAGCACACTGGCTGGCACATGAGCAAACCCGCCAAGAGCAGTGTGTTGTCCAACATGATTTTCATCTTCCAAAATGACTTATTCTGACTTTTCATGCCATTCACAATTTATTTCTTGATGTGCACAAAGGTTTCCATGAGCCGCACCCCTCTCTAAGGCAGTGTAGCTAATACTAAGAAAGGCTTCAGCTCATCCATGTACTGAGGCGTGGCTGTGGAGCATCAGCAACTGAGTGGTGAGATGGTATTTTCAAAGGGCTGTCCTTCAGGAATCAGAGATGCACTGTGTTGGCAATAACACTACCAAGAAGAGAAATCAAGATTACTAACTGGATAGCATGGTTTTATACCCACGTGCACAGCCTGGATTTTTTTTTTTTCCTCCTTTTTTAAACTTAGACTCCTGCAACCTGCTTTTCTGTTCACATAGTAACAGAGGAGTACACTTTAACTTACTCTTTTTCCATAAAGCAGATGTCTTTTCTTGTGAGACTTGGCATATTTTTACCCTTAGAACGATCTCTGCTTTTATATGCCTAATTAAATTTTAGCGGTCCCTTGCTTAAATAAAGATTTATTAGCTCTTAAAATTGTAGCATAACTCTTCTTCCACCTACACACTATCCTTTAATGTATTTACAAGCAGACTGGCTTACCCACTATAAAAAAAAAAAGTGGGGGGGAGATGATTTAATATTGTTATGTTATTGGTGTCAATTACTAAACTTCAAAATAGAGCTTTCTGAAGATACTGCTATTTAACCCTGGAGCTGTCAAAACACTTGAAGAAAGAGAAGCTTTGAGTCTTAGAGACCAAGTACTCAAAAAAGTTTAAATA
Organism: Rhipidura dahli; assembly: GCA_013399225.1. NCBI lineage: Eukaryota > Metazoa > Chordata > Aves > Passeriformes > Rhipiduridae > Rhipidura > Rhipidura dahli. The sequence continues at coordinate 121,175 of VXAC01006571.1, read as the reverse complement.
ACAGAGGCAATCAGCAAATTTCAGCCCCATGTTCAAACTCTGCCATATCTGTGATATGAACTGACACGTCATCAATTGAAGGAATCCAGGGAATTATTATAAGGAGCTTAAATTTGCATTGTCAGAAGCACCTACTTATAAATTACTTCTCGTTTCTCTTCATGAATGAGAAAGACAAAACATGTATATAACCCATTTGCACGCATAAATTTATGTATACTGACAGAAAGACAAACAGTAACACAGTAAAGTACTGTGTTTGCCAGAGTATTGGAAATAATTTCTTTAGAGTTCTGGGGCTTGAGTTTTGGCTTTTATAAAAAACTCATTTATTCTCCAGGATTATAAGATTAGTAGTTTGTTGGTCTTTCATTAGTTTTACTTTATTACAGTCCTGCTTGCTAAAATATTCACATCACAGGGAATATCCTTTTCACTGAGCTGCAAAACCTTACCTCTCTACCCTGCACACTGACATCTTTGCACCTTGTAAACACCACTACTACAAGCAATTGTGTTCCATGTGTTTGTCAGACTGCATCAGGAATGCTGAATTTCATCTCCCTGCTATAGTTTTAATATCATTCAGCAAAAACTAAAGCTTTTGGTAATTTCATATAGATTTTAAGTGCAAGAGGTGACTCACTTGTTTAATTTCACTTTTCTAGGCCAGATTCTCTTTCAAAAGTCACAAAAAGCATGTCGCTCAAAAATATTCAATACATGAATGTCATACAGCTGGCCTCACAAATAAATCAGCATACAAAATCCCTCTTACAGAAATTTGTCACAGTAAACATCAGAAGCTGTAAAGTGAAACTAATAGGAAACTGCCTTGTATAATTTGTGTGTGGGTGCCGAAACACACACATGCATACAACCCCATCCATAGCTTTGTACTTTTCCATGTATGTGCTATTTGATGCCATCAAAATCTGGAACAGGCATGAGTGAAAAAGGCTGGAAAACTTCAGTTTTATAGTAAGAGTGTTTCAATATCAGTACATATTGCTCCTTTACCTTGCACTCTTAATTACAGACACCAACTGCTGGCAGTACCTCTGTTTCTCATGCATGTATGTCAAGGTCTATACAATATGTTAAGATAAGACATATCCATACGTTAAATGCATATATAGGATACTACATGCATATACACAAGTCAAGACATGTGAAAACTTCTGTGACCAACAGTGACATTGAAAGGCAGGCACTGTAGTCAAGGCTGGGCTGGAGGGGCACATGTCCTCTGCATCCAGGGCTGCTCTTCAGGTAGCCATTGGATGATGCATGGGTGCAGAAAACCCTGCCTGATGAAGAAGACAGGCACACCCACATTCAAGACCAGGATTTATCTTTGGGAACCAAGCTGGCCACATCTATCTGGATTTGATACCATTTCTGGACTCCCTCTGGCCCTAACTCCAATGAGAGTACTCCAGGGGCAGGGAAATGTAGTCAACAGCATTACTGACAATCCTGAACAAGCTGCTGTTTGGCTTCTTTGGAGAATGCAGAATTTTCAGTTGAGGAAGTATGTTACTGATCTGAAGATATTTAGGTATTTAAAGTGCTAAGACCCTCAGAGAGACTTACTCAAAAAAACATCAAATGAATCAACTCTTGGATATCAGTCAAGTGAGGAGGAATATGAAGTCTCTAGATTCTCAGTTTTCCTTCTCCGTTTTTGAGATACAGGTAACAGTATTTATTCAAGATGCATAAGTATGTAGCACATATGTATGCTATTTTCTTATACAAGAAACAAACCCGCAGTGGAATTCTTATACAAAAGAACCCTCTGAAATAGTTGTTTCTGTAAAGAATTATTATTAAACAGGATCATGGCTGCCAGGCAGGACAATACTCTATTTCCAAGAATGGACAAAAATATAATGGTATCTCTCTAACAAGAGTTTCATCTCTTAATATCACTGCATGTATTTTATTGCTGAAGAGTTGATGTTTCAGATGCTAAGAACATGAGAACAGCAACAGTACTGAAGTAAACAGTAAATATTTATATAATTTGTCCCTGCAAAACACCACTCTAATGGAAGACCTCTGCTGATCGATGACCAGGCTGGGATGCTCACAGGAGTCATCCAGTTCCTAAGAAATTCTATAGGAATTATCACTGAAGTCTTTTTAATTGCTGTTTTTTAAACCCAAAGCAGTCACTTCAGTAAGGGGAAGGTCATGATTTCTAATGGCTTCTCCCAGATTTTCTTTGCTTCCATGCCTTTAGCATCCCACCCCACATACCATATGCCTGTGTGACCCCCCAGCATTCATAACTGTTGCACACCTTGTCACATGTACACGTCACTGCTGGCATCTGTCATCTCAGACTGCACATATTCCACTTCAGCCTGGTAGACAAACCACTGCTGCTTGCAGTGGGCATGGAAGTTTTAGAGCATCACAGGTTGGGGAAGGGAAAAACAAAACAAAGCACAGAACCACAAGCACCCACCAAATAACACCCTCCAAAAGGTGAATCATGTAAAGTGAAGGAGCCACAGGTGCTGGGTATATCTTCAAGAAGTGTGAAGTTCTTCCTCCAGCTAATCAGAGCAGATAGTAACCCTCAAGTGGAAAAGCATCACACCGTGCTGACATTAAACAGATCATCTTAGCAGAGGAAAGGAGAACTGGCTGTTCATGAAAATCACATAGCATTGGGGGAGCGACACAGGGAAAGAGTCACAGGAGGTATAGGGAAAGAAAAAAACGGGAATCCATGGAGGGGACTGGAAGACACAAGTCATGGTGCTTCTTAACCATTACAGTCAATGCTGGTCCAAATTTATGAAACTATAGTACTAAGTACACAAACGTAACAGAAAGATATGGGTACATACACACAGTCCACATTTCAACTCAGTGGGGGCAAACAAAAATTTTTTCCTAACGTTCTCCCAACAGCCATTCTTGGGAATGAGAGGACACCTGAGCAGCTTTGCCAAACGATCACAACTAAGAATTGACTTCTGCTTCTGCTGAAGTGAGATCACAGAAAACACATTTAAAGGGGTAAGAAAGGTGGATTGCAGGATATAGCCCTTTTCCATCCACCCATAAAAGCCCACTGCAAGTACTCATTTCTGTCTTCTTTATGAAACTAGCAACAGAAATAATGATTGTGTTATTCAGATTCTGTCTAGAGGAATGAAATCCCCAAACTTTATCATCCCGTTTAAAACACTCCTTTATTTGTAGCACAATTTCTTGTGCAATGCACCACAGAATGAGTCGAAAACCAATATTTCAAATGCAGTAAAAGTCTCATGCAGCATCCTCAGGACTCTCCCATTTGCTTGTAAAATTACATAAAATGACTTTTTTGAAGAAGTGAAGAAGAAGGAGCTGCTGCTGGGACATTAAGTCTATCAAAACACAAATAATTAATGGGTGAAAATATGTTTTGTTTAATAATTGCTGTTCTTCATTAGTGTGAACCAAGGACACAGACTATCTGAGACAATAGCATCTGCACCCCATATTTCATTATCACCAAACTTCACATTTCACACAAAAGGATAGCTAGCAAAGCCTTACAGTTTTAATTAGTTTCTGCCATAGCTGTGAAGGTCAGCCAATTATTGTGTGTGAAATTTCAATATGAAGCGGCTGAATTGAAGACAGCATTGCAACATTGTGAAACTCTGCAATGCTGTAAAACTAGCATGATAGAAGCTTTTTTATAAGAAAAACACCCACAAAATAACATAAATTAATCATCAGGTACACACAGCTTCAAGGCTTATTGGCTAATTTAACACGTGTTAGAGGGGGGAAAAAAAGGTACTTTTTGATAGCATATTATGCTTTGCGAGGTTTCTTCTTATCAATGTCACCAAGCATGACAAAACACTTAGTTGGCTTCTCATTTCTATGAGGAAAACACAGGGGTTATGTGGGATTCAGAGTCCTACTGTCAAAAGAAAACAATAACACTGAGCAGACGAACTTCAGCCATCTAGAATGAAGGTTGTGAGATGTACAGCATGCCCTGAAAAAATAGGTCTTTCAAAAGTTGTCTCATTTAGGCTTCAGCCTCATGGTTGGCTTGGAAAAATCTTGACCCAAGTGCATTACATGTGTTGGTGTGTAAAAACATATATAAGAATTTGGATTCAAATTATATCCAAATAATCTATGCCCCAGATGGCACTGAGGAAATAGTAAAGGATGCACATACCTCTGACCCAAGACGCAGCCTCTTTGCACATGCCATTCTTGCTAAACACAAGTAATTTATGCAGTGTGTTGTGCACTGGGATTACAGATGGAAAGAAGGTAGATCCTGAACCTTGAATGCATTCAAGGCCAGCCTTACTCTCCTATCTGGACAGTGGTTGTTCATTAAACAGAAATATCTTTTCCCTGTTTCTTGGTTTTTTTAATAGATGAAAACTGAGTAAATTTTATCATTTTATGTAGGGAACAGTGAGACCTTCAAATATGCACCTGAAGCTTATTTTTTTTCATTTGGGTATCACAAGATTACACATTGAAGTCAAATAATAATGATGCAATGGTTCTATACCTCTAGCTCCAGTGAGCTAACAAGACCTGCTATTGATTATAAATTTACAGGTGAGATTCACTGGATTTCAATGGGAGATAAAAAGGAGGGCACAAAGCTTAGAGACTGGATTTATTTTGTGTATTGTTCCTATGTTCAAGCCCTTTTCTTTTAATTAAATGATCCTGACAGAAAATATATGCAAACTCATTTTTAATCTAGCCTGGGACAGTACCTGCAGCTCTAGTAAGCACCATAATTTTGTTCATGTGGAAATACCTGCATGTTCATATGTATATATGCACATCACAACCAATTCCCCCTTCCCATGCCCCATTTTTTTCCTGCCATTGGGAGGACCAGGTAAGTGGTTGTGCAGCGCCTCTGCAGACAAAGCAAAATGAGCAAGGCTGCTTCACTGCTCAGATTCTCTCCTGACTTCCTTCTTTACTGGCACAAAACACATTTGCGGCCATAATGTGACTCACAGCAGTTATTGCCAGAGTTTTCTGTTCTTTCTTTAAAAAAAAAAAAAAAAATTAAAATGCATAGCTAGCATTAGATGCTCAAGAACATTTGTAGCCTGCTGCATCAATGACCATATTTCTGGACTCTATTTCAAAATCCCCAATTTTTGCTTACCAGAGAACTGCGTCCTGGGCAACATCAAAAAAGCAGCCTGGGCAGCAGGTTGAGGGAGGTGATTTTGCTCTTGTGATACCCCACCTGGAGTCCAGATCTGGAGGCCCCAGCACAAGAAGGATGTGGACCTACTGGAGGGAGCCAAGAGAAGGGTTACAAAGGTGATTGGAAGCATGAAGCACCTCTGCTATAAAGACAGCTGAGAGAGCTGAGGTTCAGCCTGGAGAAGGCTGCAAGAAGACCTCATCATGGCTTTCTACTACCTAAACGGGGCCCAAGAGTGCTGTTGAAGGACTTTTGACAAGGGCTTGAAGTGACAGGACAAGGAAGAATGGCTTTAAACTGGACTGATGTCTTCTAACAAAGGCTGGGATGGCTAGAACAGGTATCAAGGGTAAATTAAAACCAAAATTAAATATAGTGGAGATCCAGGTCAATTCAACAAAAGGAAAAAAAAAGAAAGAAAAAAAAGTGAGCACAATCTTACAGTTAAGAGCCAGAGGTTCAGTGTGGTACCCTGAAATACTCTGCTCCAACTGCAGAATCTCAGCAGTGCTTCAAGGAGGTCTGGGAGTCTGAATTTCACTTCAACTGTGGCCTAGAGCTCTCTGGCACAGGGTACAGCGTATTTTTTGAGCTGACGCACCCTCCAGGGCCCTATACAGGTACATCAGTGTCTCTACGTCAGCACTGCTAAACAAAAGCCTAAAATTAGCTGTGAATAGGTAGTTTCACATTCCTTGGTTTCCTTTCCTATCTAATTAGGAGCATATATAGCTTCCTTCTGTACAGATAACTTGTAGCCCATACCAGGAATGTATTTTCTTTTATGGTCCATAGATAAGAGTGCTAGCAGCATAAAATCCAAGCCTGAATTTCTAGGAACTGCTTTTTTACTTCTGAACACCAAAGGAGTTCTAGCACCAAAGTGCTAGAAGTAAAATCATGTGTAAGTCCCAGACATGTACCATCCACCACAATATGAAGCATTCACTGAAATCTAAAATAGCAAAAAATAGAAAAAGGAGGTGAAATAATTAACAGCAGCTCCAAAAACGCTAAAGAAATTGTGTATGTGTATATATTTTTATATGTGCATAAGCTAATTCCATCTTGTGCACAAGATACATTATTTCTCTTAAAAGAAATCAGTGAAAGAAAATAATCTAAATATATTGTTATTGATGAGTAACCCAATGCAGAATAGAACAGGATCACCTGAGTAAAAATCAAATCCAGAACAGAAGTGAAAAAAGAAAAAAAAAACAGACCATGCACATCCAACACACATTCACAAAGAGGAAAACCAAATTATTATTAGTGAAACACACTGAAACCTGTCTTAGGCAGTCCACCCAAGGGAGCAGCAAAGCTCAGTAGCCTGGCTGAGGGCGTCTTTTAGGCAAAACTGCAGGAGAAACCTTGTGGATCTCTTAAAGTTGTTCCCTAAGACAGGGGATGCCTAATAGAGGTGGAGAGTTGTGCAAGCTTCATTGTGTTTATTAAACACATACTAAAATATTAAATATTATAACAGTGGCTGAACTAAATCAAACATACTCTAAGTGTGATACAAATTGTCATTATACAATGTAAACAAACACTCAACACACGCAAAGCCACACAAAGCCTTTATTGCAATCCCAGCAATTAGATCCATCCCCAGAGACATGCCACTGGCACCAGGAGCCCATAGCCCCCGGAGCCCTACTTGGTTAAGGACACTGGAGATGGGTAGGCTCTTTGTGAGAGAAGCTCTTCCTGCTAAGAGTCTCCCATGCTCACTCACGGTGCCCTGGCTCTGCTCCAGCAGCAACACTTCCCTGCAACAGGGTCTCCACTCAGCCCAACCCACCAGGAACAAGATTTCTTCCAGTCAGCCTTGCCAACAGCAGCTGCTCCCAACCAAAGAGTCTCTCTCTGGAGAAAACACTCTCTCGATGCCAGCCATGCTACAAGAACAGTGGCCCCTAACATCAACAGTCTCCTTTCAAGAAGAAATACAGGGAAAGCCCTCACAGCCAGTCTTTTTCCAACGGGAGCGGTTCACATGTTAATCCAATGAATAATTCCAAGCTGGAAGATAAAATATTTAAAGTGAAAAAAAGACACAAGACCTTCAGATGTTCACAGTTTTCAAGCCAGCCTTCAAAGCTCACAAGCTCACTACCATTTGCCAAGCAGGATCAACATGAAGAGTATGTTTAAAAGAAACATGAACAATTGCACCACCAAATCAACAGGGACTTCAAAATTCAGCAAGAATAGGAGGCAGTGGAGCTGCTGAAATGCCATGGTCAGTAAATACAAGCAGAAGTCCACCATGGTGCCATGATCTAATGTATGATTCAACTGATATTCAAATCACACAAGAAAAAAAAGACAGGAATTGTCACATTGTACAGCCCCCTCTATCAGGGAGCCAATACAAAATCTACACCAGTCAAGCAAAGGAAATCCTCCAGTTAGTAGGGCCTAGCCACCGTTCTTACTGTCCTAAGTTTCCTCCTTACCCTATTACTCAGAGCACAGTTTATGTTACAAAGCCTAAAGGTCTGCTTGACTTCGGGGCTGTTTTTATCTCCATTGTGCAAGAGATGTCTAAACCTGACCTAAAAATGAAAACTGTGAGGATCCATATGACCAATTTCCATCAGGTTACTTATCCATTGCCTACAAAGTGACTCTCTTAACCCATTCCAGTTGCCTCTCCTTTACTTGTCTGAAATTTTGACTCCTGCTTTTGTGGAACAGTAAACAGGAATGCTTAACTCATCTTTTTTACACCATTCTACAAAAACAAGCAGAGTTGCACTGTTTCTGTGAAGAGGATATAGGCAATCCAAAGTTCCTTACTGTTGCTGCAGGCTAAGGGCATGCACACAGGCAATTGCTGTTGGATCAGCTGATGTTCAATAACTTGTTAACACTCACACCACTGAGCTTCTCACATTCAGAAAAGCCCATTGCAAAACTTGCAGTAGTGCTTCTTGCTGGTCAAAAATTTTTCAGAAATCCAAATAAATTCTCAAGTGGATCTTTTCTGGCTGTATTAAATCTGCAGAAAATATGCCAACTAGAGCCTGTGTTACTGTTTGTCTTCTGGTATAATAGATTACTTTAGCACTTTCTTCCCAGTGGTTCAGCCTGTCTAGTTTAAGATCCTTCACAACTCTTATGTATATATTTTCAGATGGTTTATCATCATGACATCATCTGGTAGTAACATTTCTTTCATTGACAAGTCAATCAATGAAGGGCTCATCTTTACTGGCTGAAAATTAATACTTGCTCAAGATATTTGAAGATAGAAGCAGCAAAATAACTTGACTTCTCTGCAATGTCCTTAGTATAACTGTCTGTCAGGTTTTCTCCTTCACAGATACACTGAGGCTTGGAATTCATTGCTGTTTGTGTTTATCTGATTAGATTTCCCACCATTTCTTTCCTGCAGTATACTCTGGTTTCTCTAAGACCAGTTCAGTTTTCAGGAGGATGGTTGTCTGCTGCAAGTCACTTCTTCAGCTTTAATTTTTAAATTTGAATGCAAGATTTCATACAGAGTGCTCTGAAACAGCATAAGTTTGACTAGGCTTTTCAAACTGTTCCTCCCTGAGGAACACTTAGAGCAGCTTTATCAAATGTTGAAAGTATCATCGTGCTGTGCTGGCCTCTTCCACCCTTCACCTCCTGCTCACCCCCCCCCTCCCCTCCCCCAATAAGCCTACACCTAGGGGCTACACAGTGCAGTCTGGGCAAGAAAGGTGTACGTGTATGGCTGGAGCTCCTAATGTTACATCATTCCCATTGAAGGAGACAGAAAAGAAAAAAGAAGAAAAGGAAATTCTGTTTCTGACCCTTGTTTTTGTGAAGATACAATCAGAAATATGATCCAAGAGTGCTGACTGAATGATGTCTGCTCATGCCTTGAAATGTCTGGCAGCATGAGTTGTCACATGATTTTTACTCATTTTTACAGCAAGTCTTTCTCCTTTGATCTAGTAACAATAGACAATGGGATACATCACGTATGTTTCAAGCTCATTTCAGGCCCTCAATCATAATGAAACAAGGATTTTGATTTTTAATTATTTTTAAAAATTTACAACTTTTTCTATGGTATGCTGTCAACACCCTGTCCACCTAATCTGGACCTTTTTTGATGGCTGGACCAGAAACATGGGAAGGTATTTTTCCTACCCTGCTTCCAGTCTCTAGCAGTGCCACTGTATTTTATCTTGGCTACATGCCTAAAGCTAGACTTCAGCCTAAAATCCCGGGGTAAATATGCTGTGCATGCTTCAGCATTTTGCTTGACATCCCTGCCTGAAAAGCAGTGCACCAGTGTTTCAGTGGTAGTTTTAGAGAAGTCCACAAGGAAAGCCATGTCTGAGAAGAGAATAGCCCTAATGGAATGACCTTTACTGGGACTTGACACCTACTACCCTGTAAGCTTCTTATACACACAGCTTAATCCACCTGAAGGCTTTATTGCTTGATGGAAGGTGATAAAAAGCTGTTAGATTGTAAGCTCTGTCTTAGATTCAAAGCATGTAGGCTCCCTGATATTCTGAAGCTTAGGGCACACAGAGGGGAAAAATATTTCTTACTTCAGGGGCAATTCTCAAGTTGCTTATTAGGAATGAACCCTGGTCTGAGAAATACTTTATTGGTTTGAAAGTAAAGACTTCCTGATAGGAAGAAGGGGCCCAGTTCCACAATACTACAGACAAGATAATGTAATAGTGATCATAAAGCTTCCCCCAGCAGAGAAAAAGAAAAAAGCAGCCCAACTCTAGATAAATTTACAATCCACAGAGGATCAAGCAAATTGTATTCTGGACACCTTAAAGGTGAATGATCTAAAACACGCATCAATCTATCGTGATGAAAACCTGTCCCGCTCTGATTATAAATAATTCCCTCTTTCTTTGAGACAACTAAGGTCTAAATCAAAAAGTACTATCAGTGTGATTTTTAGCATGATAGAAAAAGGGGAAAAAATAGAGTAAAAGACAGGCCCCACTGCAGCACTGCCTTGGTACAGCTGTAAGGAGAAGCCTGTACACAAAGCCTCAGAGTTACAACAGAAGAGGAATTAGCGTTATTTGCCAGTTGGCTTCTAAATCTTAAAGAGAAAAAGAAAACAGGAAAATAACAAAACATGCAGACAATCCCCCCAAAGAAATTACCTAAACAGATGATCTCCCTGAACAGAAATTATCTATCATTACCTGCTCAAACTGTAGAGGCAGCACAAGTGAGAACAGCACAATAAAAATGCAGTGGTGGCTGAGAGCTGAACTTGTGTTCTTCAGGTCACTACTTCTTGCTCTCTTCTCCCACTGTGCCAAACACCATCTCCCTCAGGGAAGCAAATCCTGGCGCTCATCTTCCCTCCTGCCTGAGCTAAGGTGCATCAAACCCACCAGCTCTGGCCTTACAGGGCCTGGAAAAGGAAATTGTGCAAACCCTTTATTACACACCATAAGACAAAGCTCAAACAAGCTCTCTTCAGCTGAAAGCTTTTCCTAGCAGAAGTTCCAATTTCATACTCCCTGGGCACTGTTTCTAGGATTTTTATTTTCTCTGGCTAATATTGAAAATCTTCCATCACCCTGGAATCTTCAAACACTTTGTCCTTCTGCAGTTGGCCCAGGTGACTAATTTACTGTTTTAAGGAGTTGGACACGAAAAGTTCAGTATGGAAAAAATTATCTGGAGATCACTGTTTAAGAAATATTATGAAACAGAAGGAAGCTTTTAAAAATTTTGCTTATTTCTTTTAAGGTGGCTGACACCTCTATTGATGGCTTTAGTCACTTTTATCTAAGGTTACTTGCCTGTGAGATGAGGGTTTGTGTTTGCTATACCCCACCTGTGTCATACATGCCAGGCTCTAAATGCAGCTAACCTTTTTCTGATGGGTTTTATAATATAATAGGCCATTTATATGAAGTGAGTGGAACATTGATCCTCCTGTTCAAGTTTCCTGAGATTATTCAGTATTAGCATTGCTAAGATTAGTCACACCGTGGCTGCTGTTCATGTAGATTGTTTGATACAGAATATTTCCCACTATACACAAAGCAGCTCTGTAGAAAAACCCAATTCAATCAATTTGAGCAGCCCTTCTTGTGCTACATTGGTAGCATTGTATTGGACAGATAAAGTTATGATTCTATCTAATATATTCTTTGGCTGGTTTGACTGATGTGCTGAATGAATTGAGGTACCTAATGCTATCCAGTCCTGCTGCTGAAAGATAATGGCATTATTTGAAAACAGACCAAAAAAGGGAATGGAAGGAGGAAAGAGTTTAACTCAGCTTCCCACATCTGTAGCAAACATGGACAGTGCAGTGTGGGAAGGAAGAAAATCAGGCAAAGAAGACTTCTGACAGCAAGCTAAAGGAAAGTGGAAACTGAGAATGAGGAAAAGCTGTAAATACCGATGCAATGCCAGCAGCTGCAGAAATTGAGGTGTCCCAGCCTCATTTTCAAGAGGTGCTCTGCAAACTGCAAAACACTTTTAGATAAGCAAACTATCTGAGCCCCAGGGTTTCATATTCCTTTCCCAATTTTTATAATTATTGGTTAGGATGCTAGAAGCACCTATACACCTGAGAGGGTCACTACATCCCTGCAGTTGTTTGCACCAACTGGCACAGGTGAGCACTTGCAACTTCCGTTGTGGTCATTCTCAAGTGACAGTGCTCCACAACTCCAGGCCTGTCAGATTTTAAAAATAAAAAGGAAAATAATGTTAGGGATTTAAAGAAAAAAGATTTTGCAAGTTGATCTTCTGTACTAAATCTGTAAACATGTAGTAAATGTTTCCAGGTTTCCTGACTTTCTAACACTGGAAATGTGTGGAACATTTAACAGCACATCAGCTTTCACATAAAACACCCTGGAGCCGGACAGGAGACAAGAAGTTCTCTCCTATGTTGTTTTGTAAGAGGAACACAAAAAGTGGCTCAGAAGAATTATTATAAAAAAGGGACAGACACAGCAGATAATGGAAGTGCAGCATCACCAAACAGTTAAGGTGCATTCTGTCATAAATGGAAAAGTCTGAGAAATGGAAGACAATGTCATAAGACCAGAGATTAATGGTGTCATCAGGTGACATGTTTTGTTAAATCTTGTACACAAACTCCTTTGATTCCTTCAGTCTCTCAGTAGCCTTGTGTTTGTTGTTCCTGATGGGTTACAACAGCATTAGATTTACTGATGACATATCTCAGTCTGGAAGCAGCACCATTTATAGCACTTCAACTACAATATGCATTGCAGTTTTACCCAATTTATTATTATCAATATACATCTGGACAGCTTTGCCAGTTATCTGCTGTAGTCACTGGGGACTGTTTGGGTCTAGTGCTGATGTTTTAAAGCACTAGTTTAAAAATTACTAGTTGGTTAGTTTCCTGTACCAAAACACTCATATTCAGTGAAAGCAAACAATAGTCCATCTAAGGAATGCACGTGCATGTTAAGAACCAATACATTGTGTTTGTAGAAATTTTTGTACCAGTGTGATCACAAAAACTTCAGATTAACCAGATCCTTCTGCAACTGGGACTGCAGATAGGCAGCAAAGGTGGGTAAGTTTTTTCTCAGCTTATGTAGTAACTTTTTAAAGAACCTCCACAAGGTCTTCTATATAGATATTTTTCTCAGCTTTAGATACAGATTTTTTTAATTGACTTTTTTTTGAAAATTTAATTAAAATTACTCTTCTTTTGTGATTATATTTATTTTTACTTTGTCTCTTTGTTACTTTCGAGATGTTTAATTCGATTTAACTATGTCTCACGCTGCTCACCTTCAGAAGTACATCTCATCTGTTTTTCCTATAAAAACTTTCTAAATGTAGAAAATTTCCAGTAAAACCACTTGGTTTTATTTCTTAATCACACTATGACATGATTATATTTATCACATACTATGAATGAGCCATCAGTTACACTAAATTTTATGGAATTTTGGCTTTTTCCCCCCCTTTTTTTTTGTTTCTCCACCATGTACTAGGACCTAACCTTTTGCAAGAAGGTAACTAAAAGCTAGACTGTCCACTAGGAGCCATCATCAGCTGTTTCCTGTAAGAATGCCCCAGATGACCTCCAGAGTCACTTTCTGAAGGAAATTATACTACATTTCTATTAACTTAATGAAAAATCTCACTTGAGCTTTGTTGAGTCAGAGCATTCTTCTCTCAGCGACCTTTGCTTTGCCAACAGGGACACCAAATCAGGAAATTTTAAGCCTGGAGATTCATCTCCCTGAGCTTCAGACATTTAACTGAGATGGCTAAACTAAGAACCTAGTTCTGTGTGTCATTACCAGTACAAATTTCAAAATGACACCATGACTCATGTAAAGTCCAGACCTATCAACAGAGATAGTTATCATATAACTCAGCTGAGTGCTTAAAGCAGTGGGATGGACTTGGAATCCAGTTGCTCCCCATGGAGAGCGTATAAAGAAGAATTACTAGCATTTTCTGCATTTCTGCCACCACAGCACACTTATTTCTTTCAACATACTAAAAGCATTTATTTTTTCATGTTTATCAACAACATTAATGCTTCAAGAATTAGAATACCAGTGATATTTGAAGTGGTTCTTATACTATTACAGACTGAGCTAGTATGTTTCCAGATTGTTGTCTGATGTCCATAAATTCTGAGGAGTATTTTAAACAGCACAGTATTTTTATCATTGTGGAAAACTGTAACCTACTAGGCTAATATTGTCTATCTGATGCTGACCATTTCTCACGTGTCAAATCCTTCAAAAGATGAACTTGCAGCTGAAATTTCAGGGCAAAATAACAAAATAACCTGAAGCCTGCTGTTACCTACAAGATCTGTGAAAATATTATCACTACCATTTCCTTTCAAGCAGATTCTCAAAATTAAGCTGAAAAAAATGGTAAATAATTACCCATCTTTACAATACATGAAGATATCTGGATTGAAACATACATCCTCTTTCTAGGAAATGTAACAGGAGGATGTACTCCTGTACAACAGGAGGATATTCAGGCAGCTGAACATTTTGCTCAGTCAGGTTATAAGAGTTTTTTACCTTGAGTAATACCAGGCAAATTTTCCTGAACTGATTTGTATTAATAGTTTGATATATCACCATAAAACACCATCAACAGAACCTGCACCTGCCTGATACTGACTTTAAGAAGGAAGAGGAACATGTTCTAAAACACTGACACCTGATCCAAACTGAACAGTCCATTGCAGAAAGAGTTCTCTACTGGGAGATGCCTGTGGGAGGCTCTCCCTGGGACACTGCCATGGCCCACTCCGCCTCCACCTCTGAAGAGGAGGACTCCTCCCCGGAGGAGGACTCAGAGGGCGGGACGAGAGTATGAGAAGGCGTGCCCGAGGCTCTGATCCTTCCCACCTTTCCAGAAAGTTCAGTTACATTCGATGTTCTATTGGTTGTTGTTTGTTGTACCCTCCCCTCAATGATTTTAATTGGACCCTGTACCTTTGTATCCTTGTCCCTTGTCCTTTGTAACCCTTATGCCTTGTCCTATTGGTTGTACCCCTTGACTCCTCCCTGTTTCTGCCTTCCTTAAAAATCCCTTGCACACTCTGTTTTCCCCAGAGCTCTCCGTCCATCCCTTTCCTGCCTGGATACCTTCACCCGACCCTCAATAAAGGAGACCACGGGGGAGACCCCCTCTCGCAACCCTTCGCCTCCTGGCTTTTATTCCAGCAGTGCTTTGTCCTCTCCTTGCTGTGGGCAGCTCCACCTCTGTGTGACCCACCCACGCCCAGCCTCAGAGAGACCCTCAGCCGGCTCTCAGGCTCCGAGGAGCTGGTGCCTCAGCCAAGAGTGGCCTGGTGACCAGGCATTTAATACAACAGATCCCTACCCATAACAGGCATGAACTCAAATTCAGTCCCCAGGAGGTTTTCAGCAGCAAACCTTGGACAATTTTCTACGCAATTTTTGCTTGATTAACAAAACACAAAATCCAGACTAATTTAACATGCAATAATTTCTTTCTTTGCTAGACACCTCCAGTTTGAAAGAGCTTTTAAAGCCCAGAGACAGTCCATATGTAAACTAAAAGGGCTCTGCTCATCCACAGCCACACTACAACACAGTGAGTATTTTTTCAACTTTTTATGGCAGACTCAGAGATTCCCCATTTTTGCTTTGTGAGGAACAGGTCATTGTTTACCTGTGTAACAGCAGTGACGTTACAAATAACTAGACTTTTTTTTCCCAGCCATTGTACAGAAGCTCTTTATCTGAATTTCTTTGCAGTATGCATGACACAGATTTTCCATCCATGCCTCTGATTTGCTTCCTCCACTGTCGGGAAGGCTGATGACTAGAAAGCATAAATAGGATTATTAAGATAATGCTAAGATGAACAGCCTGACGTTGGCCTCATGAAAAGCAATGAAAACACTGATTTTGGATGAGATATGTATAAAACTAAGAAATATTGTAATTAACGCTAATTAATAATAATTAGCATTATAATAATGCTAATAAATAATTAATTAGTTTATGATGGGGGAATAAAGACTGGTTTTATTAACCAAACAACTAATAAAATTACATTTTGGTAAAAGGCAATAACATTGATTAAAATACCTCTTTAAGGTATCTGAGTTACCCAGAAAAAGGTTAGGAGTCTGGTTATTTTATCACATGATAACGAGTCATTCACTTGAGAATATGAAAGAAAGATATCCATGTGTTGATCTCTAAATCAGCAGGAAATACGTGCAAGATGATGAAATAGTTGGTAGGCACAAAGACAAGATTAATAATTAACAAAGGGAACACTTTAAGGAAGGAAAAGATGGTATAATTTTAACAATTTGAAATCTTCTAGAAAGAAGCTTTCTTAGTGTAAGCATCTGGTATGCTCAGATAATAAACATTAGCAGCTTAATGCTAAATTAAGATAAGGTGCTTTGGTTTGTATTGCAAAAGTAATAATCATAAAGGACTTTTCAGGCCTTAAAATGAATCTATTAGCATGGCTCCAATGTGCACAGCACATGGGACTCCTCAGCATGATCTCAAATGCACTTTCTTTGATAAGTCTCTTGTCTCTTGAACACCCTCAGAATTGCTAATTCCAATGTGGTGGAGTCTGTCTCTTGCTATTTCTACTTGCAATGTCACTTTCATTCCTTCTGCCCCAAAACCTTTTGAGTGTCATTCTTTAGGAGAGTATTTGCTTTCCTAGAGGCTTCCTGATTCATCCCCTCACTGTGCCCCTGTGCCATTAGGTCAGTTTCCACAAGGATCATCCAATGGCCCATATTACCAACCTGTCATACGTTATTTACTGTAACTATTTTAGATTTCGGTAACATCATCTGAAGCTTGCTGAAGACATTCTATAGCATTATACCTTAAAGCATACATCTTAGTTTCTGCCATTATGCCTTGAAGTGTCATCTACCTGCAGTGTCACCATGCAGTGCCTGTGTTTGGGGTTGTCCACCCCTCCATTTGTTCTCCTACAGCCAGAACAGATCCACCTCATACTACAGAGTATTTAACTTTTAATCTGACGTGCTTCACCTGAAACATACCTTGAGCTCCTGCCTGTCAGGGGAAATTGTCACTGATAAACTGTATTGGCTTCCTCATTACTCCATGCTGCATCAGCCTCTGGAAATACCTCTCTCTGCTGCAGTACCTAAAGCAAACAGGATCCTAACTCAGACAAGGACTTATGATCTGAAAGGCAGAATGAATATAAGCATGTATGTTACCTTTGTACATCCAAGGGAACTGAGAGCAGATTAGATTAGCATTTTCTTCCTTTCCCAAATCACCTTTTTCTTTATGCAGTTTCCTGTTTATGAAATTTCTGTACCAACCTTAATGGGTATTTTGACCCAATGTACCTTGTGATAAATGCCATAATCATCCATTTGGAGGCTGTCCCATGTTCTCAAGACCAGAGATTTTTGGATGACAGCCTTTTATTTCATTTTCATTTGGCTTCTGTTCCTAAGCACTTTGCTTATTATCAAGCCTTATTGTTGTGTGTACTCCAGTTTCATCCGACTAATTGGCTACAGTGTAGGTCTATGATCCCTATCAAATTAACTTCTACTGTAATTGAGCCTGCTAGAATCGGATTGCCTGCATAACCTCCTCTTTAAAGTCATGTTCTCAATGCCGTACACTTAATATCAAACTTTCAATACTTTACACTTTCATCAGTCTGAATCTGTCTTGGATAAAAGCATCGCTTACATAAAAATTTAATTGAATGCCTTTTTATAACCACAAAACAGCTGACACAATGGTCAATATCTAATGGTAAAATTAAAAATCAGTCCACTCAGCCAACTTAGTTGACTTTGTTGATTTTAGTTGGATGAGAGAATAGTAATAAGTGGACACAGTACAACATATAGAGTCTATAATACTCAAGATTGCCCATTGTGGCATCTAGGCATGAGTAGTTAAGAATTTCCTTCTGGATAGGTTAGCAAACTTGTGGATGGCTGGGAAATCCATTTCAAATGCCCAAGATATTTCATTTACTGTAGCTATTAAGGGTCTGTATAGTTAGTGAAACCTTCACCTAAGCCAGGCATCTGGCCATGCTCTAGAAACGCATTTCTTTTGGTTTAAGTAATGTAATCAGAACCCACTCAAAAACCCAAAAAATTAAGATTTCCACACAGATGTTGTTACTCAGAAGGAAGCCATGATGTACAGGTGCCAGGATTCATGGCAGGGAGAAAACTAAAGAGAGAATGAACTATCGGCAGTGCTTAGCGGCTCAGTGAAAATAATTAGAACAGGAAGTATAGTCAGCTCGGTAAGAACCTACTTTAGCACTCCTTTTGCTATTTTTATTTGCACTGGTTAATACCTTCTTACATCTTAAAATAAGTAGGCCAGTTTGTCTGAGAAAATGCAGAACAGGGTGCTAATCTCATCTCTGCCTCACAATTCACCAGGGTCAGCACTTCCTAAACTGGAATTATGTATCCTGTCCTATTGGATGATGTTGAATAGCAAGTTCTATACAATGTTACTTTTTGCTGTTAAATTACGGAGAAAGTCAGATTTTGGCAAAACACATTGGACTAACAGTAGTCATTCCCTCACTTCATGGCCTTCAGTATCACTTTTCCCACCCTGACCTTCAGCAGCTGCTAGCATGAAGTATCCAAAATTTTCCAGTACCACTTAGTTATTACAAATTCTTGGAGTAACTGATTAGTATATAGATTTTATTGCATAATAGATGATAATAGTGAAATATCTTCCTTGTGATTGACTAAGCCTGGCAAGCACAATATGCGTGTTAAGAATTTCTTCTATGGAAAATTACCCCAGAATGCATCAAAATGTTCTCTTTCTGTTTGGAGTGAAACTTGTAAAAGATTCTGCAGTATCTTCATGACAAGTCATTGGATACCTCCGAGTACATAAATTGCACTAATGTATAAATACATGGAAATTCCAGGGCAACAGTTTGTCATCAGATTAGAATGACAATGATGAGGAAAGGTGGGTGAAATACCTATAGTTGCAGTTTAGGAAAAAAAGACCAGAAACAACAAACTTGAGTCAATATATTTCTACAGGCAGGTATTTGACCATGAATTTCCTAATTTTTGCATGCGTAAGTCTCACTGGATCTTCTTTTTGGAGTGCAGACCCAGCCAGATTGAGAAGGGAAAAATTCAAGTAACTTAATGTAGAGGCATTTGCATTAGTGAGGTAACAGGCATGTTTTAATCATGTTTCTCATATCAGCTGAAATAAAAAATATTAGAGGATATCTTTCCTTAGGTTCATAAGCATTTCTTTATTTAGAGTTGTCTTATGAAAAACCTGCCTTTAGTGACAAAATGTGCTTTCCAATTATTCTGTGAGTCCCATAATTTTAAACCAGTTCTCATTTCTATGAGCAATAGTGAAAACAAGAACAACAGTTCTACTAGAAAACACTTAAGCCCTTCCACTTCTCTATTTTCACTTCACTTATACACCATGTTGCTACACATTAAAAATATTCAGAACAAACATGATTTTGGCTGCACAGTTAAAAAACAGTAATAGCAAACTTTCGAGCAATTTATCATATCAATTCAACTACACTGATGAGCCTTCTCCTCCAATCCAGTCCGAAACTGGAACCAAAGAGCCCAAAGGGCTATTTAATTTTCAAGATTCAGACAGGTCTCTAACATGCCACTATGTTCAATTCTTGATCAGAGACATTCCTTCACCTTGATATGCATGTACAACATCATCCATACAACATTCCTCTTCTGACATCAGGGACTGCTTGATATTATGCTATTATTTAATGCCTCATGCACAAAACTGCAATAACCTGCAATAACCTGCAGAAACTAAAGAGAACTTCATTTTTTAATGATTTCTGAAAAAGAAAAAAAAAAGCACTTCTTGCCTCTCCTTTGCACTGAAAAGAAACACCACATGTGTACACAATCAGCTAAGACCAAAAAGACACTTGTGAAATGTTCTTATCTATTACTTTGTATAGTCAAATTGCTTTTCTACATTAGGTATCCAGTTTACCTCTACACTGCCTGTTTAAATGCAGCTCACTCATAACATTAACAACAAACAGAGAAAATTTTTCTTTTTAAAGCAGAGTAGCCTCCACAGGATAAAATTTAACATTTTATATTTAGTAGAGGGAAAAATTTATAAGAATTTAAAGTCTACTCTAACACGCTCTCTGTAAAACAAAATAAGCACAGAACTCCTTATTCACCTCACTTAGGTGTTTCTCTCATCTACCTCCAGATACTTGAATGAGTGTCTGTGGAGGAGCCTGGCTGTCCTACACTCTCTCTCCACTTGCAACAGAGACAGAAATTCATTTCCTAACGTGTGATAAATTCCTGTCCTCCCCCACCACCACTAAAGAAAACTTCTTCTTCCCCACGATATCTCAGTGAGACTGAGAGGTATGCATGCAATTTCTTTCAGTTCTTGATTTATTATCTACATGGAGACAAATTATGATTGTTTTATAAGAACACAGGAATGGAAGAAATGCCCTAGGCTGTCCCACCAAGACTGTCCTCTCCTCACCTCCTCATGTCTGCTTCCCCTGAAGTATTTGTAGAGAGCAGTCACAGTCCTCCTCAGCCCTCATTTCATCAGTCCAGACAAGTTGGGGTCTTTTGTTCTCTCCTTGCAAGACAGCTCTGCATTTTCCTGATCACCCTAGCAGCCTTTTTTGCACCCTAGCACTTACTCCAATTGGAATCAATCCTTCTTGATTACACTGACTCAAACCACACACATTTCCGTGGATATGGCTTCATTCTGGCCTAATACAGCAACAGTAATGCTTCCAGCTCCACTGGAAACACTCAGTCTCACACTTCTGCACATCGTGGTTGCATTTTTCGTGGTGGTGTCGCACTGATGAATCACAAACATTCTAAGTTACACAAACAGACATCAATCTGTCTTCTTCTTTCATGTTTCCATGGCAGAGTTTCCAGCTAGTCATGCCTGTCCCCTGGCTACAGCAGTCTTAATGAGCTCAATGAAACAGGCAACAAAAGTTTTTGTCCTAGCTTCACTAGCTGAGATACGAAACACATACTAAGGTTGTTATTTTATCACTGTTTTCTCAGAGGCTGTTTCCAAGCCTTCCCCAGGATTAGCCAGGCCCATTCAGAAGCACAAAGCCATCAGAAGCACAGGGCCATAAGGCTAACCTGGTTCTTCCCACCAAGAGTAGCCAGAAGTTTTTGCTGTCTCTTTTTTTATTATTTTATTTCTGAAATATTTTATTCAGTTTGCCAGAATGACTGAAACCAAGAAATTCAAACAGTTTAATGATACAACATGGTTTGCATTAGTGTCTGTCTTGTTTTCCTCTGTAGTTTAAGGGATCAATATTAATGAAGAGAGAAGCTATAAACATCACTAATGAGGATGAAGTGGAATATCCCTCACCAGAGCTGTAAGAGCTTGAGCTTGCACCAAATGAAGATGACATCCACTATTAAAGGCTGCGTTTTAATCCAGCCACGATAATAAAAGTGAAGTTAGTGCTATTGGTAAATTTTAATAGATGATGTCTTACAAAAGCAGCCTACTTGAAATTCAGCCCAAAGACTAAATTAAAGTCAAAACCCTAGTCAGTTAACTGTGCTATAACATGTGAAGAATTGATTTTCTTATTTTCAGCTGTCAGACCTGCTACAAAGAATGAGTTTTAATTCTGGGGATGTTATTAAACTCCTTGCTTAACTGGCAGAAAAATGGAACCACTAGCCAGGCGACAGTGGTGCTGCTGTCGGAGTGAATGACACCTGTCAGAGTATGATGAATGACCCTCTCTGCCCCACAATCCCCCGCTCTGTCACTCAGGTAAGGGCCATTAATCTTCATCGAGGGCCTGTCAGTGCAGGCAGCCACGACGACAAAACGTCTTCTCGCATTTGCCGCCACCACACACGTAACAATGCGATATTCTTATTGTCACAGCGACGCCGAATTAGCATAATTTATTATGACTTTCCTCCCCCCGAGCCCCCTCCCCACCCAAAACCCAAGTAGGGGAGAGATGCGATTAGACAGATGGAGGGTAGGCCCAGCCTGCCAGCCCTGGAGCCCCCCGCAGTGCTTGATGAGGAGTGGAGCATCTCCACAAACCAATCAAAAAGCTGGCAGTTCAATTACAGAGTAATAAAGGGACATTCATCATTCAATTAGGCACCTGTCATGGTTTCACAAAAGGGAAAACTTCTAACCTGAGACTCCTGGGAGAAGATGCTACAACCAGGAGGCAGAGAAATAAATGAAAAAAGGACAAAGTCAATTACTGGCCAAACCAGACAAAAGGAAATATGCTAAAATAAGGGAAAAGTTATCCCTGGGCAAAAATCAGAAAACTTACATGACCTTAAAAAGATTATAAAGGGCCAGCATTAAAAGAGCTACACCATGCTACACGGTGACATGCACACTACTAGTTTTCCCCCCTTGCCAGGTTCAACAAAAGCTGGATGTGACCATGAAGAATGCTTTAGGGAAACAGGACTGTGGTTTAAAAGCCCCGATATTGTTACTGCACACACCATCTTTAGAAAGAACACGCCTATTCATCTCACCTCATTGCAGTGCCTTGTTTCAAATGCTATAAGCACCCGGGGTTATTCTTCCTATCATGTTAAAACATAGCAATTCCACTAACCACTGAGAAACACAGTTAAACCCTTTTTGAAACAAATCAAAAAAGCAGAAGCCAAAACCAAAGAAATAGAAAGAAATCATTATCATGCCATATAACTGCCAAGCCTTTGGCATGTAAACCAGAGAAACTAAGCAGGCTTGCTTCATTCAGAGTTATTTTGTTCAATGTATGTGCTTCATAGTTTGAAGAAGCCAGATCTTGAAAGTTATCGAAAATTAGAACATGGCAGAGATGAGATTGTTTGTCAGGCAGACTGGAACTAATGTGGATTTATCCTGTTCTGCAGCTGCAAATAACAGGTAAAAAAAATATAATAATATTAGATTGCTGAACAGCTGCTTGTGCAATAAACTCCGTTAAGTTGATTACCTGCCTGCTAAGAAGGTTTATAGTAAATTGCAATTCTAACATTAAATTACTAGAGCAGCTAAGGTTGGATTTGGTTGGAAAGATGTAAGACTCATCCAAAAAAATTCTTTAGAGGTGATGAATGAAACCCTGTACAACCAGCTGGAATGGATGGAAAAGTCTAGAGTGCCTTGATTTTAATCCAACACTCATTTTCAGATGCGCTGTTCAAATCCTGGTGCCTGCTTGCACAGAGAGCGCAGGGGCATGAGGAAACCTCCATTTATCACTGTGCGAGTGTAACGCTGCCCGTCTCCTCACCCCCCTGCTCTGTCACAGTAAGCCCAGGAGCAAGCCACACTAACACAGCTATAAGGTTTCCAGGAGACAAGCTAGTTCCTGTGTGGGGTTGCAGTTTGACATGTGGCTGTGTCACATCGCTCATGCATGGGTCAGGCTGCAGCTCTGAGTGCTCATGTCGTATCGGACCACAGGATTTACACCCCCAAATTATGTTAATGGTTTCCAAAATTCTATCTAAATGAGTTCATGTACAGTGTAGGGAACTAGGGAACTCCTTGGAAATATTTTGTCAATTAATGAGGAAAAAATATCATCAGATAAAATATTCTTGCGTTTAGCATATGACTAACTCCAAAAACCAATTATTTACAGCAGTAGTCAGAACTGGTCTTGCTGGGGAAGGGGCAGAAATCATCATTCTGCAGTGCTTTCTTTAAAAAAGGATCTGAATCTAAAACAGGGTGCAAAATAACATGAACAACTGATTTGTGTGCTGAATACTTTCTCCCATGCCTTTTTGCATTTGCATCCTAGGGCCTAATGAAGTTCTGATACAACGTCACAAAGAGGCTAACAGTGCCTACCTACCTTGCTCACTGGAGTGCTGCAAAGATAAATCCGCTAAAGTTTTAAACTGGCTTGGTGATGAAATGTGCTACATAGTGTAAATACAAGCTGTAGAATTGTGTGCTGTCCTCATTACACCGTTTTGAAGGAGTCATGATAAACTGTTGCATCAGCTTTCACATAACACTGGGCAGGGGATTTTTTTTGTTTTCCCCTTCTGGTATAAACACAGTCTAAATACAAGCTTGCAAAATCCAGAAGGTGGAAGATAAAAAAAGTTCCAGAATTGCTGAACCTCATAATTTATAATTCCTTCCCCCTAAAAAACACAGTTTATCAATACAGTGGTTGCCTTTGAGATTAGTCGCAGTTTCAAGATTTTCAACAGAAAAGAGGCAGGGAATGGTATGTGTGTCTCAAAGGTGTTTGATGGTATTGGCTCCTGAGGTTTTCTGCATACAGTTCCACTGCTGCTATGCAATGGTTCAAAAAATTGAAAGACAAGGGTCCAGGGAATAGATTACAAAATTAGTAATTTGTTGTTCCTGCTTTGATGTCAAACAGAAAAAACAGAAATAATACCCCTTTCAGGAAGTCTAAAAATAACTAAATAAAACAAAGTAGAAAATACTATAGTTGGTTACAGATGCCGAGTTGCAATTATGAGGCTCCAAAACATCCAATTTGCCTTCTCTTCTGCACAAGCATACAATATAAACAACCTGGGAACTCAGAAACTAAAGGTAGGGATTCTCAGAAGTCCTGTAAGAGGGACAGTTAAGGAAGAGGGAGAGGAAAAGCATGTCTATATATCCCCATTATGTCATTACTATTTGAAATTCTGTTTTGCCATGTAGACTTCTATATAGATAGTGTCACAATAACTTACTAAATCCTACAAATTAATTAAAAAATGCATAAATGCTTCTGAGTTTCCAGTGTGGTAGCCCTTAACAAATCAGGTTCTCCAAGGCTGTCATATCAGTGATCTGTTTACTAAGTCTTAATAAATGCAGCATGGTTACCCAACTGTCTCAAAGAGCACAATTTACCTATCTTGTTCCTGTGGATACTGTGCAGTTGTCTCAAGAAACAGAATTTCCCAGGGAGGAAGTGCTACCAGGGATACACGTCAGCAAATCCAAAAAAGGAAAATGAGAATGCAGGGAATAAAAAAAAAAAGGTAATCATATTGAGACAAAAAGGGAAGACACTAAAGTACTAGGACAAAAGCAGGATGAATAATTGATGAGCTGGTGGTTTACAAGGGAGTTTCATTAATATTATCCTGCAGGTTCATTAAGCACTGTCCCAGTCTTGTCTTCAAAGGTTCCTCCTGAGTTTTGATAAGGTGCTGCAAGTCTTTTGCTTAGACATCAGAACTTCAAGCCTTCAGTGGTGACAACCATTTCCTTAGAATCAGTCCCTTCAGCCAAGCACCTTTTGGAACGGCTTTCTATTCCCCTCCCACTAATCACAGGTCC
This sequence comes from Rhipidura dahli, assembly GCA_013399225.1. Classification (NCBI taxonomy): domain Eukaryota; kingdom Metazoa; phylum Chordata; class Aves; order Passeriformes; family Rhipiduridae; genus Rhipidura; species Rhipidura dahli. Next base: position 96,074 of record VXAC01006571.1, on the reverse strand, counting down.
CTAACCATGACAGCAAGTCTTAGTAAATAATATATCAAGATAAATGATAATTGTTCTGTTTTAAATGTCTCCTAATGAGTATCATAAATTAAAAATTAATATTGCAAAGACTGTATGAAAAGCATCAATGCCATAAACAGAGCAGCAGGGATCAAGAATGCAAATGAAAGTGAAACGTGCCCTTATCCGCCCCCTATATGAAAAAACTCTGGAGCCAGAAGACTGTAAGGCATTACAAAGCTAATAAATGGCTTTTATGAAGTTCTGTAACAGGCAATTTCTTCTTAATTTTCCCTTCACCTTCCAGTATTTGGCTCCTCTGGATTGTGAGATTTCTTTTGCTGATGTGTTTTTCCCCCTTCAAACCTTCTCTCAATAATTGCTTGTTTCTTGTTGGGTGCAACAGTACTCTCAAATCAAAACATACTGCTACAGCAAAACCTAGAGAATGGCTGGTTAACAGATTGCTGGTCCTGATGATCATGCAGAAAGGCTAAGGCGATTTGGCAGCAGCCATTCTGTTGTGTGACATTGCTATTATCATTGTGCCTTCTATTCAGAGAGTGCATTCAAGTGGTGTCTTTTTCTGGGTGACTGAATAAGGTAAGCTTAGCTATGCCCTTGTACCTCCAAGTTTCAACTAGAAAGAAAGGAAGCAGCTGGAATTCTAACCCTTCCTTCTTCCAAAGCCTCAATTTATTCAATTTAGATGTAGCCAAAGTATTTGCACAAGCAGTGTTTGCCTCCTTTTCTAATGGCTGGACTAATCTGTAGCTGTATCCCACCACTTTCAGTTTTGTAAATAGTGAAACAGATCCTTTTGAAGCAAATACCTTTGAATACTGTATTTGTATCATCATGGCACTAATTGTTCCTAGACAGTAAATAAGGTCAGACTTGGAAAAACAAACAACATACAAAGTCAGTAAGCTATGAATGACACAAGGTACACGTTTGTGAAGGAATTTGACACTAGAGAGGATTAAAACACTTTGATAATTGACTTTTTTTTAAGACATCTGGCAAGTCTTCTAGTCCTTGTCCATAGTCAACAACCAGGGGTGCACAGGCAATAAGACTGAATCATCTAGCACAGATTGGATCACTAAAAATGTCATTTCACCACTCATTCTGTAATTTCAAGTCTCTCTCCTTCTTTCTTGCTTGCCTTTTTGTCCCTTCATATGGCAGCTCTGAGGTAAGAAAAAACAACAACCAGTGTGTTAGCCTGCTTCCTAAATTATACCAGACATGGGAATAGTGAGTTAAAGAAGGAGAACATAAGTTATACATTATGAAAAAAAGCAGTTACTGAGAAGAGGCTACTTTTCTGTCCCCATCATTTTTTAAACCTAAAGCAATGGAAGTGCTAGTCACTACTTTGTAATTAAGGTTGAAGTCTGCATTTCAAAGAAATTCAACTTCTTTCCATGATGCATCCCATACAAACAGAGAATTTGCCCTTTAAAACACAGAATTACTTTGGAGAATTTATAAATATTTCACTTCAGGATGACTTTTATGGTAAAATTAAGATACCCCGTGCCATTGTATTGTTCCTGTTGAAATAAGTACTAAAATAACTCAAAATTGAAATTTTGCTGAAGCAAAATCTCAGCATAACAGAAATATTTTTTTCTAGCACAAATAATTCTCTTACTTTCTCTTGGACACTGTCAGAGAAGGCTGAGACTCCTCTTAAACAAGATTTCAATGGTATCAGAGATAACTAAACTTCTTCTCAACTGCTGGAAGTTTTTTCTGAGTGTTGTGAGACGTTCATGCTCCCCTGGTGTTACGAGCTTCCTTGATGGAAGACTTCACATCTTCCATCACTACAGCTCAATAGTTCAGAACTGCTTGCCTGAGTTAGTTGTCCTGGCAGAAGCACAAGCAAAGCCATTAAAAGCAGAGAGTCATTAAAAGTTGGAGACCAAAGTATCTTTGAAATCAAATTTCACCTCCTTTGGGACAACAAACAGTAAAATCCAGTAACAATAACTGTATGGTTATCTCAGGGCATCATGAGATGGAAGAATCAGTGCTATTCCAAATTTCAGGAAGCCTGGATTTGTTTTAAATTGAGTTTTAATTCTAAGGTACTTGGATTGTATATTTTCATCTTTACTTAAAACATTTCTGTAATGTCAGTAACCTTCAGATTACTAAAACAGTCCAACCAAAGTGAGTTCTGTTTTAATCAGCTGGTGATATCACTCCAACTACACTTAATTTATTTATGCCAAATCTACACAAGCTGAGGATCTAGATATATCTATTTGCTCTCTTGACTTTTTTTTTAGTTCATGCAAACTGTGAGCATTATACCCAAGTGCAATTCCTATTTTCTACCAACAATGGGTTTCGCACTGGCACCCTCAGGTTTGTTCTGTGCTGAAGACACCTGCTCTCAAGGCAGCGAACTGGGACCACCAACTCATTTCATAAAGGGCCATTGAGCAGCTGTCACATGATAGCAACTCCCAGCTGTACTGACCTGTAACAAATCTGAGCTCCTGACCCAGATGTGAAAGGCTCTATATCCAATTACCAATCCCCTAAGTGAGGCACTACTGTTTTGTCTTGAAAACATAGATAAATATACACAAAAGAATAAACAAGAATGAAGTAATACAGAAGTTGCATCATTGTTAATATTTTGCTATACACCAAATCTTGGAAATCAGATATATCATTGCCATCAGCAGACTTTCTGGACTCTGTGCCCATGTAAAAAGTCTATACAGACGGTTAGACTGAAGCAGTACTCCCCCTTCTTTCCTCTTACATCTCTAATAGAAAACGAGAATATCCACAGAAGATTTCCATAAGGAAAGAAAAGAAAGTGGTCAATTTCATGTTCTCCCCCATGAATTTATCTATGTAAATAACATTTTTTTCTGAAAATTGCTAAATTGCTAAACAAGCAAAAAATACCCTTATTCTGTGAAGTAAATAACTTCTGCTGCCAGCAAGTTCAAGAAAAAAAAATCCACTTCACAACTGAGAGCCTGATAAAATGAGCTATAATGCTACTCAGTTAGGGCTCAGGGAAGAACACACTTTGCTTTGGTTCCATGTCACTCACATTATTCTTGACAGTGTCAGTAAGCAGCAGCAGAAGAGCACAATCTTCCTTTATTTTTAGTAATACTAAAGCTGCAAGAGAATTCTTCTTCTCTTCCAAATCTATATAATAAGACATCTAACTTAAGCTGCAATAATAGAAAAAGCTGCCTTAATGATTTCATCTTGATAATTTGCTGCAATTACCACATAATTATATCAATGCCTCTTTTTAATTGTGATAATACAAGCTTTAACTAAGGCACCTTTTAACATAGGTAAGGAAAAAAAGAGTTATTTGAAATGAGTCACTGAAAGTTCACTTTTTCTTTTAGGCCACGTGTAGCCCTCTGGGTCCAGATAGCTGTAGACTGCAAGCTCCAGGCTGAGTGGCAGCTTGCCATCCATCTGCCCATCTTGCCAGCATCTTCCTCTGTACCACCCAAGAGAACAGGAGTTTGGTAGAAAACATGCTGACAAGAGAGCAAATGAACAGAAATGCTAATTTCAAGAAGCAACTTTAAACTTTTTTTTTTTTGAAACCCCAAACAAAACAGTGTTTTGCTACTATTTCCAACAATTTCTAGCACAATTGCTGTCCCTGCTTGTAACAATGAACTCATGACAGTGAAGTCAGTCACTTGGCCAAATTGAGTCATTTTTGTGCACTTGGCAGAGGTTTTACAGAGCTGTTTCACTACAGCCCATTAATGCTCTCACCTTCCCAGGTATGGAGAGCCTTGAAAGCAGCAGAGCCAGCACAGAGAAGGAGAGCCCCAGGGTTAAGCACAGGGTTGGGATCTCAGTTCCAAGCCTGAGTCTGCCCTTTTCTTGCTGCGAAGCTGTAGGCAAGTCTTTTCTCAGCTTCCTCTTTATTGAGAAAGCATAAGGGCATGAATACCCTTCTCAAGCCACATTTTGGATTATACATCTATAAAAGATGAACAATGCTATTCCATAAAAAAAAGAGGCACTCTGTGTGCACTGGAGAACTTCCTTGTCCCTTGTGAGTGGGACCACTTACATAACAGAAGTAAAAGCGACAGAGAAACTCTCTTTTGTGACTTTTGTGCACCCTAATGTACTCTGCATTCATTTCCAGAGGAGCAGTAAGCAACATGCAGGCAAAGAAAAGGAGCAATAATGCTCTGAAGTCTCAAGGGAAGGAATTTTTCTTTTCTTAACAACTTTTGTGGGTTAACCTGGAGTCTAAGTTGGACCTGCAGGCTGCAGGCTGGGATCAGCATTTGCCCCTCAGAGGGAACTGACTATGACATGGTGAGTTAGTTTTTCAAGAAGAACCATGTAATGTCCCTCCTTCACACACAGCTGTTTGGAGGGGGCTTGCAAGGAAACCCAACACCAGAGTGCACCAAACAGCTCCCTACACTGCCATATCAAAACTAAACCTGAAATCATGGTGTGATTTACTCCCCTCAGATGAAAGCACAGTGGAGAGCACTCAATTGCAGATTAACTATGGAAACTTGCTAAGAAATGATGTTGCTCCACAAACATTTGTTTGTTGGGAATCTATCTCATTCAGGGTCATTCACACTTCAAAATGTTGTATATAACACTGATACTGATCTCTGTTTTAAGGATGAGTAGCAGACCCTCCTTTAATATTTGTATATCTCAAGTTGGAAAATATTTGCAAAGTTGACTTGTGCACTAAAAGCTTTTAAGAGAGATGCTGAAAGAGAACATGATATCTGTAGACCCAAAACTAGATTCTCCTCTTTTGCTATTTTTAAAATTTTGATAATAGCATTTAGTCTTTGGTATCTCATCCCTCCCAGTGGGGTGGCAAACTTGTTTTTAAGAAATTTATCTTCCTTGGTATCAGTTGTCAAGAGTCAAGCATCCTACCCTTTATCTCCAGTCTATAAAGACTGTGGTTTGGATTTTCGCAGCTAAAGAAAGATGGGATGCCATGTAAGCAACATTTATTGAGTATATAATGTGGAAGAGATATTAGAAAACCAGTCTGGACAAGACTTCTAAGCACCTAAAGCTTCATATGCAGTAATCAGATCTGTTCCTACACAGTATTAGCCCATGCCAGCAGCCACAAAGTGAGCCACAGACAGTCCAATACAGTATTCACCAAAAAATCAATGTGAGTTGGATCAGTCCCTCAAAAGCCAAAGGATGTGATTTATTTTTAAGGAAATGGATTGGTGAGAATCAGTGGGGTTGGAATGGTGAGAAGGGGGCAGGAAGGGAGTGCAGCCTACCTACTCAATAAATCAATCATATTTTCCCCCAAATAAATATATAAATGAATGACCATTTTAGAACTGATTTGAGTCAGTCCAGAAGGAATAATTTTTAAGAAAGTTGTTAGTGAATGGAAACAGGTGGCTATAATTTGAGTTAAACTGCAACCTTAACTGTAGTGTTTGCTATCATGAACACTATAACAACAGATGTACAGTTGCACCTTGGGATGAATTCATTATGGCCTGAGAAACATAATCATGCCATTCAGACCATATTTTGTCCATATGCTCATGTGGTTTACACCCCTAGTTTATTGGCATTGTACTTGGTTATATAGCAGGAGACTCCCAGGATCATAATTTGCACTTACTGTTACAATTCAGGAAAATCCCTTTGTTGCATGGGTTTCCCATTAAGGCATAGATTCCCTTTCAGAGCAGGGAAGGAAGCCCTGGGTCATAACTTTGTGAACACTGCCGAAACCTAACATCACTTGGGAAGCTCTTCATACAAGAGGTGTCACACATGTCAAAGAAAAGAAAATAACCTGAAGACTACAGGGGCTACTGTTCAGGACATTTTACAGTTACAAAGACGCAAATTATACTGCCATCTTACCCTGTAATTTATGAGATGAATATTGTAATTCATTGAATATCATGGCTTATCTTTTATTAATATAGTTACTATTCCATTACCAGAGAGGAAGGTTAATTATTTTAAATAGCTCAGGCAAATTTATTTTGATTTGTACAATCAAAGGACTATATATTCATACTGCCTTATGGGGGTTTCATTTTTATAAAAAAATAATATTCCTTGATTATACAGTCATATTAAACAAATGCTTTTGAAGGACCAAACCCAGAATCTTTCAACTCTAAATGTAAAGAAGCTAATAAAAAATTGGAATTTTTTCCCCCTTCAGTTTTACTGTAAAAAAAATTCCCTAGCAGTCTTACACTGCTGAATTATCCTTCCCTCCAGCAATCTATTTACAAGTAAAGAGCATCTTGCCACAACCTCAAGACCTCTGTCCCTAGGGAAAGGGCTATTCATTTTAATTGCTTCCAAAGCACCTATCACAACAGACCCTTGATCTGTGCTTCAGCCATGATAAAAAGTAAGCAGGACCATAATATTGAAGTACTTATTGCTCAGAAGTTGCCTACTGCTCTGTACCTCTTGGCTCCTAGAGAGGCTCATCTGTTATCAACTCAGGCAGCCATTCAGCTTCCAGCACCTAAAAGTGCAGATTTTGGAAATGACCAGCAGATCCACCCAAACAGGAAGTGCTCTGAACACACAGAGCTAAATCCCAACATTGTGCTGCAGAAATATCTGCCTTTCTGCTGACCTACAAGAGAAGCCCTGATGGCAGCTGGAAAAATATGTCCAGTAGGAGGTTGTGACATGGACTAACATCATCGGGATGACATTACACCCGCACAGTCTTTTAAACACAAAATTTATCTTTTCTCCTTTCAAGAAAACATCAGTTTGCCTATTTCTGTGTCTGTTCCCGTACAAGCAAAGTGGGGAAATTGATACTTAACCTGTAGGTGGGCTGGAAGTTTAAATCCATGCACAATCAAATGCTGTGAAAGCCTTAAGAGAAAGGGCAAAGCAGGTGTTCAGCAATTACTGAAAAAATAATTACTATTCTTATACTGAACTTCTGATGAGCCTGCTGGAGCTGTAACAGCAGGAAGGATGATCCTCAAGGTTTGAGGAATCTTCATCTGGAGCATTTTCAGCACTTTATGTTGGTACATAACTAGTAAATGCTGCTATTGAGACAGAAATGCTTCTTGGGAGGGTGCAGTGTCATAGCAAGGGAGGCACAGCTGCTGTGTCAGCACACCTGTGTCTTGAAAGTCCAAACTAAACTGCAGGCCAGGAGAAAAGTATGAGGTATAGTGAAACCCTCTGGAGGGGGTTTCACTTTCAGCAGCTGTGATAATCAGGAGACTACAGCAAGTAGCCTGTACCACTATAGGCAGATTCAGACCCTGTGCTGCAGGGTGGTGCCGGCTGAAATGCCAACAGAGCACTAAAACACCTCTGCCAGTCTCCCTCTAACTCAGCCAGGCAGTGTGGGGTGCAACAACAGCCAACCCACCCTCCTCCCATGCCAGTGTGTAGGCAACAGGGCATGGAGAGGGATGGCTTGGGGGCAACAAGGAAGAAAACAGATCCTGCCACCCCTTCTTGCCTTTAACACAGGTGCTCTGAGCCCCTGGAGATCTTTACCTCTCCCATCTGTGAGGCTGCCATGGGGGAAGCACGTAAGTCTTGGCGGGTCTTGGCCACACAGCACCATCAGGACTTCAAAGCCAGCTTTCACTGGCTCCTTCCCAACTCACCACCACCTCTCCCATGACAGGCAAGGTCGCATTCAAATTCTGCCTTCAGACAATATTGTGCCTTATGGGCCCTCTGCCAGCATCTGCTGTGACTTTAGCCAGGGAAGACAATAGCCTAAAAAATCCACCTTGAGTTACCTTGAAGCCTGGTAGCTGGAAAATAAAGCAATGTCCTATTGCCCTACAGTCCCCCAACCCTTAGTGTTTTCATAAACTCTTGGACAATATTGGGGGTGGGGGAAGAAGCAAAAAACTCTGGGGAAACAGCTGATTAGATTCTGGCAAGGCGGACCAAACATCTGCTTCAAACAAAAGACATCTGCATATTTCACATTTATTTTTCATAATTTACAGAAGCAACCTGCCAAAATTTAGCAAGGGAGAATAAACTAGCACATAATTAGCTAAAGTTTGCTTGCTTGAGAAGTTATTAGCATGAAGCCCAGTAGCTCACCTGGGAGGACATCAAGGAATGTAGATAACTACAGTTTGATTTTGTAAATTCAATTTTCGATCTGCTGTGCCAGGCCAAAAAACAATGTTGCCATGCCAATTAAGGCAAGCCAGCAAATGTCCTGATGTCCCCATGTCATACAGCTGTCTCAAAGGCATAGATAACACTGTTTATTAAATAAGCATTGATTAGACAGACGTTTTTTGCTCCAGTTTATGGGGTACAGAAGGCTGCAGGTCGAAGAGCAGAAAAACATCAGGGTATTTTTGTAAAATCAGGAGGTATACTATGTACTGTGTGTATATATGGTAAAACAAGTTCTGGGGAAGTAGACGTGAATTTTTGAAGGCAGACAAAAAAAGCCTTCTTTAAAAATGCAGGAAAGAAAAAGATCCAGGAATGTATATGCCCTCAGTAAGCTACACTTCCTGAATTGAATTTTGTCATTTATTGGGTCATTTCATAGCTAATACATTTCCAATTTTAATAGAGTTAAGAGGAATAGCATGAAATCCTGAGGTTTTGAAATTCTGCCTTGAAATCAATAGGTGCTTCACTAAGTATACTCACTAACTCACTATTTGGCCGGTAAGGGTAATAAACAGAAACAGGCAGAACTTCAGAGTGAAAATACTGCCTTTGCTACAAATGGGAGTGAAAAACTCCCGTTAACTCTGACACAGATAGGGTTATACCCCAGAGTTGAAACAGGAATAGAAGAAATATTGCAAACCCCAAATTAAACCCAGGTTCATAAAAGCATCTACAAATCTTCTGGATGAACCAAATGGAGGTTTGCCCTTCTCTCTCCAAAGAAGGATTTATTATTTCAGACAGAAACCATGGGAAACTCACTCACTTGGACTGAACTCTGCTCCACATTTCAGATTTATTTGAACCTGAATCTCAGAGCAAAAATCAGGGAGTGAAAATTTACTTGCCAAAAAAATTCCGTCAACCCCAAAGGAACAAAAATTGCCAGATACAGTACAGCCCTAAAAAGAATTTCAAGCCCCTTAATCTGGGCTTTATGGCTTGCACCTTTCCATAGCAAGATGAATGCAAGACTCACTTTCACTATGAACTTTGTGGGAGTGGGAAGGAATATATGAGAGAGTGAACTAGCACCAGTCAGATCTGGGAGGATTTAGTTCTAAGATTTTGCATCTCAGTGCTGAAGGATTTGGGAAAAAGTGGTCACAGGAAGTCTGGAGTAGGAACCTCTTTATGCCAGATTGAAACATTCTCAAATAAACGCAGATCAGCACTCTGAATCATGCCCATCACTATCTTAAGACAATTTCTTTTTCCCCATGCAGACCTGCTGCAATTGAATCACAGAATCAAATCCACCCAATTTCACTATATGTGACAATCTCTAACATAATCATCTCTGTAATATTAAGTCATTCAGATGCAGCATTTTAACTGGTACTAAAGCTGACTGTTGCATAATAGCCATCTTATATGCTGCTGCCTCCTTTGCTACCAACATGTTTCAATACCATCATCTCCTTTACAGGTGAGGAAAACTGAGGCACATAGTAGCAACATGAACTTCCCAGACACAAAATTACTACTTGGCAGAGGCAAGAACAGGCCAGAGATCCCAAAGCACTGCCAACAGCAACTGCAACATTACTTTGCCTTTTAAAAAAATGAATGTAAAAAAATAAATCAAGAATGCTACAGTGGAACTAAGTGACTAAAACCCTGTGTTAACCTACACTTAATGTGGGATCCTCCTAATTAGAGATACATAAAGTAAGTATTCACTCATTTCAAACATGTACTTACTTTTTATTTGAAGAAATTCCTAATCTTGTGTGTCTGAGTGAATCAAGATCACTGCTGTTGTTCTGGGTTTATTAAAATAAGTTTATTACAAAACTGAACTGCTTCTTCCAAAACTCTTCTATTTAATCAATAATTTTGAAGTTAAAACATAATTCCAAACAGTTAGAAGCAGCTCACTAAGGATATCAAACTGATACTCAAAATCTCGTGACTTTTCATTTTGAAGTGAGAACACTGGAATATTGATCTTCTGTCTGTAACCAAGCTTGCGTTTATATATTTCAAATTCCCCAAAAGTTTCACATTTTATCCAGATGTAGTTACTCTGAACAAGTCCCATCTAACTTGAAATGGCAACAAATTCATTGGTGCTATGGAACTTTGCTAGAAAGGATCTCTTCCCTCGAACTTGATTTACCTACTTCCTTTATTTCAGTTGTTCTTAGCCACTTCATTTACTTGCACTTAAACACTTCCAATTTGGTCAACACAGCTGACGCATTTTCACTGCCTTGCTTGAAGCAGTCACAAGACGAGCTCCTATTGCTTGTTCAAACTGCTAAGCCTGCCTTGCTGCCAACTCCTTACAGCCACTTCATCTCTGACAGAATCATAATCTGCAGAAACACTGAAAGGTAGAAATAACTTTTTTTTTCACTACTCTGGACACAGTGCAAGAGGAGCAGCAACAGATAAGGACAGTAGTAAGCAGACAATACTAAGCAGTAATAAACATTCTTCCTTATAGAAGGGATCTGTTGCAATATCAGTTGTGTTTGCAGTAGCTTGCAAATACTGAAACAGTGTTCTGTGAAAGTCCTTTTCTTAACATTATGTTGGATCTCACACATGTGATTTCATTCTCCTGCTTTGTCATTATTCATTTTGTTAATTAATTTTAATTACCCATACATTAATCAGATGTATATTTTTATAATTATTTAATTAAACATGTATTAATACAGTTTAATGACCAAAATTCTCCTGTGGATTAAACAGAAAAGGAGGCATTGAACATAAGTTTGTACAGTAAATAAACAAAACACAGACAGCCTTGTAAAGCAGAAAGAAAAACAAAGCCTTCATGGCCGATCTGTTTCAAGAATGTTACAAATGGGAAGCATTTACTATGTTAAAAACATTAATCAAATACTCGCTCCATTTATTTACTTATCTATGTTCTTCATGTAAATTTTTCTTGAAAATGCATAAACTCTTCAGAATTGTAAACAAAAAGTGAAGTCACATCTGGTATTTCACCTGTTTACACTGTAATTACTAACTTTGCTGCAAGCTGAAGAATTAGAAGTTTTTCATTTCTATCTGTACTTTTTAGGTGGGAGGAATCTACTTTGTAATTTGGTACAGAAGTACATGAGTTTCTACTACATAAGGTAATCTGCAAACCTGCCTATATTCCTGCTCTGACCTCATGGCTATTTGCCACAAGTTTCCTCACATTTACAAGACGAAAGACAATTGGCGGTACACAAAAGCAGATACACTGTATGGCTCAGTATCAACATACATGAATGGCTAATAAATTCACATTCCAACACACCCTATGATAAGCTTTTGACTACATAAACCCTCAATCTTGTGTCACTGTTCCATGTTTTGTGTTGGAAGACTACAGATGGAAACAAAGTCAGAGAAGAGCTACCATTGTTCAGCACAATACAGGTAGGAACTAAGTAGGCTCTGCCATGTCCTGGCTATATGCCTTGTATTTTCCCTCTTCTGAAGCTGATTTTAGTTTACTTTTTCATTTGAGATTCCCTGCACAGCCCAGCACTCTGATGCTTTTCCTTAGTTTCACAAAGAAATGGCTGAGTAATTTTTTTTTTAACACCTTCACAAAGCTGGAGATCCTTTGATGGTACCCAGAAATCACTTCTTATCATCTCATTACTCCCTACAGTTATGTCATAGGAGGTTGCAGTGAGAGAGGTGTTGGTCTCTTGTCCCAGGTAATGAGAGGAAATGGCCTCAAGTTGTGCCAGGGGACATTCAGAATGATAGAGTGGTTTGGGTTGGAAAGGACCTTAATGATCATCTCATTCCAAGCCCCCAGCCATGGGCAGGGACACCTTCCAGTAGACCAGGTTGCTTCAAGCCCTCCCCAACCTAGCCTTGAACACTTCCAGGGACGGGGCAGCCACAGCTTCTCTGGGCAACCTGTGCCAGGGCCTCACCACCCTCTGGGTAAAGAGCTTCTTCCCTCTATCTCATCTGAATCTCTCCACTTTTAGTTTAGAATGGTAGTAGAAAAAATTCTTTGCCAATAGGTTCTCCATCGCCGGAATATTCTTCCCAGAAAAATGGTTGAGTCATAATCCCTGGAAGTATTTAAAAGGCCTTTATATGTGGCACTTAGAGACATGGTTTAGTGGTGGACTTGGCAGTGCTGGGTTAATGGTCGGACTCAATCTTTTTCTACCTAAACAATTTTATGACTCTCTAAGAACTGTGAGAGGAAACAGTTACTAGTGATGAACCATGATGCCATACTACAGATCTTTCAGTGATGCCACACCTCTTTCCTTCAACAAGTTTCTTTTTACTCACCATCTGAAAGCAGAGAAGACACTAATAAAAAAAAACCCATTTGTTTCCCGCTGTGAGGGAAAACATTTTTCAAGAGCAATTAATGTTCTCTGACTTCATAAGAAAGCCCCACACAAGTTCAACATTGTTTTGTTCCCTCTCTGGAATAAAGATCAAAGCGAAGGGCCATTTTCAACTCCTGCAAGAAGAAAGTGAAGTAATGCATAGCTGCAAAAAGCTCAGAGTGCCCTTTCTGGTTCTCATAGGTGCCAAAAAGACAGGTGAAGAGCAGTGGTCATCCTACAGGCCCTCTCACTACAGGCATCAACAAAAGGACACAGACAAGTGCAGCAGTTAAGTTTGCTGATGACTGAATTGTTTTCTGCATATTATTTACAAAGGCAAGTGTGGCTGAGCCAAACAGACTGAAGAGCTTCACATTATACATCTTGAGGTCTTGTGTTCTGGGCAGAGTTTGAGACTCCATGGATTATGCACAGGACCTGGTTTTGTATACCAACAAGTACTTGGCTGCTAAGCATATAATGACACTCTGAATTGACACACATTTCATTGTCTTCCAAGCTCCTTTGGACACAGAGCCTGGGAATATACTTACATTCCTTCAAACGCCTGCCATAAGGTCCAAAAAGTTCCCCTGTAGCATCTCATCATCTTGCACAGCAACAATTATTATTCTTTATTCTCCACTGCATCCACAGGAGCATTACTAGGCTAAGGATATGTTGAATGCCCCCAAAAAGGGCAAAAATACCATTCCAGAGTTATCACTAGTCATCTTGGAGCAAGGTTCTAGGCTGTCTTGCCAACAGCAACAACTGGAAGATTCCAGAAGCAAAGGCAGGAAGGTTGTAGTTTTCCAAACTTCTTTCTTCCAGCGAGTGCATTTAAGACCTAAAGGGAGCAGGGAGGAGAACCTATTAATGAAAACAAAATCCATGCTGATCGGCTCTTGTGCTAGCCTTTGCACTTTCTCTCTGAAAGCACTGGGCTAAATTGCCAAGATTATTAGAAACGGGAGGCAGCTCTGGTTTGCAGCATAGCAGCTGTCTCCATTGAGAGGCAATCCCCTCACCACCACTCCAGCTGAAGCTGCAAACTCCAGTTTGAAAAGAAAATGCAAAGAAATGCAGGTACTGTGCTATGTTCTTTGAGAAATGCAGTGACCAAGGCTCAGATCCCCTGAAATCCAGTTCCTCCCGACCAAAGGATATGAGCCTTAAATGCATCTACATTTCTCCCTATAAAAACAGCATCTCCAGGAGCAAAAGGCCTTCTCATGTGCCAGTCTGGTTCTGCTAAGGGTGTCATCTGGTCATAAATATTCCTTGGAGATTTGCTATGCAGTCACTGATCAGAAGGAAATCTGTTTGGACTACAAAATTTTCATCACAATATCACAAGCTGCTGTTGCAGTATACACAGAGCTAAAGAAAAAAGGATTTCTTTTGTCTATCAAAAGATCTCTTTTGGTCAAACTTGAATAAAAACATCACATATTGATACCTGTGTAACACAACTAAATGAAATGAACACCAGCTGAAGAGGAAGACAATGACTATGCCAGATGACAAACTGATACAGCCATCATATTCATCAACACCAACAGCAGCAAGTCACTTCCTCCTCTTTGCTGAATAAGCCATGAAGAATTGTTTTAATGAAAACAAGAATGTGTTAAAAGCACATGTCTCAGTGGCAGTTCAGAGTAGGAAAGTCAGAAGTCCACATCTGAGGAGTGGGCAATTAAAAGAAAAAGCAAAGCAAAACAAAACTTGCTAGGAAGGACTAAAAAAGAAGTGAAGAAAACCCAAAAACATAACAGTATGGTAGGGGGGAAAAAAAGAAGTAGATTAAATACTAAAAACCAGGAAAAAATTTGACAATAAAAACATACTGCATTATTCAGACTTGTGGAAGTGTGTGTGAGCAGAAGTGATGACAAAAGCTACAAAATTCAATATGATCACTAGAAGGGTGGGAGGTTTTACAAGAAAACACACTGCCGAAGAGTCTCAAAACATTTGAAATAAACATTGAAATTTTACACATTGAGCTACAAGCTTGTTTATAGGCTTCACGTGGTTTTGTGTCTTTGTAATCCTGAGAAATCAGACAGCTGCATTGTACACATGGTATTTTCAAGTGACAGTGGCATTTTCAAAGGAGAAATCTGTTCAACAATTTGGTATTTGGGTCTCTATTTTTAGACAAAAGCATCCATATCAATCCCAGTTGGAAGAAAAAATCATACCTAAGGCTTTACGTACAAAACCATTAAAAAAAGGAAGGCCTTTTTAAAATTACCACACATTGACTGATTTATCTTTAAAAATTATTGTTAGCAGGTGCTTATATAAACTCAGGACATACAAGAAGAAAAAGGGTGATTCTTCATTTTTTTCTAAGCATCCAACATGGTACAGTTAAAAATAAAAGAATAGGTGAAGAGATTCAATTAATCAAAAAGCCAAAATTTTCATGTTTGATGGGTTTTTTCACATCTTTATCAGTCTGACTTCAACTTTCATGCAACTTCCCAAGTAAAGTTTTCACACCATCACCCCAGGAAATGTGGGGTCTCAGGGGGCAAAGGGAGAGGAGCTACAGAGTAGCAGAAAAGGTCAGACACTCCTGAGCTTGGGTTTTCTCTGCTGCCTTTTCTCCACATGGCTTCCGCCATGAACTTACTGTAAACTGGGGGGCAAAACTACATCCTCTGTGCAAAGGGTCTAACAAAGCTTAGTCTGGCAAAAACTCCTCTAAAAGTCATTCCCTCTCTCCCTGCACACCTGAAAATTAAGAAAGCCAGGGCCCAATCCAAAGCCCACTGAAAGGGCTCATCAACTGAAACTAGCTCCTGACCAGCCTGAAAAAAGAAAATGCTTTTCTTCAGACTGAGAAGCATATTGATGTTTTTGCTACATTTTTTCAAGCCTCATTAAAACCACAGGTGTGAGGAAAACTGTTACTAAACAGTAACAAAAATATGAAAGACTTCGCCTGTGGACCTGGAATGGGAGGTTTTGTTTGCTTTTTCTACCTAAATATTTCTTTTGGAAGCACTAGAAACACAGAGAAAGACAAAAGAAAAAGGATTACCTCATTTCTGCCATGATCTCATTTTTTATCATAGACACTTAGTCTTCTGCAAGGCCTGGGGGCACTCAGAAGACTGAAATAGTTCAGTGAAGAATAGGTAGCGGGGGAAAAAAAGCAAATTACAAATGAAATAGCTGTATCTTGTGCCACTTCTTCCAAAACTCATTTCATCTTTGGGCCTTCAAACAAGGCTGCCCTTCACTGGCAACAGAAGCCCCTGTATGAGGTCCAAGCAGAAGTCCATCAGACCTGCCTTTGAAGCATTTTGTTTTGCTGTGCAGCAATTCTTTCCGTCTCAAGTCACTGACTTACCTCCCTGTAAAAATACTTTCTTTCAACCTGTGATGACCCTCTCAGTTTTGACCTGAAGTTGCTCTAGCTCTGAAAAATACGGCATATTGTTGAAATGCTCTGAGAGAACTTGTGGTGGCAAGGATTACCTTTTTCCAAGATCGCAGAAGGAATTTCTCAGGGAAAACCACACTGCCAAAAGGGCCATGGTCATTCTGGGAGTCACCCAAGGGAAACATTGCTACACCTTTCTTTCCTTATGTTTCTCTGAACACCTATTGTCAGCCACACAGCTCTCTCCCCACCCACATCCAGTGGCTCTTTTTGTAATCTCCAGTGAGCAAACCTCCCACACACTCTTCACTAAGATTATCCTGCATGTTACACCTGAGGAGCATTACTCTTAGGAACAACAGCCAGACACTCTGCTATGTTGCAGTGAAGGATTTCAGAAATTAAGATAGAGAATTTCAAAAATGTGGTGGTTATTTCCCTTGCAGGTGATGGAAATAAAGTGCTTTCTGTGGCCTGATTTAATTTCACGTCAGACACACAAATTTGTCAATAAAAGAAGCTAAAATAAATTTTCTAAGAGCACTAATCAGAGGTCCATCCGGGTTTATACAAAGACTGACTTCAGTAAGCTTTGTACCAGACCACAGATAAACACATAATTTCCAGAAAAAAAGAGACAAATGTCAGTGTAGTCCAGTCTTTTAAGACAAACTTATAAACCCCAAAATTTTCCACTGTTTATTCCTTTGATTCTTTCTGGACTATGCACTTTTCTTAGGGAAGAACATCTTCATACAGTACTCCATATTGTGGAGTCTCTGAGCTTCACCAACTGGTCCTACAATCACCTAAAACTCTTCTCTGTACCACAGGGAAAAGGTAGCAAAGGTTAAGTCTTTTACACAGAAAGCTGCCAGAAGAGCAAGCAGAAAAGGGTACTTACTGAAATATAGTTAGACTGAAACTATTAAAACTTCCACCATTCTTTGTCCTCCTTTATACATTAGTCCAGATACCTTAGACTGTTACAACAACATGACCTTTAAATTTAAGTGGGGTAGAACAAATACTTAATAAAGTAAAAAAGTGCAAATTTTCAGGTTATAATAATTTCTGGAAGACTTATCTGGACTCAAGAGTCATATTTAGAATTACTCTCTCAAAGCTTTACATTTGTGCTCTGCTGTATATATTCAAGCACATTTGCACTATTAGCCCGAGTGCTCAAGACTGAAAAGGGAACAAAAGTTTTAAGATGATCATATACTCTAACTTGACATTTTAATTCTTCACCAGTATTAACTTGGTGCCTTAAGTCCATTTCATTTTTCTTATACACTGACTAGGCAGAACGCAGAGCTGTTTACAGATAGATTTGTGAAGTCTTTTTGTACAGTACATCTCCCGTCCCACACACTGGAACAGTATTGCAATGTAGTATTTGGGGTAAGTAAACTGTAGTGCTCCAGGGCCAGATTACACTGTTACTTTGTTTGGCACCTTAACACTTTTGCAGAGATAGCCCAAAATACTTAATAATAGAGAAAAATTCATTTCTCAGCACTGATCCTGAAACAGCAGGACAGAATTTTCCCACTCCTAACAGAAGGAACTCCTGCAGTCCAGCAAGGTTTTTAGACTATTTTGATCTCTAAATAAGTATTTTTCTCATTTCAGAAATCACTTCCCTGCATCTGATTTTTAATACTCTCTCACAGCCCTGAGTACTTATCCATGTGTGAATATACTACAAACTCAGTCATGACAAACATAAACATTTCTTTTCTTATGTAGGATAAGGGAAGGTATAACTTCATGATCATATTTGATCCCACTGGAACCAGTAATGTTTTGTTACTTCAGAGGGGGAACTCTTCCCTTCAGCAGAGGTTCTGATCACAACTTTTCCCCACTCCCCCCTTCCCCTGTGGAAATACTCATCTACTGGCATGCCATAAACACACTGTTGCATTTGTAGCAAAAATATAAATGATTCAAGGCAATAGCAGAATCTTGTGTGTTCTGGCAAAACCATTGATTTTCACCAGGGAGACAATTTTGGCTCAGGTCTAGAATACAGTATATTCTTTGGCACAAGGAATTTGTAACGTCTTTGGTAAAATGCAGACCAGGGATACCTGCCTAGAATGGCCTAAGAAACATTCACCTTACCAATAAAAACAGAGGCCCACTTAACTATTTCCCCTAAGGGGCAGGTATTCATCTAATCACATCTGGAATCCTTTCCAACTTTGTTCCTGCAGCTAATGTTGCTCTGTCATGATCTGATGGTTTAATCCTGGTTATTAAAGTGCTTATTCTAGTTGATAATAAAAAATGGGGGGAAATGCCTGCCTGTCAATACCCCAGCCTCAGAGCAAACACTGTGAAGTGGGCCCCCTGCTTTCTCTAAGCAAACAGAGAAGACCATTTGGAATTCAGAGTCACAAAGAAAAGCTGCCACATCTAATGAAAATATTGGCCAATTTATGAGGGTGGGTTTCTTTAATCCCTAGACAACAAAAAAACCAAAAACACAACAACAAACCCCCGCCTTCACAAATCTAGTTTTCCTTACTATGCACAAAGAACTTCTTTTCAGTGGTCTCAGCAGACAAAAAATAACACATACATAATGCATACATAATGTCTGAGCCAGCTGTGATATACTTTCACTCAAAATGTTTTTAACAATAAACAATTTGTTAACAGATGCATCAAATTCTTCATGATTTTACAGAAAAAAAACACAAAACCACAATTCCAAGTCTTCATTTCCCAATGCTTCATTAAAACCAAATATTTTTAGATCCAAACGATAAAGCTTTGCCAGCAGCCTCTGCTGACTAATAAGCCATTTTCTGTTGAAAACACAGTATTGATGTGAAAATTGCCAACTAGCTTTTTTCAGAATTGTATTTATATAGCTATAAATAAAACAGACATACCAGATAGACAACACACCACATGTGAAAACAAATTGAACTCAGTAAAGCAAGAGGTTTCCATTTCCATCAGCGCAAATCTGAACCTTGTCCACACATTCCACAGTATGGGACTGGATGGATTTGTCAAAATCCAGTAGCAAAGCCCAGAAGCAATCCATTGCACAATTCATTCCCTGCCAAGCTGTATGAATGGGCACTAATTTGATCACAAAGATGATAACCTCTAAAAATCACTGGCTTCAAATAAAGTCTGAACTGTTAAATACAAAGTTCAGACTTCTGATTTCTGGCCCCACGTAAAATTCTTATTTCAGACTTCGAGGCTGAGGCCATAATTTCATCACTCACAGTCCTGTTTCAAGTATGTTTTCCCTCATAGTTTGTTCATCCAATTAATCACAAATAGGCATGGAAAGGACTACAGCACTACTGCTTGAAGGCTCCACTCCAGACACTTTGACAACAGCTCAGGTCTCAGTTCCGTCATTGTGCCAGACACTTTCAATCTGAAATGTAGAAATAAACAAGTCAAAAATCTCTATGAAAAAATAGGCAACTTACGACCCAAAATAAAATATTTTCTGGTCAGAGAAGAAGATGCTAGTTTTCCACCTGTTCCACTATTATTTATTTTTAATGGAGGGAGATACCAGATTAAAACAGAAGCTCTATTCTTTTTGCTGCAGAGGTTTAATTTCTAAATATCAGGCAAAAAGTACATCTTAGAGCTCATTTTACTGAAGGACTTTGGTTTTATTAACTTTAGAGAAGTACTATTGGATTTTAAATGACATCTACTGTCAAGATGATTATATGAGTTTATCTTTTGATAGACAAGACTCCCTTCCTCTCATACAAACAGCACATCTACTTGTATGTCTCACACTGAAAGATATCTCAGAGGTCAGGTGTCTGCTGCTACAAAAGGCTAATTACACATTTTTGGTTGTTTCTCTCAGTAACTCGAGTGCAATTCCACAAGAGATGTGCATCCCTGTTCCTATCTAAGGAGCATTGCTGGATGATCCTTTTGGCCCCTGTCAGTTGGCACATTTAGAGGCCTCTACAGTGTCAGAAGCCCAACACTACCTGTCACTGCTGCTGCCACTAAAAGGACTTAGGAAAGTCAAAGCAACAACAGGATTTGATAACTTTTCCCTTCAATTAAAGGATAAAAGGTGGCTATCAAGGATCACAGTTACAGCTGAGTGTTCCCACTCTACAGGGCAAGCCTCTTTCTGCCACCAGTTCTGGTCCCCACTTTCATCCCAGTCAGAGGGCTCAGGTTACCTTGGCTACCTTTCTTGTGTTGCTGGGATAGTTTCCTGCCATTTTAGCACAAGCACCCAAGCTGAAGCAAGAGAAACAGCAGGAACACATGGTCAGGAAGTATCAGCAGGCTATTAGATCACCTCATCCATCTTATGGTACCTCATCTGTAACTGCCTAAATTAGAAATACAGTCTCTTTAGTCCCATACATAATCAAGAGAGAAAGATTCAGACAGAGTGTGATTCAAAATGCCTAGGGTTAGCCCTTTCACAGGAGGTTTCAGAATGGAAGCTTCAGTCTTCCCCAGCAGAAGCCTACAGAGATTAACCTCTAAAATTAGGAGTGTAGATCAAGGCAGAATGATTAGTCCCTAAAGAAAACAATTCTTGAGTTGAATCATCCACTGCTACCAAGATTTGCCTAAAACCAGCAAAATGAAATCAATGCCTAAAAAAATGCATCAGGAAACCTCAGGGCAGGAATGACAAAGGCATCCATAAGCTGCACACGGGGTAATGACATCCTGGCAACCATCTGGCAGTAGAGGACTCCAGTCCCTCAGACCTGCTAATACATATTTCCAGCAGCATTTACTCACAGAGGCAGCCACTGCTCATTTGGCTCCTGGAGCTTCATGGATTGCCTCACCTGTAATGGGGCCAGAAAGCAAGAATTTGAATTCCAAGTGCCTTTTCAGGTAACACATCAGATTGCTTGCTGCTGTGATAACGCACAAAAGGGAAAGGTATGGATTAGTCTGAGATGCACCCAGACACAGATGCCAGGACTCTGCATTTCAGGTAGATCAGTTCTCTTATTTTTTCTTTCTGTTAACAATGAGCAGGATGAATGAGTCATTTGACCACCTCTGAAGGATGTTGTACTATATTTGAGGAACTCTATGCATTGATTGAAATTACTGGTTTTCATTTCTGTGTTCATCTCAGCAATGTGTGTTCAGGTCACAACAGAATGGCCAGGTCTGATCCAACAACCGAAAGTCCTTGACCTTGGTCCAAGTCTCAGCCATTTGAGTCAATGGTAGGGCTCCTGCTGGAGTCAGTGATCTGTGATCATAATCCTCAGTCTTTTTGGCAATCGCCATTCAATAGCACTGCTCCAATCAGAAGAGGACCAAATGCTGCCATGCCGTCCAAGCCATATCTTGAGACACGGTATACATTGCCAATAATTATGTTTTATTTACTCTTCTAGTGAGAAACAAAAAGAGTCAGGGTGTGGTGGCAGTGGTTTACTGACAAGCTTGATGGGAGCTTCTTATGAACTGCTAAGCTTTTGCTGAGTAATATTGACACAATGCAAAATGACTGACTATAAAAACCTTTAGACTATACCCTATTACTGTTTCAAAACCAATGGCAGATATTTTGACAGATGCTCAGAGGTTCAGAATTTCAGAAGTAGACCTAAAAAAGGCAGATTAAGGAGCAGATGATGGTGATGTAGTAAAGTTGCACAATAAATGAAACTTAGCAGATGGCTCTGCAACTATAAAAATCTCCAGATTCCTGGATAAGATAGGCAGAAAGGACACTTCCTTTATTTTCTTGAATTATTTCTGCCTTTTCCTCATGACTTTAGCAGTATTGCTGCTGTCTTCTTTTTAAATAGTGCAACTTTCCAAATTTATTTTCCCTTCTGCTTTAAGCATAATAGATCTCATCAGACAAACTTTCTACTCTATCACTATGAAGGAAAACATTAGGGCGCACATTCAGAGCTGCATATTCACAGCCCCATGTTTCCTAGGAAACAAGCGATTGCTCATCTCTGTGCCAAAATAAATTGATGCATCAGTTTCGGCTTCTTATAAACATTAGTATTTGATTCAAGACAGAATCCCAAGCACCCCCAGCACAATATCAGTTGTGATTGTCATCATTCTGCCTGTGCTGCTTGTCGGCAGTGGATAAGCCAGCAAGCCCATTAGAGCTGTTACAGATACACAGCTATGGCAGTGGCAGTGCAGACCTGAGGACAGGCAATCAGAACCACTGCTCAGGGGCCAGCAGAGCCATATGCATCCCTGGGTGCTCCCATGCAGCCATCTGGGGAGGAAGGAAATTAGTGCCTCCCACCGCAGCACCTTCTGTTGGTCTGCGCAGAGATGGACAGGAGTCACAAAACAGGAGTTTTGGCTTTGGATTATCTTCAGCTGACCAGCTCCAAGTTTAAAGACAGTTATTCTGACATACACAGAATCTCCCTTGGGTACTTCCATATTCACACAAAACAGACTGGATTTGTCTCTTCTTTCATTACCTCCAGGAGGTTCCTCTCTTGAACTTTATCTACTTTCACAATTTTATGGGATTATTTGTTTCTTAAAACCATATTCCCAAATTGACAGTGATGTATTTCTAAATACCGTTTTACTTCTGACAATTCCCATATTGATTTAACACAGTGTTCCTGGAATCTGACTCTTAATAGCAGAGTTACTGCAACATTAAGTTAAATGCTTGTGACAATTTGACCCTCAACGCCAATACCACAGTAAATAGAGCTCTGACTGATTCCACAGAAAGGGCTATTAAGGAATATATAGGCACGTTTCAAGCATTCTGCCATTTCAGTCTCTCAACAGCATATATATTAGGAACTTGGCTATCAAAATCTAAATTTTCTGAAAACTCCCTGTCATCTAAAAGATGGTCATGTCCCCTGACATCTATTAATTGCACTGAAAATTTCCTCATTATTCAAAATGTCAATTATATGAACTTATTCAATGTCTCCCCTGACATTTGGATAATCAAGGTTGTATTGCATATGGGCCATTCATGAAAATCTTTGAAGACAATTGACTACCCTCACGAGTAAAGGTTTGCAAGATCAAGTCATATAGCACGTATGAACAACGTTTGTCAAAAATAACTTTAAAATAATTTCTTGTATATGATCAAGTGTTAGTATCAATAAATGGACATCATGGTAAAAAGGCCTGAGTGTATAGGTCTTTGCTAATATAGCATTATTACTACTTGATATTGATCAGCCAGACAATCTGAAACCTCTTAAGTAACTTAACTGCTTATTCTTTAGAGAATGATAGTGTAAGTTTCACAAAAGGCTACTTTGCAGAAATGTGATAGTTTAAACTTTTCTACTACTTCTTCCCTTTAACTCTTCTGCATAAGTTGCTCCAGTTCGGGATTGTAAAGTCTTCAAAAGCTGGATAAAGGCAAGCTCATTAAAGTAAAGAAAACCAGGAGAAAATAACCAATATGCACTTCAGGACAAAAAATGAAACACAGTTTGGAAGCTCAAAAGATTAATGCAATTTTGCTGCCAAGTGAAGTAAGTTACATCACCCCTTTTGTCACAGGATACCAAATTCTGTGAGTAAAAGGGAAAAAAATGTTTGCATGCAGCGTAAGTAAAAGTAATAGAACTTCTCAACTATTCATGCCAACAACACTGCTTCTTTAACAAGTCTTTGTGTGTGCAAGGATAGGTGCTTAATTCTGTTGCAACCTGGACCTAAGCCAGTTTCTGTACAAATCCTACTCATGGCAACCTATTGGATGGGGATCAACAGCACAATTTCCTTCTTGTCATTTCTTCTAACACTTCAAGATATTCATGTTTTTTTACTTTATACACTGATGATTATATCCTTTGCCCTCACAGCACTGAGGAAAACTATAAATACATTTTACATAAAGTTGAACATTCTGTGTGCATCTAAAGAAATACACTATTATTATGCAGACCACTGATTTCTTCTTTCTTCATGTGGGCAAAAAAAATAAAGTCCTGAACCCAAAAATGGTTTCCTCCACAGCTAACAATTCATATGGTACAAGTAGCATTACAGAGCTGTAAGCTCTACTCAGCCTTCACTCTGGAACAGTCCCTCAAGTTTAACTTCCTAGCTTCACTCATTCCTCAGCTATGTAGCGTAAGTACTGCAGTCTAAGTCTATGGAGAAAAGAAGATGCTTTCACCTGTGTCCTGTAAGTCCTTTAGGTTTGGATCTATCCCCTTGGGTCTCACCTCTTGTTTTGGCTCAAAAGAAATTTCTCAAGGTAGTTAACAACTGGATGCAGGAGGTCATAAATAAAGCTTGAGAGTACATTATGTTTACACTGAATATTGTACATGGATCTACAGTACAGGCACATAAATAAATGCCAAGACTAGCATTCTTTCCTGACAAACACATGATGAAACACAAATGAATATTAGGGAGAGAATTTTTTTCTCTCTCTTGCATTTTTTTCTCCTCATGTGTGCATATTAGGCTTGTTTAAAAAATTTAACAGGCCCATACAGCTAACAGCAGCATTAGATGACCTACAAAACTCATACTGTAGGATGCAGAGAGGAAAGCGTTGTTTGACGCTATTGAGAAAACAATGTATCAGAAGTCCTTGAATGCTATTATTTTCCTTCTGTTCCAAACCCATAAAATTTGCAAGTGACATCTTTTCAACATAACCATATTAATTGCTAAATGCACATTACTGGTGATGCCCATCTAGGGATAAGTCCAAATCATAGCACTCCAATATGATAATTTATTCCAGCAGCAAAGAAAAAAAAAAAATCCTGCTGTGTTCTCTAAGCATTATACACTTTGCTTTAGGGCATAAGCCATACATTCAGTTCCCCACCAGGAGTTGTGCAGCAGCTATACTCCGGGGAATTAAACAGGTGGTATTCTGCCCTCTGCTATGGGTATCCAAACATCCTGCTGGAGGAGGGTGAGGCTAGGGGCAAGATTCAAATCAAATTCAAAACCCAAATATCCACTTCACTGAGAAGGGAGGGATTCAGACCCTGCAGTCCTACACCTCTCATCCATAACATGCCTCCCTTTACTCTGGTAACAGGAGAAATCACACCAAGACTGCTAATCTATCAACACACAGTATGTGAACATCCTCCATTCACTCCTCCAGCAAGTCTTGACCACAGATTATGCACAGGTATAGGAGGATTCCTCCTCAAAACCACCCCAGTGGGGACAAGCTGCATTCCTGGGAAGTATCTCCCCATTGGAAAGAAGCCACTGCAGTATTACCAGGTGCCACCTTGCATCAACAAAGCATCACAGATGTTTTTTTTCCCCACAAGCTTCACTTAAAATCATTACCTAACATGCAGAACCACTTGTGTTTTCCACATAATCAGGGTGGCAGGCACTGCTTTGTTTGTTAACCAGGTGTCATGAGGGAAATAGGAATCCCTATTCCCTCTATATACATTTCTGTTTCAAAATAAACAAAAACAAAAACCAACAAAAAACCATAGCAAGACTTTACAGGTCAGATAAAAACATCCAATTACTGCAGTCAGTATTAGCACCTCCTCAAGGTTCAAAGAGGTAGCTTTACACAACTGTTCCAACTTCACTCTCTCCGTTAATCATTACCTCGCTTTCCAGCCAGAGGAAGCATCCGAGATGTGATCAGCAGCCTAATTTCTCATGTATCTGACAGTGCTACATTTAAATACCACTTGTCAGCATCTGAAGGAAGACAACACTTGCTTTGCACACTAGTAACAGGTCACTAATTCAGGCTACAATGCAAATGAAGAATATGCACAGCCAGTAGTCAAGCCAGATGGCAATATGTAGCAAGGCACAAGTTGATACTGCTCAGAACACAGTTGCTAACATCCTGCATTAAACCCACTCCCTATCTGCAGCATCAAAATTTTCAGCCTTCACACTTATCCAAGATCAGATGAACTAATACCTACTAGAAAGACAATTAATAAATGAGATAAGCTCTTCCTTTGGGAAGAACGCTAGATTGCTCCATTAAGATTATTGCAGCTGTATAATGTTAATAAAGGCATATCACTTTCTTAATGGGACCATCACTTCCAGAAGATTCTTTCACTCTCATATAAACTTTATATGAATGCAGCTAATTTGAGTTCATTTACTGGATCATACAGCGCCAGACGTCTCACTGCAAAGCCTCTTTTGCTTCCATATTTTGCAACCATACCCCTACATGCATTTCCATTTCTGTCCACATTCTGAGCTCCTCTATAACAGCATTTCCTTCCTAAATTGATATATCCCTTTATATTTAGAAATTTTTTAAACCAGTCTTTTTCTGAATTAATTTCTCCAGGAAGGAGGACTGCATTTTGTCTAATTTTCAGACAGATTTTGTTCCCTCAATCCCCCAATTCCTCCCTTCCCTCCCTCCCTCAATGCAATTTAGGTCACTTGAATACAGTCGTCTCCAAGTCATGGGTGCAACCAGGGTATCACACATAAGTGACCTACAAAGAGGTCTGGTGGGGACTGAGCTGAAAATGCTACTCTTAAGAGATTTAAAGAAACATCATGTAATAAACATCATCCTTTTTTCCCACTCCTAAGTGATCACATAAAAGAATCCAAAGTGCACATCTTCTTGGCTGCATGCAAAATCGTTGCTTTATTAATTTATGACAACACAACAGCAAAGATGGTAAATAACATTTAAAAGTAACATGCAGACAAAGAGAAAAGGATCTCCCTCTGCTAGAGAAAGGCAATAAGGAGCTTCAAATGTACTGAAGGAGCCAGAGTTATAAGCAACACATTTTTCAGGTCCAGAGGTTTGTAATTCACCCCAGAAAAATTCACCTCCCATAAATTTCAGGTTTACAGGCAGATCTCAGAGGAATCTAGAGCAAAATAAGATTCATTTCATGGAAATCTGCTGACAAATAATGGAGTTGTAGCCCAGCCTCCTGGGCACATTCCTTAGGCACCAGGGTAAGCTACTGAGCATTGCTCCTCACTTCTCTGCTTAGATTTGACATTTAGTGTGTATTTTTGTGGAGATTAACAGCTGCACACAATCTCCCCTTTAAGCCTCCTATAGACACATACATATATATACACTTCTAAAATAACTGGTATGAACCCTACATTACCATTTCTTCAGGAAAGAGAGGTTCAGCTAAAGTATCTTCCACAAAAGGAAGGTTTGAGCTGAAGGTAAACACTGGAAAATATCTCTGTACACATGTGTTGAGTATCCCTATGTGGACAGTTCTGCTTTGAAAGCAAAAAGACTCTTTTATATCACTGCATAAAACACAGGGGTCAGAGCAGTGGGAGACTCGGGAATGACTGGGCACCAGAAGGACTGAAATCAAAGGGAGAACTGAATTTGAAAAAAAAAATAGATACATTTCATGAAGGAGTCTTTAGCATTCCTAAAACTGTCACTTCAAAGAGCTCTGTTGTTCTTAATGGAGCTACTTACTACTAAATTCTGAAAAAATGTATGACTAAGCATTAGTCATGCACAACAAAATCATTTTGACACCTTAAAAAAAAAGCCCACAAAAATTTAATTTAAGATAAGAGGACATAGGATGTAGAAAGGACCCCTGTGTCACTGAGTCTACCTCACAACTACCACACCTTGAACTGCAAACCTCAAGAAAGATAACACCCTCTCCCACAAGCAGGCTGGTGGCACTCTTGAACCTTTAGTCTCAAGGCCTATCCCTCAACTGCCAACAAATACTTGGGAAATCATGAGGGAGCAGAGCTCCATCACATACTCACCTCATGCTCTCACTCTTTCCCCAGCTCCATAGTGGACTGTAGTTGATTTCAAGGTAAGGTATAAACACCAGCCCCTGACCAGACAAGATCTTAGGCACAATATTCCTTCCTCAGGTCTTGTAGCTTAACCTGAAGCCTGAATGGCTCCTGCAGTTCCACCCTCCAGAGTAAGCAGCCTGACAGATGAGTCCTGAGGGCTCTCCTAGTCAGCTGAAAGGGCTTTTCTTGGATTTAGCATGAGGATCCCTCAAACATGGCTCCCTAGAAGTTTCCTCTTGTGGTATGAAGCACATGATGTGTCCACTTAGAGGGGCAAAGTGTTGCCCTTCTCCCTCTTATATGCTTATTGCACCAGCTGCCTTCCGATTGCCAGATTAGACCTGGAAATTTTCAAGTGCTTAATTAGGAGAACCCAATCCAGGTTTGATTTTGCTCTGCATGAATTTCCTAGGTGTAAACTATACTATATTGCAAGCTGGATTCCTCTGGCTCAGCCTTAGCCACCAGCCTGAGGTGCTTCTTTTCTAAATCTCAGTCGGTGATGAAGAACAGACACCTGCAGAGTATGACTGAACATGCCTGCTGGCACAGGTGCCCTCAGGAGGGAGGGTCTCTTATCATTGACAGAAGTTGCCTAGAGCAAACAGAGTCCTGGCTTAAGCCCCTCAGCTAAGTGCTTAATTTCAGCATGAGATAAAGCCAGCCCGTTTCGACAAGACACTTTTTAGGAAGTTTGACCTTCTCCCAAAAAATTACAAGCAACAAACTTCTGGCTGTGCCCATTACAAAGCAGAACTTTCACCAGAGAAACAAGCCCTATTCCTTCATACTCTGCCAAATGAAAACTTCTGAAAATTTGTTTCTCCCCCTAAACAAGCGTGTTTTCTCACTCAGTAGCTATCATACCGTCTGACTCTCTGATACAGATATTTTTCTCACTGTACTCAGGGCTGAGCAGCTTGGTGGGGCAAAAGCCTGTACAATATTATGAAGTAACTGCAGCACATAATTTAAATAATTTCCTTCTTATTTTCTACCCCATACACGAACAATCAGACTTTTCTTTAGCAATAACAGCTTTTGTCACAACCCTAGGGGCAGGAACCTAAACCATATGTACATAAAAAAGGTAACCTCAAGTTTCCTCTTCACAGCTCTGATGTGGAATACCACAGGCACATTTAGTCAATTGTCCTTCAGATGTCTTCTGTATATGTGGCTTTTTTTTCCCCTTTATGCTTGAGAAGATCTCAGAGACTCAGCTTCAGGGAATGTAGTCGAGTTAGACTCCTGTTCATTTCTGTTAGCTGAATTTATGTTGTAGGCTCCTGTTGGGAACTGTCATACTGTTGCATGGTCTTAGTTGCATGGAAAGTGGTAGTACTTGCACTGGCTTTTCCCTTCCTAGAAAACTGCATTTCTTTGGATGGCTATCACTCAAAATACTTGGCACTAAATCCAGAGAACTAGGCAGATTGCAATGTTAATTATGAAAGGAGTGGTGATGTTTTCATCCTCCTCTTTGTCACACAGTTTCCTCCAACAAGAAGTTTTGCACTGACAGTATACACGGGGCAGAAATAAGTCCCCATAAGAGAAGTGAACCCAAAGATGTGAGAATCTCACTCCGTGCCATTTCATACACAGAACGCTGAAGGGTTTGCTCATCAAGCTGAAAGTACAGCATCTCAAGAGACTTTGCTTCTCTACAAGATTTACCAAGAGAAACATACTATAAAAGCATGTTGCTGAGGTGAGTAGGTGTTAGTCCAAGCCCTGTAAATTAAAAGTTATCATCTCATAATCTCTGCTAAATGTAATGGGTAGCTGAAGAAATGAAGCTAACCCAGGCGTAATGATTAATCTTAGTGTGAGTCATGACCCTGGCAGCTGCATCCTGAACCAGCTGCAATCTATATAATGCATTCCCAGGAAGACCAGACAACAAGGAGTTGTATTAGCACATAGTGCAGATGGTATGAATACATGTACCAGCAGCCTCAAACCCAGTCAAAAAGAGCAAAGGTCTTAATTTACTAATATTTTTAAAAGGATAGCAATTTGTCTAAGATATTTATTATTCTTATCATAATCAAAGAGCTTGATTTCTAGAATTAATCCTTTTCTTGCTAACAAAAAATATTACCATGAAAAAAGGTTGCTAGAGTGGATGAAGTCTCTGAGCAATGCATAGGATTAGCCATCAGCAATACAATTTCCCCTCCTCCTCCCCCTACACAGTGTCAGGGTCATGTAATGTCAAAACACTAAATATAGGACAACATCAGTGGAAAGCAAAGCAAGCTTAGCTGGTCACAATGGAAACACAACATAGGCCAAGATAAACCCATCAAAACAGCATGATTAGGCTAAAACAACAACAGGAGACTTGTGAAATCAACAGAGAGTATTTGTGCCTTAACCCAGCTCTGTATTTATGAGATTCATTCTGGAGATCTGAATAGGTTATTGCAAAATGGGAAACCAGAGCAGACAGATTAGGACTGCTTGCAGGATCCTTTGGGGGAGATCTACAGGTTTGAAAGCATTTCATGGGTGGATTGTTGTTCAGGAAAGGCAATGCCCCTTCCAAAGCAAGGGAACGAAAGTGTTTACTTAAATCGAGCTATCTGGACTGACAAGCCTCATGTCTCCAGCCAGGCATAGGAGAGATGGAAGCAGTTTCTTCAGCCTGGGAAAGATCTCCTTTTTCTTGGAGAGCTCTGATGTCACTCAGCTCCTGACTTCTTCAACCTGTCACACACTTTGGACAGAGCTGCTGCTATAGGCTTTCACTGTCTATAAGTTTTTTCTTCCATTCAGAGCTGTCAGTTCAAAAGGAAAAGAGTCTGGCCATAAACTGGACTTTTCAAAGTTTGTCCTCTATTTTTGGTCATGCTCTGAATAGTCTTTAAACAGCCACTGTTTATTGAGAAGAGGAAGCTGTAACCATATGGTAAGTTTTGCAGTGCTCAGCACCTGGACTTTGTGCTGCAGAAATAGTGTCATGGCTGACAGGACTAGGCATGTAAAGGTCTTAAGAACTTTAGCAGCAAAATGGCCAAAGAATTAGAATCAGTCTTACAGCATTTTGGTACTCAGCCTGCTTGTTGGCACAGAGCAGAGCAGTAGTTTAACACACTACTACATGCCTGTAAACTGAGTAGAAGAGCAGGTTTAATTTTAGGTCTAATGATTGCTGACAAGTTCCTTTTTATCCCATCTTTTGCTTCACTTTATAATATAGTTTGAAAGGAACTTGACATACAGTTTCAGACCAAAAACCCAGCTCCGGATTTCTCATCTGTTCTATAATTTTCTCCTAAGATGCCTATCACTGCAGCAGCTGAATACCAGCCAGCCTCGTACTGACGAGTTCAGGTCTCCTTCTGACCTGCACTGCCATTCAGAATCTGTATGGAAAGTGAGACCAGCTGGGAACGGTGCCATAAAATTTCATTTGCTGAAGAGGCTCTTTTCTAAATTAAACTAGTTAGAACTAAGCTGATTCATAAAAGCATGCTGCATTTTTTAAAACTCCACTTCTAAGCTATTCTCCCATTGCTTGAGAAACATACACCTATTGATTAAGGCCTGTCCTAATATACAGCAGCTGTTCAGTAATGCTGCAATGAGAGTAGTGGTCAATACAGGGTACCTAGATCATTCAAATAAAATGAAAAATCTTCAACAGCCATCAAATACAGTAACTGGAGATACTGGTCTAGCAGAAGTTACATGAGAAAACCAATGAAATGTTTTTATTCCTGCAAGCTGATTTTGGCCCAGAAGAGGACAGTGTTTTTCCTGGGTTAGGCTGTGCAGGTAATAAGCTGGCTGCTCATGGGAGGTAAAAAAAAAAAGCAATAGTCAGTAACCTTGAAGAGATAAAATTAGTTCTTTACTCTAAATTTTGCCCACATTATTCTAGGCAACCTTTTGGAGTCTTTCCATTCTTAGTCCAGTGGAAAACAAATACAAGTATTACTTTATATGTCCCAGGGCACTTGTAGGAGGAAGAGCATGAATTCTTGTATTCATCTGTCCTAGATGACAAATATTTGCACTCTGACCCCCAGGAATGGATGTCCCAGCAATTTCTGGACCCAGATGTAGGGCCCAGAGCAAAAGGGGAGGAATATGGAAAAGTGAGTATGGTCTGAGTCACACTAGTTTAAATCTTTCCCATTCCCGTAGTTTCTGAGGAGTAAATGGGTCAGGGGCTCACCAAGCTACTGACTCCCATCCCACAGAAAGCTCTTCCTTGGGAAACCTGATCCCCTCCACACAGCAAATAGCCGTAACTAGACAGGCTCCTTCCTCCCAAGTCTTTTGCAGGTTTCAATGACTCACAGAGACATCTGATCCCGGTTCTGGGCTACAGCTGAACAGAAACAACAAAGGTGGCTCCTAAAAAAGATGGCACAAATGAAGGCGCAGTATAAACCAGCACACACCTAAATGAGCTCAGTGTTATTCATTTGTAGTATGCTCACCCCCCCGCCCCCATAACAGTAGATTATTATTCACCTACAGTAACATCTGTTCCTTTGCCACAGTCTCACCGGTGTCAGAGCCGTGCTGGAGCAACTCCTACATCCCCTTCCAGGAAAATCTCCAGTGAGGCACAGTATTATAATGCCCTGACCACTGAGAGTTGTATACACCAGATGGATACTACCAACCGGAGCACTTTAAGCACCTACACACTACAAATTAAAGCAATCAGTCAGCCTCAAAGAGGAGTAAGGAATATAAACAGATTGTTTTCTGCCAAAAATTCAGCTTCACAATAAAAGCTGCAATGCTGCACTTTGAAAAAGCAAAAATTGTTTAATTATGTTAAGATTATTAATTCTTATTTTCTGACTTTTATTTTAGTGCATGGCAAAATACCAACACTGATATTATGTACTTACTATTTTAAAATACCAAAAGCCTATCTTTATTTTATTGAAACAAACTCATTGTTAGATTCCAGACTGAAGTTTTTCTGAATTTATGTCTCCCTTCTCTCCTCTTTTCCACCCTAAAGTTTCAGACTCTGCCACAGAAAGGCAATGGTTTCCTGAGCCCTTTTGTTCAGAGTAGACACAGACACTGCTCTAACTTGTATAACTTGAATTACCAGGGGTTAAAACACCTTTGGTAAGGTAAGGTGTTAAGGTCCTCTGAGAATTCCTCCCTGTTCCTGAGAGATGTTGCATTGTCTGCCTGGAAGCCCTCAGTCACAGACATGCTCCCTGTCAGGGCAGAAGAGGGAAATCTGGAAGGAGTAAGTGAAGCAAAGGCACAATTAATGTAGTCCTTAACCCAGGGGCTGGCCAGGAAAATGAGCTCTATAACAGCTAGAACCTTCCACAAAGAAGAGAAATATACCTGCCTGGCTGCAATTCAAGGTCCTGTCTGATACAATTCAAGGTGGTGCATGTCATTTTGTGGAAACCACAGCCATGCATGCCAAATTTGTTTCACCATTATTTCACTCTTCCATCAGATCAGGGTGCCAAAGGTGACATGCCAGCTTTTTACCCAGTTTGCCCCTCAGTTTCTTCTTTCCTGGCTTTTAGCATCTCATCTGACAGCAAGCTGCTGGAGTTTAAACAATCTCAGCAGCACTCACAAACCCTATCCTTTTTGTTGTTCATTTTACAAAATTAAAAACATTAAACATTAATGTCTCTTGAGTTTCCTCTCCCCCTCAACTCTCCCACCTCCTGAAGTAAAATATGTTTCTGTGATTCCACATCAGAAGGAAACAATACTCTGTTGTGCCCGATACTTCGTGGGTGTGGGTATTTTCAGGAACCACATCTGAGAAGAAATCCCAGAGGTTATTGTAATCATTCCTTTCACTCCTGGGTACTCAAGCACAGGATTGCCTGCAATCAATTAGCTCTTGCATCCTAGCATTAAGCTCCCTGTGTACAAAAGTATCACCAGCACTTTCTATATTAATCTACATAGCGATGTTCTGAAAAGCTTTTTATTATGCTGCGAAGAAATTACAATGCAAAGGAAAAGCCACTGAAGTCCACTTGAGTATTACCACCAAATACCACAGTTGGGTCTGATCCTTCAGCCAGTGAAATGGAGGAGTCTTGACTGCATTCACTGACTTTTCAGGGAAAATTCAGGTACATGTCTTTGTAGCCTACCTTAATCTTACAACAAGGAGGATTACAAACCTACAAAAAACATGACAGGAAATCACAACACATTAAATGTAAAGCGTATAAACAGAGATTCTCATTACTTTCAAGCTCAGGTTTTTGTTGGTTTTTTGGGGTTTGGGTTTGGTTTTTTTTTTTGGTTTTTTGGTTTTTTTTTTTTAATTATTATTTTTATATCAAGTACTTGAATCAACAGAGATCCCAGCATCATAGGCTGGTCTACAAGTAGCCCTGCAAGGAGTTTTAATCCTTGAGCTCTGAGATTCCCTGGAATATTTCATCTGAAACTACCCCAAAATTTGCTATTAAATGTTATAAAATATTATTAAATGTACTATTTAGAACTAGTGTTTGGGGAGCATGAGGGATTAACACAAAGAACCTGAGACTACTTTCTCACCTGCAAATTGACTTCAGGAACTTGCATCACTCTTCTGTCCAGCCTTCTCATTCCCAGACAGAACACTTCTCAGCATTCTGTGCTAGTCTGTTTCCAGGTACACACAGGAAGCATCTCTCCAAGCAGCATTGCTGGATATAAGTGAAAGACCACAGGCAATAATCTTACATGTGCCTTTGAGGATTTTCACTCTGGTTAACTTTTCTACAAAGAATATATGAGCAGGATGTGATGCTATGTTTTCGACAAGTTTCAAAAAGGTTGGGAATTAAGTAGTTCAATTCCAAAAAAAGGAATAAATGAATTTTCAATTTGTGTGCTAAGCTGTGTCGATTGAGAGGACGGAAGTCCTGTGGCATTGTTTCCCTTCCTGGCTGGACATGCACATAGACATTCCTACTTCATACATAAACTTCTTATCAGCTCCAAGTGCCTTTCCCTTGAATGCTCAGGCAATTTTAAAATTCACTTTGATGAACATCTTGAAATAAAGCTCTGTAGTGCTTCAACCTCAAAACCATACAAACCTGCCTAAAACAGAACCTTCTCCATATTTGAGTGATTATATACAAAAGTACCTTAAACCAATGAAAATGTACATTCTCTCTGCCACTACAACTTGTGGTAACTTGTGCAGGCTGGATTTGATCCAAATATCTTGCAGGGAGATTCCTTAGCTGTGCATTAATCCTTCACATCAACTCTAATCCTCTCACTAAAATGTTCGCATTTTGCAAGTTTTCATCATAAATGACAAGGAATTTTAGGTTAGATATCAGACAAAACATGACGTAAGAAAGGAATAAATAAAGCAAAGCTATTCAGGGCCTGACAGCACTGGATAAGTAAGCAATATCACCCACAGGGCAAAAATAAGAACAAGAATGAACGTGGGACTGTATGTTGCAGGTTTTGTAAAATGCAATATAGGTTTGGAAGACCCATAAAAGCAAGCCACACAGTAAGTAAACGCAGCTGTAACTGGAGTTTTATGAGAGTGATGGATCACAAGAGTAGAAAAAGAAGCAACTCTAGCCAGAAAACTGTACAAAACACAGGAGAGTTTCATGCTGCTGTGAAACATGAGGGAAGGGGAGAGGGAGAGGGAAAACCCTGCAGCTTCTGAGACCAGTAGCAACACTCACAAATGGTCACACAAATGCTCAGCCTATCCACAGATATAACACAGCTCCAGAGGCTTTTCTCACATATTATAGTCTTCTTTCTAAGGTTAGCTCATCTTATTTCTGTTATTTTCTTTTTAGTCATTTTATGTAACCAGCCAATTTACAACAAAAATCCTGCATCATAACATACACAGGAATACTTGCAAGACTTCAAAGGAAAACACATCTTTTTTTCTGACAGCCTTTCAGTATAGCCATTTTGGAATAATAACAATCTTTACCACAAAAATTGTATTGACAGTGATCATAGAAGAGTGAAGATCTTTTGACAGGCCATGTTTCAAGATATTGTAAGGTAATTTATGCATAGTTTTAGGCTAAATCTCAAATAGCTATCCACAAATCAGTACCACAACGATGGTTATTAACTGCTGCATTAAAAGTAAATCTGAATTTGTGAACTTAAAAAGAACATGAATGAGAGAAAAACAGTAGCAGAAATTAAACTCTCAATTCTGTAACAAAGTTTTTCACTTCAGTTTCAATTTAGACTGTTTTAACCTAATGCAGAGCACAGAAAGGAGATCATCACATCTCAAGTATTTATGTTAATGCACCTGCAGCTTAGAAAAGTTATGAATACAACAGGAATTCTCATGTTAAGCTTTTTACTTTCATCATTCATGCATGTGCAAATACAGACCTTTCAAAACTCCAACAGCAACGACAGTGCTTCCAGCTGCACAGGATCGACTGGTTTTCTGAAGGCCATCAGGACAGACAAAAAAAAGTCAGCCAAAGGGTCTTCTTTAACAGCCACACAAGCCTCCGACCTTAAGGCCTGGCTTTGTGGGCTCCTAAGCTCTGGCTTAGGGCTCACAGAGTCAAGCGCTTAAGTTTGGTATCAATGAAAAATAATCAGAGGCTTCAGAACAGAAAACAGCAACTTGAAAGGTCCCCACACAAATCACCCATTTCTGGAGGTACGTGGACTCCATCAGTTGCACATCACAGTCAGTGAGCATGTGGCACTTAGACTAAGCCACTGCCTAGTCTGCTCAGACAATTACCTGCTGGTAACGTGAGGAAAAAGAATCAGCATCCAAGTACCTCTCTTCCCCCTTTGGCTTCTGGAGTCACTTCAGCACTCTTCTGCTCACAATCTTTGATGTCCAGCATCACAACTGTACTGGAAGAAGCAGAAAACACCCATATCTTTCTCCCTTCTGTCCTTTTTCTGGTGAAGAAGCAGATGGCACAATAGCAGCATATTCTCCTGCGAGCTGGGAGATGGAAGTTTAATTCTTTGACACTGCATTACTCCCCAGACATCTCAGTCCCAGCTGGGATACCCTCCAATATTTTAAACCAGTACCAATTGTGCTGTTCACTCATACTGGGACTATCAAGATCTATCTCAAACTGATGGAAGCCTTTTCTGAGTAAAGTCTATGAATTCTGGAAAGCACTTAAAAATTCTGACTGTATCTTATCCTCTTGCCAGCTCATTTGATAGCATGCTTCTGAGACTCTCTACAGACACTGTAAGACCTCCAGCATAGGGCTCTGTTTGAGAAGGCACCTTTTCCTTTCATTGGATCTGCCTCTACCCTGACCCCTGTCTTCACTGCCCTGATGAACACAGAATTCAGCCCAAGAACAAGGACAGCATCATTTCTTCCCTTTTTCTTTCCTCTCCTACACATTCCTAACCGAAATACAAAGGGTCAAGGGTGCCTGCTACACATAGGATCTGTCTGGTGTTTTAAAACAGTAAAATATAGGCCTGGTGCTCTGTAACAAAAGAATAGTGTTCCATGGAAAACACCATGCCATGGGAGGCATGTCCACCTATCAGGAGACTTCCTTCAAAGTGGTTCAAAATTTGATGTCAAAAGGGAGTGGCTATAGTGGACTCCATAATAAATAAGATCAGGCCTTTGGCATTACTTGAACACAGGATTTTTAAAGTGTGGGTTTATACATCTCTACTTCATAAACTGAGTGGTTTTCAAATAGAGCTCCTGAACCCCACAGACCTGTCTTTAGGGGGCTTTGATCTTTCTAGAGCACCTATCTTGTGTTTGCAATTGCTCTAGTTTAACAAGGCTCCATAGCACTAAAAGAAAGAAAAAAACCCTTTTATTAAGCCTGTAGACCTAAGTGACCATAGTGGTGGAATGTGCTGCTGTGGGTACCCTGTAAATCCCCTGAAAAAAAAAACCAAAAGAAGAATTCTCATGATGAAATGAAATATTTATTAAACATGTTGCCAGTGTCCCAGGTGGTATGAAGAAGCCTTGTGGTATGCTGAAAGGCTTGATCTTTCTAAGTATTATGAATGCTGATTTGAATGATTGGGTGAAAGCTGAGGAAGTTATGGCTGAAATTTTGGCTAAAGATGACAGCTCTGGGTTTCAAGTTGCACAAAGCAGTCTGAGGGATTAAGCCAACAAAACCCACTCAAAGATATCCAGTTTCAAAAAGGGTAATCTTCGTATCAGTGATTCACACTCAGACAATGGTGAGGATTCCTCATTACTCAGACTTTGCCATATTAATCTTACTTTACAAATACATGCAGTGATTTATATCATGTTTAATTAACTGATTGAGGGCTCCTGTGGTAAAATGGCATCACATTAAGCTCTGTCCTTATGGCAAATGCGAATCACATCTTTAGCCTTGCAAGAACAAAATATCATGGGATTCACTGATGACAGGATGTAGGAATCGAAATAAGGTCCCTCCTGTTGTTTGAGAATCCAGTAAGGGTGGTTGCCATATGCTCATCATTTCCAAGGGAAAAAAATGACAGGATAGAAGAAAGAACTGCTCTAGTTCATCCAATATGTTCAAATCTCAGATGAAAATGATTGTACAGCAGTTCTGTACTGAGGCCAAGTTTTACATGAAAGTGCATAGCAAACTTTCAGAAAGCTTATAATGAGAGATCTTTCTAATGTGATTTTTTTTTTATATTTAAATAAACTGCTCCATGAAATGACTCCCTTTTTTAGGGAAAAAAAAAAAAAACCACAGGAAAAAGAGATGAACTAAATAAAGAAAGGTTTCTCTGCCAGCAACATAAGACAACACAAAATTAACTTAGCTTTTGCTATGAAGAGCTATTCCCCTCAAGCACTCACAACCTGTTTTTGAAGATAAAAACTACAACTGTTATCACCTGATAAAATTAGATGTTGTACATAATTTGCTACTCACATTACCAAGATTAAAAGCCTTGTTTATATTATTACAAAGTTTCTTAAAATTCAGAAAGCATTTTATTTTTAAAAGCTGTCTTATTAAGAGACTGCCATTTTTATACTTACAATGAACCTTACATCCAGTAAATTCTCTAGCAACTGACAAATCATTTTACATGAGTCACAGTTTGCTCCCAGGAACTCAGTGGATTTTTGCAATTTGTTTCTATGGCAAAGAGGATAGGGGTGGGATGGGAGAACCAGGTTTCACATTTTGCAAAGCTATTATGAGATTTCAGAAATGTTCCCATTCCTCACCAGGACCAAGACTTTTTGAATTTTATACATAAGAATGAGAGATGAAAAGATAGTACTTAAAAGGTTGGTAAGCAAAGCACACAGTGCTGCCTGCTTTGCCAGTCTCTCCCATTTTCCACAGACTGCCTCAGGTCTTAGGCTAGTCTGACACATCAGGGACACATCAGGTCTCAAGATCTCCTGCTCACTAGCAGGGCTCCACCTTACACAAACAGTTAAATGCACAGTAAGCAAACAACTCAAAAGCCTCATTCAGGGCATTCCGTAAATCTCACGTTCAAGTCCCCGGGCCTGAACCTTGATTTTCCACATTCCAGGTGAGTGCCCTCACTGATCACGGCGCTACCTGATACTCCAACTTTGCCATCTCCTTCTGGTCTCGACCAGAAATTCCATCCGACGGCTGACAAATCTCTTCTGATGAAAGTTTCTTTGAAACTGATACCTGCCTGCAAAAAAAAGTTTCGGTTTCCTCAAGCCAGGCTTTTTAATCGAAGAAAGAGAAAATTCCCAACCCCTTCTAACCATTTCACTGATGGTTAATATTGAGCCATTTGTATAGATGGGCAGCCAGCAACTGAGCTGGTGAGTTTGGCAATGCAGTCAAAATCAAGGGGTGCCATTTTTGCCCACAAACACCTGGATAAACCACCTTTCCCACCAAATGTGTTAAAGAGATGACTTTGTAACATCGTGCTCCTGTGCCCCCTCTTCATCCTTTATCAGAAGTCACTATGCTTTGCTGCTGCTAGAAGCATTAGCATGGTTTTGTGATTACAATAGCTATGTATGCTTTAGAGTCAGTCACATCATCCTGCCCCTGTTCAGGTCTCTTAGAACTGAGCAGAAACAGGGTAAATATTTGCCCTTTGCGATATACATAAATTCTAAATCTCATCGTATATCTTCTCAAAATTTCACCATGAAATAACCCTCTCCTCCCTTCTCTCTGGCCCCATTACAACATCTGATACTTTAAAAAGTTTTGAAATTATTTTCCAAATGTGAAGCACTGACAAGATAGCAAAACCAGCTTGGTTTGTGCTTACCTACCAGGAGAACTGCTATCACAGTAACTGCAAATAAGTGTGTACCATTTCATACCTTCTGTTAATAATTTTCAAACTTGCAGGGATTTAAATACCTGTGCCATTAGTCCATGATAATTTCTGAAGTCCTGAAATGCATTTTTAAATTTAAAACATCATTTCAAAGGTATTTTTAAATAAAGGAGTTCAACATAATTCATAATGATTTCTTGTCAGAAAAATAGAACGTCTAAATATTCTAATAATGCTGATCTAATGCTAGGAGCAACTCAAAACTGATTGCACAAGGAAGAGCATTTTGATGCTGAACAAACTGATTTTAAGACACAGACATATCTTGTTTAATATCCTTTGACATTCTTTGCAAAATTAACTATCTGTAAAAAATACTTTTGATTTTACTGTTTTAACAGACATTTTAAAGTTTAACATATATAGATATAGATACATGTAACATAAAATATCCTGAGCAAGGATGATCAACTGTTTTTGGCTAATTTTTGCCTAAAATTTACTATTAACTATCTAGGGGGCTAAACTGCATTTCACTTCAAAAATAGTTCACATTTGAATTTTTTAATATTTAGAGTAGAGCTTTAAGCTATGTAAAAGTACCTTGAAATATGTGCAGGTCAAAGTAACGCTTCATTTTAAATATTTCAAATTGTTACAGTTACTGCTTTGAGATAATATGACATTTACAGTAATTGCTGAAATCCCAATTACTTTCAGTAAAAGCTGCTTCTTTTGCAAGTTGTTAAAAAATATAAAGGTGCATTGGATATTGCATTGCTGGAGACAGAGTCTGGAAGTAAAGGCAATTAAATGTGAATTTGATGATACATAGTGTACTGGACTAACATTAAAAAGACTTTTCCATGCTTGACTGTTTACCAGTTTTGTCTTTAAATAATAGTCTTCTTCTGGCATGTAATGTATATCTGCTCACACTAAACATAATTTATGAATATTTTAACACATGTGTACTCAGTGGGGTGTATTATCATACTGATATAAATAGAATTAATGAGCAGTCAACCTGCCACATGTCATGACATATGACAGGGCAGCCAGAGCATGGGAATAATTCTTTCTGTTTCATATTAGACCTTCTTCTCCCAGTTGAATTTTTGTTCTCAGATGCCAATGGACCGAATTTTCTAAGGACCATTTACAAAAATAGTAAGAAATTACAAACCTGAACTAATTTATCTTGGGTCACTTCAAAGAATGATTATTTTCATGCCACTTCAAATGCATAAATAAAAAGATTAAAGGAAGTGGCGCTTTTTTTCAGTTAAATTTTAGTTTCACAATGAGGGATTAGATATCTGCCTCAACTTTCATTTTAACGAGCAAACATTTTATTTGTTGTTGATTTTGAATTTGTTTCAAAGGCATGTTATCAGTTTCTTCTCTTAACGGTCTAGAATATGACTGTCTAAATACAAAGATGACATGTACCAAGTAAATGGTTATTTTAATGCAGAAAGAAATACAAATGCAGGTAGGTAATATCCTTTTAGCCAATTATTCATTCCAATTTCAAAGGCTAGGTAACAATCCAATATACATAACTTAAAAGATTTTTTTAATAAAGATATAGAGGGAGTTGACAGAACATGCAGAATACAAGGCCAGGCCAGACTCCCTGTTTGGCACTTTATTTGAAAGATAAATATTGAAACGTACAGCTCAGCCAGTTAAAGGCTAAGATGCATAATAAAATTATTGAATTAATATCAGTCAGACTGCCCAGCTAACATCTAATTAAAGATCACTGACTTGAAAAGTTTTCTTTTCAGCAAAGAATGCAAATGTTCTTTGATGTCACAGTGCTGGGCTACTGAAAACAGGGAGGAAGGTACATACCCAGTTCTTTCTCCTTTTTGATTTAAAATCACTTTTTTAAAAATTATTTTACTGCCCATGAATCTTTGGAGTCATGACTCATTGTCCAACATGAACAAGAGGGTCTCCTAAAGATGGATTGAAGACTTGAAAGACATAAAAGAGACTTATCTTGGACTCATAATTATATTAAGGGACAAGAAGACACTCCAAGTTTTTGTGTCCAATGCTTTTCCCGGCAGGGCAGCACATCCCTTGGGAATCCAGCTCTGTCAGTCTCGAAGAAAAGGGGCACCATCTAGTGCTTTTTTGGAGGAAAAGCTGCTAATACCAGTAGGGAGGTAGCAGGGGGAGGCACACATTAGGGGGAGGGAGAAAAAATGACACTCCATTTTTTTCAAAAGACAAAGAAAACCTGTTGGCCTGTTTCATCTTCCATTTTGAGGCACTGCAGTATTTAGCTCCAGGCTGTAAGTAAAAATTTTCACAAGGTGGAAGGACAGATTCCTAACAGCTAAAATAATATATACAATTTAAAATGGAGAGGGGGTTGGTATATAGACATTATTCTGCTTAATAGGTATTTCTTCTGACTATTAATATACTTAAATATTTCCCTATCAGTCCTTTTCATTATACATTCTCTCTTTTATTAATCTAAAAGAAACCCTTTTTAAGTAATTTTCATTTCATTGAAGACTGCACTGTGCTGTAAATTTCCTGGAAATGTTCTTACAAATAATCTTTCCAGAGTTCACCCAACATAACAAAGAGATTCTATGAAAAATGATTTGTAGCACAAAATCCTTTACAGTGCAATAAGATTAAGTTGACCACTGATACTGCTAAAAAAAAAGCTTGGAAAGTTTTATCTGATTGGCAAAATATGTTCATATATGAGTCCAGGAAAAGAGTGCCCTTTGATAAAATTTCACAGCACTAAAGTCTCATTATCTGAATGATTTTTGAACCTCTTTGAAAACAGCTTAGGGGAAGAGATGAGGGAACATTCTTTTCTGTTGTAACTTAGGGAGTAGATGACTTTAGAAAAATTGTGAAATAGTAGATTGTTTCATTTACTGAGACTATGAATTGACAGAAATTGTATTAGTCAAACTAAGTGCTCAGTGAAAATAACCAGTGTTTCAAAGGTACAGCTGCTCCTTAGGAGCCCCAGGATGGAACTGTTTGTTGTGAACTACAGCGGTTGCTGCCTTCAGACACCCAACAATCCCAGCTCTACACAGAACCAGGGCTCAGGAAATGCTGAAAAATTGAATGTGCTGATGCTCCAACCAGAGCCTCCAAAAAAACCCCAGTTAAAATCAGTGCTTGTTTTTAACTTCTGGGCATAATCTTGGGTTCCCTGGGTGCTTCAGTCTCTTACTCAAATGTGTTGTAGCAACAAGGGAATGTCAGACCAGTGCATAAGACTAAATAAACAAAAAATATTTCTACTAGAATAGTGCTGAGCAAGGCAAGTATGTGGCTTGGTGAGTAATTCTCAGATGGAAGCCTATCCCGAGAAACAAAACCAAAAATATATTTTATGTTGCTATAGAGGTTTTCTTATGAAGCTGATCATGCCTATTAAGGAAACTTCTCACACTCACACAAAAAATGCAGGTATAGAATTAAGGGACTTGACTAAGAGCAGGTAAGTTGGGAGCAAAAATCAGTCAAATTCCCAAATCCTAAACCAGGCTAGGAACAGCATGCAAGTCTGACAATCACTCAGGAGTGCTCTGGTCTAGTAGTCTGACCACAAGCTGGAGAACACTTGCTCTGCAGTAGATTTCAGCACATCCATTCAGGGCCTGCTGCATGGATATTCTGAGCATCCTAGTTTTCTGGTGAAATCAGGAGCTTGGAGCTTCTGCTGTTTAGATCATGGCTTCAAGTTGCTTCATTTTTGGCACCTATATTTTCAAATGACACTATTTAACCTCTCTGTGCCTCAGTTTCCACATCTGTAAAA
The DNA here is from genome assembly GCA_013399225.1 of Rhipidura dahli. Classification (NCBI taxonomy): domain Eukaryota; kingdom Metazoa; phylum Chordata; class Aves; order Passeriformes; family Rhipiduridae; genus Rhipidura; species Rhipidura dahli. The sequence continues at coordinate 52,309 of VXAC01006571.1, read as the reverse complement.
CTCGATAGCTACGCTTACCTTGCATGGGTGTCAGGAAGATTATTTCAGGTCTCTAGAGAACTTTGAAAAGGAAAAGCAAACCAAACTGAATTTATGTATTATTTGTCTTTTTTTTTTTTATCCCATAAAATGGAAGTCAGATGCAGCCCAGACTCTTCACTTTCAAGAACTATAACAAAATGTTCACCTTTGTCTTCCTTATGGCTCTAATGACAAAAGAACTGGTGAATTCAGCATGGCTTTGCAGGAAGAAAGCAGCTCCCCCACCTACTGACCTGACAACACCCAGAGTTAGTGATAATTTTATGTCTTAAATAAACACAACATTTACTAACTTATTATTCTATATGTTCCCATTATATTTTTTAATTGAACTATCAGTGCAATTCACTGTATTAATTTCTGATTAAAAAAATCTCTCTTAAGCAGAAGAATCCCTGAGAGGGAACTTACTCTAGTGGGAAGAAAAAAAGTTGCCAATAAAATCTCTCTTTGGGGTTTTCCTTGGTGTAAAATGAACATCATTAGATTCCAGGCCGACTCAATCTTGCCTTGGCAGGTTTCAGATTTTCTAGAATTGATTCAATGAGCCCATTAGAAAAGTCTACACCAGTTTATCTCTAAACCTGAAGAATAATGGGACACTTTACTTAATACATCCCCTTTAAAGGCAGGCACTTGCCTCCATGCTGGGTGCCTTCGCAAACTCCTAATGTGTCTCCGAGTTTTTGTCTGAAGCTTCCTTCCCCTTGCTCGAAGTGTGTCATTTTTCTCTCGTCTTCCCAGTGTCACTTTCCTGACTCTATAGTTCAGTGAAACCCTCTGGTAATGACAGCACTGAAGTGATAATGTACCTTCCTGATTTCCCGTTAATAGTAGCACTTGATCCAGCAACGGATGCCAGCTCACGGGAAGAAGGATACTTTAATATTTTCTAGAGGTAAAAGGACCAGTTCAATTTATAGCCTTGGCTAACTCAGCAGTTTTGCTCTGTCTTGGCACTAAAATGGATGTTCTAGTTAAATTAAAGCCAAACAAAAAAAAAAAATCCCCCCTATTTTTCTCAGTTTCATGCCAAACAAACAAAGCACAATTGATTTTTTCTCCCTGAGGAAACATGTGAATGCTGCAAAATGCAATGAAGGAGTTAAAATAACCAAGAGGAAGGAGGGAAAAGAGACAGGACTAAACAGCAGTATCAAAAGGGAAAGCAATTTGGTTTTTCTATTTTAATAAGAGACACATAATCACAGACTATCCAATAATACATGCGTCCTTGCTGAAGAGCTGCTGATATTCTACATTAACCTTTGATAGCAAGAAATGTATTTCCCCAACCGTTTTCCACAATAAATTACATTATATCTGGCATCCAAAGCTCTAGGAAGTGTTCAGCCAGCTGGAAGCACCAGATTGGCCCAACATCCCTAACGTTTAGATTATAAATAAAGGGTACCTCATACTGCTTGTGTAACAAAAACAAGCAATGCAGAGGAAGGGCAACTTCCCCCCTGCCCACAGAAGCAAAAAGCATCAGCTGGGGAATGAAGAACAGGAATACCAGAGGGCAGGGTTTCTGCAGTGAGATGCAGTCCCCAGCAACCCTCAGACAAAATGCAGGACTTCAGGCAGAGAAATGAGGCTTCACTGTTTGCATCTTTACTGAGGATTTGCACATTAAAAAAAGCCAAGGGGAAGTATATCTGGCTCTGCTCTTCCCAGATGGTATAACCACACAAACACAGGCTCACACAGACACATATCTTCCCACTCTTTAGGCAGCATTGTCTGTTCTCTTCCAGCCGTGAAAATAATTAGATCAACCACAACCTCAGTTTCAGAGGATGTGGTCAAATGTGGCATGCTGCATGTTTCTCCCACGCCCCCAAATCAAGGGGTATTACGGCTATAAGTATGTAACAGCATTGTGATAAAGTTGAGGAAAACCCTGCCTGTTACGATCTGGAAGGTGAAGATATCAAACAGGAATAGAACAAAAGATAGTCCCAAGACACAAACTCCAGGATCTGAGAAAGGTTATAAACAGGCTTTTTGGGTCCAACTGTTCTCAAGGAAACCATTTCATTAGCTTCAGTGGGAGCACAACCAAACCAGTGCTGAGAGTTGCTAAACCAACTCTACAGTTGGAAAAATTAACCTCACCTATTTATTCTAAGGGCTAGACTATGGTGGTCCCTAGTGAGGATGTAATGGGAAGTCAGATACAAGGAGCTGTTCTCCTCACCACTCCTTTTTGGTAGGGGCTGGCCACAGCTGCAGTGACTGTGCTCTCCTGAGGGCAAGAATTAGCCCCAAATTGGTATATTCCATCTTCATTACTCCAGCTATTATATAAACATGGCTATATGCTTGCTTACTTAAGCTGAAAAATGGAAAAGAACTAAAATTAAAGTTAATAGAGCCAGACAGAGTATTCCCCATTTACTTTGCCCTCACCATGGCTGCTTCACCCTTATGCCTTGAGTAGATGCTTTCCCCCACAACAGCACTGTTTTTCTCTTTTCCTCTCTTCTCTTTTTTTTTTTTTCCCTGGTGCCCTCTTCTCTCCCACTGTTACTGCTGTTGTGGCTGTTTGTCTATTCAACATGCAGCTTGAAATTTTTGACAGACACTAAACAGGAGCTACCCCTCCCATATCTATAACACTACAGGTAACACCTCTGAAGAACTGCAGTAATAATAATATTTTGGAAACTTTCTTTGTCTTGTGAGGAATTCCACAACTGGAAAGATCTTGAAACTGGGCAAAGAAATGGCCAGCAAGATATCTGTCAATGTCTATCCATCTCTCTCTCCCTACCGTTGTTCCTGCCTTATTCTGAAAATTTCCATTTAATTCCCCTTTAGGCAACTGAGATGCTGCCTGAAAAGCCTGTGATCTGTTGGGTTTTGTAGGCCTGAAAGGGTTGCCGAAGTGAAACAAATGCCACAGAATAAATCAGGTGCCCTGATTTATTTCAGGAACATGTATTTGTGGTCTCAGAGGGACAGAGGGGAGGCTCAGCTGAGTGCAAGAACCACACGTTTGGTACTGCCTGTACATCCCAGGTTTAGACAACTCTTTCATGTTGTAGTGGCTGTTTCCCACTCAAGAAGTAGCTTGATCAAATCCAGCTGTTGTCCCCCAAAAGACTGTTTGGAGCTTTTTAAAGAAATGGCACTCCATCCCAAAGAAAAAGCATAGATGTACTGTTTTTCTCTAACACTTTTTATACAAGTTAGACATAGGAGTCATACATTATATGAGATTTTTTAAAGAAAAGAAAGACACAGAGAAGAAAGTTTGAAGAAAGAGGCAGATCCACAGCATTGCATCCATGTTTTTTTTTCCACTGTCAGAGACAATTCACTGCACAGCTTGTTTAAGGATTCTGGATAGTGTAGTCCCAGCAGACATTTCCTGTACTAAGTTGTATTCTCATTAGAGTTACCAAAAGGGAGTATTCAAAACATTACTTATCTGCACATAATCACTATATCACACCATGTATCCTTTATTTTAATTCCTGCTTGCTTGCTAATTACACACCACACTGAAGGTCTCACAACTGCTCTCCTTTCAGCAGCTTTGTTTGCAAAGTGTCTGGCAATAATCTCCCAGCAGTGTATTATCATGCCCTTTTCATCACACTATTTAATCAATAGGGTAATGACCTCATATAAGCTAGTTCCAAGACCTAGCCATGCCATGCTAAATAAATGAAACAAACAAAACTGTGGGCTACATGCCTCCTGTTTTAAAAACCTGGATGTGAACTATTCCAGCATTAAATATTATTATAATATATAGAAATGGCAAAGTCTTCACATCCCTTGCNCAACAACAAAAAAAACCTATTCTACAGTACTGTGGGGAAATAGCTGGCTTCTTTAAACTGACATAATTGCAAAACATGTGTGTTCTTGGTCAAGTGCTCACAGGAAGATTTATACTGATAACACTGGAAACAACCCTTTCCCCCATTACATCACGTCATCACTTACAGGATTGAATGGTGACCATCACAGCTAATGGGATGAAATCACATACAGTACACTTCCAAAGCAGAGGTTGGAACCAACGTTCTTTTCAAAAGGATTTCTGTTGTAGTGAGCAGAAGGAAAGCAGCTTCTCTCCATTTCCTGAGCTGTAAACTCACAAAGTGTGGTTCACTTTGATTTGCATCCCATGTCTGGATTATACTCTGTCTAATAAAGTGCATGTGAGATGTATTTGGTAATGTGTGAACTCTGGAGCACATGTAGCATCACTCTAGTTTGGCAATTCTGTTGTCCAGAGGAATGGGAGTAATAAATTGGGTCTGTCTGCTCTTTTTAATCACCACTTTTCCTCATACTAGTAGGTATTTAATTTCAGAAATAAATTTTTTTACATCAAATTTTGTTGTAACTGGTGAACAGAGAGAGGAACACAACAGACTATCTGGCACATGGACTGACTGTTCTATCCCTTCTATTCTTCAGGAAACTAGGGCAAAGTATCAACAAGAGCACAAAAGTTTTACCCCACAAAACCTCTGACAAAATGTCTAGGAGAGAAAATAAACTGTTTTCATTACATTAGCACAGCTGGGGTAGTTCAGGGGCATCTGAAAAGAGGATGAGTATGCACTAGAAGAAACATAAACCACATAATTTTGTGTTACCATGACAGTATCAGACTTTCACATGAATGGAGATCCCCCCTCCCCAAATACTGTGAAAGAAAAATAATAGTTTTTAATGCTGTTCTGTCCCAGATATTAACTGAAGCCAACCAATACACCTTGAGACAAATTTTTCCTGGAAATTTTTCACTGCACCAATGCCACTTAGGTTCTTTTGGCACCTTCCTTTTAGGTGTGTTATGAAAATGACAATGTGCCAGTCATCCAAGCTGTCAGCACCAGCTAAAATCTGTTCTGAGACAGAGTAATTTACACTTGGATGAACACCTCCCAAGAAGTAATCACATAAATAACTTCACAATGAAATGGAACTCATTGCTGTTTAGGTAACTCCTATAATAAGCCTAAGTGTGATCTGTCCCAAAGACCTGAAATGGCTTAAATACAAATACTCTAAGATGATGTAGGAGATGTTGGAGCGGTAACTATGTAGTGCTGTGAAGCACTTGCTGTGTTGCAAGATATTAGTTCTGGACTACAAAACTGCATTTTGGAAAATATTCTCTCAAAAATTACTACATTACACTAGTCTGGCAAAGTAGGAATTTTAAAAAAACCAACATGCTCAGACCCTTAATGAACTGAAACTCTCCAACTGGCCCATTTGGCAGTCTGGTACCTGCAAAACTATTACCTTTACCTCTGATGCAGAGAAAGAAATAGAGGAAAGCTATTCCAACTGAGGTGAATTAACTTCCAACAGTGGGTGGTTGCTCTAGACATCAACTGGATACCTGATATTTATCAGAAGGCTCAGAATTAGGCAGTGTGAAATACCATTGCCAGGTAACACCATCCTGCCCTCTCAGCAAAATCTGTCCTTGGATTAACCAGGAAGAAAATTTGTCCTTGGATTAACCAGAAATAGTTCAATGATACTACCAGAAGTAGTATCACTGAACTATTTCTCTAATCCCTCTTTACAGAAAATAAATTATTTCTACAATTGTTGACATTGCAGCCCACCATTTATTTAAGTACAAGAAATCCTAATGCCTCTTGTGAAAGGATCCAATTCTACAAAGGCAACACATCCCTCCAACAGATGAACAGGACTGGCTGGAATGAAATATGAGACCCTCTGTCCTTGAGGTGCTACTCAAAATCTGGCAGAGGGATCAGACTGGACAGGATGACAATCTGGCCTTCACAGCTCATCACTTTGGTACGAGGTAGATTAGCATTTTGGTACTTCAATTGTCACCAGCAGCTTCCAAGATAACATTGACTTGAATGAATGAATACTCTTTGAAGAAAACCTCTTGTCTTTCAGTTTTGAGTTTTGGGGAGTCCCCCTATCAAGAAAACACCATTGTGAACATTTTCTTCTGTTGTTTTGGTTCCTTATTCCAGAGCCTTCTGCTTATGCAACAATTTTAAATAAAAAAAGACCAGTTGGTTTTCATCTCCTACCATGCAAGTAGTACAAGGTAACAGCTTTCCCTTCAGCCCTGTAAATCTTTCTGCAATCAGAGGGCAACAGACGTTCTGTTTTCTTCCAGACGTCTTTATTCTACAAAGAAACAGAAATGAGGAAGATGAAGAAAAATCAAAAATGTGGTAACTTTTACTCAGATATTTAAAAAAAAAAGTTTAAAACCATGCAAGTTCAGAGAGAGAAACATACAATCTAATATATTTATGAAATGTTTCACTTAAAGCCCTAAAAATAGAAAAAAACAAAACCAAAATAAAAAAAAACCAACCGAAACAAAAAACCAAACCAAACCAAACCAACCCCAAAACCACTACCTCCATTCTGCATTTTGCAGGACTTAACCATATGGACAGGCTGCATGAGAAGAACATCTTATCAGAAATGGCTCTAAGTCATCCTGAGATCTCCTGGTCACTGATCAAGGCTTGAAGGAGCACCTCAGAGAAAAGTCTATCTAATATAGATGAGGTGGACGCAAATACAAAAAATCTAAAACATCAGTCTCAGATTTTTCACAGTTTGGATCTGTGTCAATATTAAAGTGAAAAAAGTAGGGATTTGATAAAAGGATCTGATAAAAAAGCAAAAGAGGCATATAAGTGATAACTAACCTCATAAAGAACTAAAAGGGATAACCAAATTAAAGCCGATCCACATGGGTTTCTGGAAAGCAGATTTTGTCAAGCTAAATTGATATTTTCTGATGTGATTACAAATGGGACTGCTCAAGGCAACCACATTGATAGATGCCTGGAAGAGAACTGGCTTTGCATCACACCACAGTTTGACTGAAAAGCTAAAAAGCATAAGAGATGGGATTCATCCACAGTAATTATAGCTATCTAAAAGTTTGGCAGCTTGTCTTAACTTCTTTATGTTCCCATTACAGTCTAGGAAAAGAAAAAGGCACTGTCAAAAAGTGATTTATGGTTTTTCAGATAAGCCCACTACATCTTTCTGCAAAGGTCTCCATCTCTCTCTGTTGACTATTAAGATCTTAGAAAACTAGCAATTATTAGAAACTAATTTTTGGATGGCTAAAATGAGACACAGTGAATCAGAATGGCATCCTAAACTACTTTAAAACTACGTAGCAGATACATCTAACTCATCATTATATGACTGGGGAACAAAGCACTAGTATTGGAATTGGCTCTTGCCTCCTACACTATTTTTCACTTTTGTTTAAAAAAACCACATTTTCACAATAGGGGAAGATGACTAGAAAATAGAAAATAATAGAGAAGACAGTTGGGTTAGGTGAGTGTAACCAGACTTTATGTACATCACTATAGCTAACAGGAAGGCCATGGATCAAGGAATGAGTATAATGAGACAAATATAATGAGGGAAGACTTGACTCTGGAAAAAATATATCCTAAAGAGGAGACAAGGCTTTGGGAACAGAGGCCATGACAAGTAACCAGATCACTATGAATTTCTAGAGTACTGCAGTAACAAAAATCTACTATACTCAACAGATGTATGAACAATAATAAACAGGAGTAGGGAGGTCGTGTGATCTTATTTTGCATCAATGAAATGACTGGCAGTTTCACTGTGTTCCTGGTGTTGTTTAACAACACTATGAAAAATTCCACAGATCATGAAAAAGCCAGGGGAGCAATTATGGTATTAAGAAACATCTTATTACAAGAGATTCAAGGAACTCAGTCAATTAACTTTTCAAAGCAAAAGTTAAAGAATGATTTGATCACAGGCTACAAGTGCCTTCCACAGGGAACAAAAATTTGGTAATAGAGGGCTCTTCAATCTAGCAGGCAAAGAACAAGATCGAAGGGCTAGAAGTTACAGCAAGACTAATTCAATCTAAAAGTAAGGTGCAAATTTTAAACACTCAGGGAATAACTTGAAATAGCTTGCCAAGAACTGTGAATTATTTTCTAGCACCAGAAAATAAGTTTTAATCAACACTTGGCCTTATTAGAACTTTATACTTCTATTTCTAAGATTACTAATACATTAAGTCTAAGAATCTCAGAACATTACCATGGAGTAAAAGAATAAATGTAAGTTGGGAAGTGTTCACTGCAGTTCATAAACAGCCAAGAGTTTTAATTTCCATTTGATCACCAAGTCACAGACCCTCTACCACGAAGCTTCCCTAACTGAAACACCTTCTTACTACTCCACACTGTGCAAACCTTTTTTCATAAACGAGTCCTAGCTCCAAGTGGATTGCGCTAAAATTAGGAAACAGGAAAAAATCATAATTTGCAATTATCCCTTGCAGAAATACCTTAGTTCAATACTTTTGCATCATTTTAGGCATACCATTGTTTTCCAAATGTAAACATAAAATACAAATCACAATATGGTACAAATCTCTCAGCAGGCAATTAAAAATTAATCAGCGAATTAAATCAAATGAACAAGAAAATAAGGCTCAGGAAGACATCCATTCTAATTAACATAATATTAACTTACAAAAGACTTTTTCAGACCAAAATAAAAATCATCTTCATTTCAAATATCAAACCAATCAATAAAAGGAAACAAACAGTTCTTTCTTACCTTGTTATCCCCATGACCAAAGCCAAAAGGAAATGACAGTAATAGTGAGTCAACTGTCCGTGCAACTGTATTAACTTCTTATTATTTCTAATCTTGTTAACTTCTTGAATCCACAATTTAACCAGCTTGTATTAAGTTTATGGGGATTCTACCTATATGGTTCTTGCTCTATACTTAATGTGTCTCTTAAGAATCTTCTACGTACTTCAAAACAAAACTAATGAGATTCAAAGTCTCACCTAGGTTTCTCCTCAGCTAGGCAAATCCTTACTAAAGCACAGGGCTTTACTGTCTCAGAGGATGTTAAAATAAGAAAAAAAGTGGAGGGATTCTTAAGTCTGTGTTGGGGATGATAACATACACACTCAAGGAAGGAAATAGCATTATAGGACACCTTATTGAATAAACCTCACTGGTTAAGCGGAAATGCTCAGGCAATCGGACAAGGAACGGGGCATGGTTGAACCTAATTAGATAGATTGCAGAGATTAGAAATACCTGCTATTATAGGACAGTTCCTAAAATATTTTTTCAAATGTCATCTTACTCCAGCAAAGACCAACCACCCCAACCTTCCGGTTGGAGTCACAGGACATATGCCACAGACTTCTGGGCATGCCAGGCAATTTGGCAGCTGGGAGATGACCATGACTCCCAGAACCTTAACGCAGCAACTGTGTGGATGGTTCGCTGCATTACCCACAAGTACTGCATTGTGCACCCCTTCACAGATCTTTAATGTGTTATCCAGATTCATATTATGCAGTGACCCCTTTGTCAAGCAAACACAGCTTCCATGTCCATCTCATAAGACAGGCCTGGTCTGGGAACATTCCTTGAACTGCACAAGAGCTGCATGGGACACAGTGTTACAGGCCAGGCAGGACATGATTGCATTATTTACTTTTTTCGGGGGGAAAAAAAATCTAGAGTGTGTAATGATTTAGAAGCAGGCTTTGCAAACCAATTCCACAATGAATGTATTTCACTTTGATCACCCCTTCTAGCCCGTAACAAAATTGAGGCAGTATTTTGTTTTGCAGAAATTAGTACCTTCAAGACCTGCAGTGGATTTATTATTTCTGCTAGGGCTTGCACTTCCTTTCTGATCCATGGCTGTAAAATCCAGAGGGACAGAACAGCACAGAAAATTACTGCAAAGATGTAGTGTGACATAGGAAGAGTCAGAGGCATTATGTGTGAACAACACGACAAAAGGAAAAGCCATCTGAAAATAAATGAAAAAATTAATAATCAAAAGGGTGTCTAATTCTTATCTGGGAACTTGTTTGCTCACTCTATGAATTCGGACCACCAAGCCATGGCATATAAAGCTATAAGGGACACTGGGTCCAGACCTCAATGCTGCTTGAAGAAGGTGCCATTCCTCAAGGAATGCCTGAGGAAGCAACCATTCCAGAGAAAGAAATTATTCCACCAGAAAACAAGTGAAGCACTGGAATCATAACTTTTTCTCTTGCTTCATTCCTGAAACCAGGGCTCTACAAATCCAGGTCAAACCTCCATATCCAGTTCAAGCTTGTTCTTGTCACCAAAACAACTAATAATGGCAGTTAGGGAACCTGTGGGACCATGAGGAACTGGTCACAGGCTTCAGATCATTATGCAGTGATTACAAAACTGCTGTTGGGAGAAGGTAACTTCTAATCACCCCAACATTAAGACCAGCAGCAGTTTATGTTGCATAATGAGAGTCATGCAAGCACATGGAATACGGAGACTTAATTGTTATGCATTTTCATGTAAACTGTGGCTTACAGTTAATGGAATACAGGCTCAGAGGGTAAAGCATAGAATTTATAAAATGAAAGCCTCAAAAAGGGCACTTTGGTAACAGAAATTGTTTTCTTAACTGCAAGCTATGAACCCTTGACACAAAAAGAGTCTATCCAGAAACTGCCGAGTATATTGGAGAAACACAGAAAATGACTACATTTGGAGTATTTCATACTAGTTTGATCACTGATTTTTGTAAGCTATTTAGCCTAAACATTCTCCTGGAACAGATATATCAATCAAAAAGCTAAACCTGCTTTAAATAAGCAGTACCTATTTTCTTCTCCAGAATTCTTGATCAAAAAGCTCTTCTCTCTGACCATCCACTGCTTTGTGTTTGGTAGCTGACAAAATACTTCACTAATTTACACTATAGCACATAAGAGTTCTAGCAAGTCAAGGTCTGAAATACAGATCAGTTTTTGTCACTGATGAAAAAAATAATCTACAGAATATATAGCAGATCAATATTTGTCAGGCTTTCCAAACAAGCTAGAAACCTTTCCTTTCTTTAAAGAACTCTCTGACTTGTTTTCCTATAAGGAATTAAAAGGAATTTTTAATTCCTATAAGGAATTTAAAAAATCCAGAAACTAAGAGAGCAGAACAGAAAACCTTTTTCTCACTACTTGATAGCCTAGAGCTGTAATACAGCAGGATCAACAGATTAAAGCAAAAGAAAAGAAAAGAAAAGAAAATCTTGCTGCTGTAATTTCTACGAACACTTTTTGATCCTTGTTTATATCTTAACTTCATGTATTAACAATAAGGCAGCAGAGGGTGCACGTCAGCTGGGAGAGAACAGCCTCCACAGCAAACAATAATAGTGTGGACACAAGTGAAAAACGGCAAGAAGCCCTGAAAGCTCCTTGGCACAAGCAGAGATGCAGCAAATAACTGCGTGGATGGCTGATGACTGCCTCAAGACTCCTCCTGGTCATTCCTCAGTGCAAGCCTCCCTGGTGTGAGCCAGCAGAACACTGATGTGCCCAGGTGATCATACCTGTTCCAGAAGCTGTTGAGCTGTCTCCAGGCAGCAGTGCACTGAAGCTGACTGGCTCAGCTAAGGGTTAAGACATAAATCTCCAGTCTTGCACAACCATGACTCTCGTCCTGAACGCAGTTCACTCTGATCACTGGAGAGTAGCTGTGGAACTAAGTCTACATTACAATAACTACCTAGAAGGCCCTCCCAGTGGCTATCCCCAATTTTCTGCCAGGGGTCTGAACCTCCAAGGCTCCCTACAGACCTCTACAACTTGTAGTCTGTTCATTGCCTGACTTAAGTCTTCTAAATGGCTTAGCCATTTTGGCTGACAATTTCCTCTAAATGCCTAGACACCAAGCAATGGAAAATTTTCTTTAAATTCTAGTTAATGAGCAATGGAAAATGTCATTGCAATGAAGTTATGCAGGTACTTAAGTGCTCTGCTGGATCAGGTCTTTGTGAGATACATTTAGTCCCCCATTTGATGAGATTTTCTGAGTGTGATAAAGTAAGATGAAGCTCTATGATAAGAAAAGAAAAAAAAAGAGAGAGAGATGGAAAATATTTTTAATGCTCCTATGGTTCTCGGATGGCATGGCAGAGAGAAAGAGGGAAAGAGAATGCAAAAGCATAAACTAGGCTTGTGTAAAGTACTCTGACATTTAATAACTCTCTACTAAAAATTCCCAAGCAAGGCTACTTCAGATATTTTTAAGGTCATGTATCATTTACTGTCTAGGTTATGCATCAGCAAAAATTGCTGCAAACCTTTCTGGACAGCACTTTAAAATTAAAGGTATATGTAACTGTTTTGGCCATATTTTTTTCCTCACCAGTTTCTGCTCTGCAAGCACTTCACCTTGGAAAATTAAAGTAACATTCTGTATTCAGTGAAGTCAGTATGATATTTCAAGGCAAGCCAAGGACAAGCTTTATAACTGTACTATCAAAACACTATTAATAAAAGTGAAAATACACACATGATGCCTGTGTTCCCCTATGGATAGAAAAAAAATTATTGTCCATTAAGTTAACATTTCATTTCCTCAGTTTTTCCTAAGGTCCCAGAAACAGCAACAAAACACAGATCTCTTCTTGTTAACTTGTATAATCTGCTATCATATAGTACTTCATTTCAGTAAACATTCCAAGGCTCCTTAAGAGAATATATGGATAAGAAGGATTTCTGGGATGAAAGAAGGTGGAAAATATTGTACTTTCATAGTTAAATTTGATAAAGGTGTCTTAGTTTCTTTTTGTTTGGGCCCACAGGGCCCAAGATATATTTGTAAATGCATCTGACATTAAGTATCTCAAATATCTCCTCTGTTTATATAGTTCCCCTCACTGCTTTACCCAATGACTCCACAGTTTTCCCCAGGACAATCCATGCTGCAGTAAGTACTATTATCTCCTTTCGACAGATGTGAAGCCAGACATACCAGGTGAGGCAGCGCAGCAGAGAAATCCAAGCTGGCTCTGAAGAGGCAAAGCTGGCTAGAAGACACCAAGTTCCCTGAGTTATATCCCTCACTGTCCCTCTGCAACCCCTGAGCATTGCTGAGCCTCCCTCTGCAGAAATACACAGCGAGATGTGTAAGCACATACACGTTACTTAAATGCTCCTTACTTAGGAGAAAACTTGTTCTGAAGTACCATATAACTATACTGAATTTTAGAGTTTGTACCCACACCATTTTTTAAAACAAATAAACCAAGGAAAATATGGCTTGGAGAATTTGCCTCTTCACCTGGCCTCAGGTGATCAAAATGCACAGACATGTTTTCATTAGAGACAAACTATGAGAGCATGTGTGTGTTTTGCTTCCTTCTTCTTCTGTGGTTAAAAAGAAATTAATTCCAAAATCAAAATGTAGTTCAGAAACTAAAAAGTCCGAGACAGCTCACTTTGAAAATATCACAGAGCATTTAAAAACACACTAGAAAAAAAAGCAGTATTTGTCAAATTAATTTCATTATTTCTAATAACTTCCATCCTCTCATAAATCTCGATATTTTCATTGAAATCACTATTATTGATTTCCCCTTTTCCCCAGCCCTAACAAGAATGAAAGATGAACTATAACATAAAGTCACTTCCCCTTGTTTGTTATATTGATGTGATACATTAGGTATTTTGAAAAACTCACTAATGAGACATACTCTGTCCAAGACAAAAATGGTAACTTTAAAGCTCCGTGTTCAAAGGACTTTAAAAATGAGCCTTTTTCAGTCTTATTTTCAATGAGTTCATTATACCGGTGGGAAATTCTAAGGAAACTTCTCAGGTCTTCCACATTTATTTAATTTCACTTTAAATTTTGTCTCATAAAATAAAGTGAATAGTTCTCAGGCAGTTTATACTATTATTAAAAAAAGAACTAACTCTATTATTCATTCAATCTCCTCCTTCATTTATCCCTCTTGATTAGAAAGTAGGGCTCACAACTGCAGCACTAGAAGTTTGATGCAAGTCCCTGGAACACAGCCTCACCACAATTAGCCACTGATCCAGCTGCTCGTACCATAACGAGGGAATGCAAACTCCCTCCTCCTTGAGGCTACAGCTCCACAGAGAAACCCTCCAACATCACAGGCTTCTAACACTACATTCCTTAACTTAATAAACAGTATCAGCTCAAAGCTGAGTTCTTAAGCTGCAATGACATACACACACTTTTATTCATTAGGAAAGTGGGATTTTTTTTCCCATTATTAACCTGTTTAGTTTATCTATATATAAGCAGATTTTTTTTGCCAACTTTTGGTAACACAACTTTACACAGACTTAAATTGATGCAACAAGATCTCCCATGCAAAATGAAATACATGTTAAATATGCTCCTATTTTTTCCCCAAAATGCTTTTACTGAATGAGTAAAACCTCACAAATGTTTGAAAGACCTGTGGCAAATATTCACATTCTATGAACGGGGTTATTGAACAATAAGCTCAGAGAATGGAAGAAATCAAAGAAGGCTCTGCAAAATTTGTAACACTCAGTGAATATGACAGATGTTTCTTAATTTTAATTACTGATGACAGTATTTCAGATGATGCTTCTTAACAGAAAGAAATATAAAAGCAGACCTCTGTACAGTACCCAGCTGCTAGGAGGTCACTGGGAAGTGGTAGGAGACAAAGATTTAGTAGCACTTTCTAGTATGTCAATTTCAGTGTTTTGCGTTCAATCAAGATGTACCTACCACTATTGTAAAAATTTTCTTCTCAGTATCCATTTCAATTGGAAATAAGAAGAGGGTAACTTACATAGTGCCTATTGCACGGAGTCCAGGTAAGCAATTCTTTAATTACTCCATTGCAAATCAGCAATCAAAAATGCCATCCACAGCTTCCTTCGCCACACTTTGTGCTGATGTACAGATCTACCCATGTTGGTATGACTACAAGGCAGTAGCAATGTTCAGATGTCTATGATGGACTTTGAAGCCTAACTCTTGACCCACTTTTCCAGTCTTTTTAAATTTTAAAGTCCAATTTATATTTTACAGGTCTGGCATAAACAAGTTAATTACTCAAATGTCACAACTTTCTGTGATTGTTATAAATTTGCCACATATATAATACAGTTTATCTGTTTAATACATAGTACCTATTTTTTTTTTTTACTTGTTAAAAAGTCCTCTATTGGCTTTAATTACAGTTATGAGAATGGAGAAGTGAAAAAACATATTGTTTGCCTGAGGTCTCAGGCAAAAAGAAAAGATTTCATGGCTCAGGGAATCACTCTTTAGTGACTTCAAACTTCTTACTCCTGATCCAAGACTGAAACCCACTACTTACATGTTAGAAATTAAATATGATCCCAAAGTATTCCAAATCCATTAAATGAAAACCAGGCAAAAGACAAGTATAGAGTAGTTCACTCCTTGATCCTGTATGCTCAATAGATATGTTTGTACATTTATTTTTAGAGGCTCAGGTAGGAAAGGTCCACCTTATGATATAGCATATACATATGTTTGCATTTATATTGCTTAAAACAATGATGTAATATCACAGTCCCTCAGGAACCCCATGTGAATTTCTTACCTACCAAATTTAGCTTCTGTAACCCTCTCTTTGTCAGCCCCAGTTGCCTCACTGGGATGAAATGGTTTATGCCTGCCTGGGTTTCACAGAATCACAGACTCAATTAGATTGGAAAACTCCTCTGAGATCACTGAGTCCAACCTATGACCAAACACCCACATGTCAACCAGACCACAGCACTGAGGGCCACAACCAGTCTTTCCTTAAACATCTACAGGGACTGTGACTCCCTGGGTAGCCCATTATAATGTCTAATCACTCTTCCTGTGAAGAAATTCCTCCTGATGGCCAACCTAAACCTACCCTGGTGCAGCTTAAGGCGATTTCCTTTCATCTTGTTGCTTGTTGCCTAGGAGAAGAGACCAACCCCCACCTGGCTACAGTCTCTCTTCAGGGAGTTGTAGAAAGGTCATCCATGAGCATCCTCTTCTCCAGGCTAAACACCCCCAGCTCCCTCAGCTGCTCCTCGTAAGAACCGTTTCCTAGACCCTTCACCAGTTTCACTGCTCTGCTCTGGACTCTCTCCAGCACCTCCATGTCCTTCCTGAATTGGGTGGCCCAGAAGTGGACACAGCAGTTAAGGTGCAGCCTCACCAGTCCCAAGTACAGGGGAAGAAGCGCCTCCCTGGTCCTTCTGACCACGTTGTACCCGATAGAGGCCAGGATGCTAAAAGCCTTCTTGGCCACTTGGGCACACTGCTGTCTCATGTTCAGTTGCTGTTGACCACCAGCCCCAGGTCCTTTTGCTGGAGCCAATTTGCAGCCGTTCACCCCCCATCTTGTACCACTGAATGGGTGGGGAGTGGTTGGGGCCAAAGTGTAGAACCCACCACTTGGTCTTGTTGAACCTCATGCTTTTGGTCTTGGCCTATCGATCCAGTCTCTCTGAGATCCCTCTGCAGAACCTTCCTACCCTCCAGCAGAACAACATTCCCACCCACCTAGGTGTCCTCCCCGAATTTGCTAACGGTAGATTCGAGCCACCTCAGGCCAAGCCAATTGCAACGGTCCACAGGAGGGCACAACCTGCCCCTCTGCCCACGACTGAGCTTTTCCTTCCCTCAACAGAGCGGCAAAAGAGTTTAACCGCCTCACCAGCGGGAGCAGCGCCAGTCAGGAAGACCCGGAGACGCCTCACGGTCGGCGGGGCGGGGCCGCCTTTCTCCTCCGAGTTCGTTCGCTTCCCCCACCCGCCCACGCAGCGCGAGGCCAATGGCCGCTCGAGGCGGCGCGGCGGCGGCCAATCGGCGACGGCCTCGCCAGCTGCCCGGGAAAATGGCGGCGCTGCTGGTGGCGGGATGGATGCGCCGCAGCGGTCGCCATGCCCGGTAGCCGGCGGAGGGGGCTGTGCCTCAGGCCCGCCGCCCTGAGGAAGCGCAGCGGCGGCGAGGAGCAGCTCACCCGGTGGCAGGCGGAGCTCCCCGCGGAGGAGGGGGCGGTGGAAGGCGGCACGGGCCGCAGCCTGCCCGCCGGGGAGGCGGCGCGCTCGCCCCGCGCTGCAGGTACGGCAGGGGAGGCCCCGGCCCTGCCCGCCACCTCTCGAACCGCGGGGGAGGTGCGGCCGAGCCGTAAGGAGGGGTTGGTGTGGTGTAAATCTCCGCTCGTCCCGCTCGCGTGACCTGGGAAGGGGCTGTTATTGTCAGGAGTATTTTGAGGCAGCGTGCCCCGGGGACCAGGCAGGCCAGTGGTACCTTGGTGTGTGTTAAGAAGGCAGATGTTCCTGCTCCTCTGTTCAGCCCTGGTGAGGCCACATTTGAAATACTGTGACTAGTTCTGGGCTCCACAGGTCAAGAGAGATATGGAGTTCCTGGAACAGATCCACCAGAGAGCTGCGGAGTTGGTTAGTGTTTCGGAGCATGTCTTTTGCCAGGAAAGGCTGGGGGAGTTGGGCCTGTTTAGCCTCGAGAAGAGAAAATAGAGGGCACATCATCGATGTGTATAAATATCTAAAGGGAGGGTGCAAAGAGGATGTACTAGGCTCTGCTTGGTGGTGCCGAGCAATAGCACAAGAAACAGGCAGAAAGTGATGACAGGAAATTCTACCTGAACGTGAGGAAGAGCTTCTTTACTGTGCACTGGAACAGGTTGCCCAGAGAGAGTGGAGTTTCCCTCACTGGAGGTGTTCCAGAACCATCTGGATGCAATCCGGTGGCATGTTCTCTGGGATGATCCTGCTTGAGCAGGGAGGTTGGACAAAGTGACCCACTGTGGTCCCTTCCAACCTGACCCATTCTGTGATTCCCACAGCAAATACTGAGAGCTAACCGAGGACAGGATAAAACCTGACCATGCTAGGCACATCAGGGCAAAATATCTTCTGAGAGGTTCCTCACATAGTATGCTCATCTTTTAAGTTATTTCTGTATGCTTTCACATCTGCAGCATCATTTCTAAAGGGCAGGGTTGAGTAGCTGACTTTCACATAGGATGTTAAGTTCACTTACTGATCAAAGGCAGCTGCAAGCAGGTTTTGAATAGCTATATTCCTACTTTTAATAGTCCTAGCTGGAAAGGCCCAGGGGAGGAAGTATAGACAAATGTAGGTTATGACCCAGAGTAGTTTGGAGACCCATTAAAATATTAGTTCAGATCAGAATCTGGGTGAAAGACACAAAGCAAGCAAGAATACAAAATATTCTATCATACAGGTATGCATAATTTTTCTCTTAATATAGGCTGAAGTCCATATTCTCTCATGTGTAAGGATTGACATCCTTACAATCAAATGCTGAGTGTAAAGCTGTCAGAATCATGTAATGTTCTGTAATCTCTGGTGATGTAACTGGCAAAGCCAAGAGTCCTGTTTTGTATTTAATGTCTAGTTATTAACAGTATTCCTGTTGTGATTAAAGGAATCCTGGTGTGAACTTGATTTTTATTCTTGATGTTCCTAAAGCATCTTCTTTTGTCTTCACCTGTTCTGTGTTCTAAGTGATTATTGCCTTTTATTTACTGTTTTTTTTATAAGGATCCTCTTTCTTTTTTACGCAGAGTCATGTTTACATAAGACACCAAAGAGATCGTTGAGTAGGAAATCCCGAATTCCTACTTTCAGCTCTCCTATTAATGACACTGATACACAGCAAGAGATCTTTTGGGATTCTTATTCACCAATTGCCCACAGACTAGGTAATACCAAAATCCAGACATCAGGACACCTGTTTGAGGCATGCAGTGGGCGTGTAGTAAAAGTTATAAAAGATTTCTTAAGAAATCCTTAAGATTTCCTTTATCTTATAATGGTTGTTTGATTTTACTTGCATTAAAAAACCATAAATTCTTCAATATAGCGCTGAATTAAGATCTGATGTTCAGTTTATTTGAATTATCTGAGATGTACTGCACTTGATAAACTGAATAGATTTCAAAATTTTAAGAAGTTTGTTTGTTTCCATAGGCAGTGGAAAAACCAACCAGTCTACCAGTAGATGCACAGTAGAAATTTCGGAAATTGTTAATCGTATTGCTCCTCAGGTAATTGCTACTTTCTAAAACAACACTCTGCATGTGCAGTAATCAAACAGAATAATGCTTCAGCCTTAGCCTCAGTTTTAGTTACAGCAGTTTCATGGTAAGAGTTGGTCATGTAGAATACTAGTTTAAAAAACTGGATTGAATTAAAATAGTAAGCGTAGCATTGACTAGTTGCTCTGTGAGTCATGGCTGCTGTAAAAAAAGGACACACGAAGAAACTTGCAGCAGCTCCATTTTAAAAAGGTTTGCTTTCAGAATACAAGTCACTGCCTTAGGAATACTGTTTTGTTTATTTACCCTTAATTACTCATCTGTTAAAAGGTAAGAGTTTCTTCACATACCGGATTTACTTGGCAGTTGTTTTTAAGCATTTTGAACAGTCTTGATTCTCTGCTGATTTACAAGAACAGTTGAGAGATATTTTACAACAATATAAACACAGTAACCTTGCTTCAGTACTCTAAATAATTTTCGTCTTTACCCTAAGGTCTCTGCCCTTTCCCTCTTACCATGAACCTGATAGCCACTGCCCAGAAAGTGGAAACAAAAGTGCAGTTGCATTTTAAGTACAAGAAAAGAACATGCAATTCCTAAAGTAGATCTGTACTATTTAGCTTGCAAAACATGCCTGCTTTTTTGACAGGGGTGTTTAAAATATATTTACTGTTTAGCATATTTGTGAGAAATTGTACTAAAAGAATTGGAAAGTCATTGATAAGGAATGCCACTGCCTTCCTTTGAAATAGTTACAGCTCTGCCATAAATGTTATCTGCTGTTTATGTTTTTTTTTTCCTTAAACAAAAATAAATTTTTAACAACCTTAAATTTACAAAGCATAAGAGAACCTATTCAAAACTACCCTAGTAAAGTTCAAATTATTTTTGCTGGCTTACACACAGTAATTTCCTGCATCCTATTCTCTGCCCCTCTAAACAATTCATCACTGCAGTGTTGTATCTCTTTTATTTCAGAATTCAAATTCAAGCCTGAACTTTGAAGCTCTGAAACAATGTCACTTAATTTCTAAATGTCATTTAATTCCATTTAAAGGCTCTTTTTATAAATGAGTTGTAGTGGAAGAAGTCCGAATTTTTTTCTGTAAGCATACAGAATGTAATTTATTTTAAGGTCTTTAATCTGTTTGTGTTGCTGGCCTCTCAGCCAGCTCCTCAGTAGTATACTGAAGTAAACGATATCACAGCTTGTAACATGAAGATATAATTAAAGTGATACAGCTATTAGGGGACAATGTTGTAGTAATCTCACTTGACTTGTTTTTGCTTTTATCTGTGGCTTTCAACAGATTGCATCCGATTTAGTTTAGCAACTTTTAACTCCCATAAGATGTGTGTCTAGTCCAATCCTTATCTGAAATCAGATTTCTAAGCATTATAAATGTAATCTTAATTTAGGATGAAAGAGCAACCTGTAATGAAGGCTCCCTTTTAGGAACATGGATTGGTGAGGATGCTATTCCCTGTACACCTGTAGTAGTAAAAGGGCGAGCTAGGACAAAGTTAAGTTGTACAAGGTAAGTTACAGCTCTTCTTGCCCATCATAGCTGGGCTTTCATGAAAAAGGCTATGTGGTCTTCTATTATAGTGAACCATGTAATTGTATATTAGCATTTAGAATGCTTTTAACTGTGGGCTTGTTAATGGGGTTGCATGTTGACTGCATATTGAAAGCAGTGGGATTTAGTCATACGTCTGTAGTTGTTAAACTAGAGAATGAACAGCTCATGGGGTCATGAAATTGAACTTGGCTAAACATTCTCAGTAGCTCTGACTTTATTTTCTGTATTTTATTTTTAATCCAGAGATCTTAAAATAAAAAATCCCGAAGAGGAACTCATGAAATTGGCTAAGGAGTTTGATAAAAATCTAGTAGAGTTAGATGCTGTTCCGGAACAAGAGAAGCTTGGTCACAACTTCATCCAGACCACCTCAGAGCTTTCAAGTAATTCTAAAGATGATATAAATATGGAGAACCAGAAATCACTCCTTGGTGAAGGTTCTGAAACAAATACTGCTGTGTCCCTGAAACCAGTTGGACAGAGCACTGGCATCCCTGTGGCAGAGCCCTGTCAATCCAGCAGTCAAAAGTCTGTAGACCTTGAGGCTGAAGTAGCCCTTCATGCTCTTTTTGACTGCTCTACCCAGAAGTGCAGTGGACAATTGAGCCAGGGGCTGTCAGATATTTCTTTAAATAGTTGTTTTCATAAAATTAAAAGTACCCTGGAGGAGGAGAACCTTCCTGAGAAAATTGAAGAAACACAGCATGGTAATTCAGAGGCATATCTAAAAGATACTCCATTTGCAGTAAGAAGCGTGGACCAGACTGTACCAAAGCCTGATACTGACACCCTGACAAAAAAAAATCCTCCTTACTCGAAGACACAATTGGTGGCCTCCACTAAGCTTGCTGGAGTAGTTGATGATGACTTTGATGACTGGGATACAGATCTTTTGGCAGATGATTCTTTTGTGATGCAAATAACCCAAAATCCTGAATTGATAAGTACCGAAGAACCACCACAAATTCCTGCAAATCCATTTGTACATGATTTCAGTGATGCTGGCAGAACAAAGCAAAGAAGTAGTGGCAATTCAGTAACTCTTCTGGGGACTGTAAACAAATTTAACAGTTTGCAATATTCACCTTTGAAACATTCTAGTAAAAACTCACAAAATGTTGTAGAATCCCTGTCTCTACAAAAGCCATGTAAAACAGAAAACTCAGAGACTAAGGCCTTGCATGGCAAATGTGATGTTAAGCCAGATAAAACTAATTCTGTTTGGAAAAGTGCCCAAAACAGTGATTTGGACTATATTCCTGTTTCAATGCAATCTGAAGTGAAGAATGGAAATGAATCTACTAAGCCTAAAAGTGGTGCTCTTCCTCTTTTTCCTTCAAGATCTAATCCTCATAGACAGCCAGCAGGAAAACCTGGGAATAACACTCATACTATTTCCTGTCAGTCATCCAATGTTTCTACCAATATGAAACCTAATGATCTAACCAAAGTGGTTAACCAAGCTAATACAGGTCACTCAAATCAAGTTGAAATACCAAAGAAATGTCCTCTGTCATGTGATGACTGGAATGAACCGAAATTCTCTGATGAGATATTAGATACGTTTTGTGGATCTGATAGTCTTTGGGATGCAAACTATGAGGACGATGAGTTATTATATCAGGTGTGTGATGATATAGAAAAGCAGACTCAGAGCCAGGATGTTGAACAAGGAAATGAAAAAACTAAAACTATACAAGGAGCCAGTATTAATTCCAGATCAAATGCTGATAATAACTTCCCAGCATCTAAACAAGGACTACCTGATCTCTTCTTGGGGCAAAAAACAAATGCAAAACAGGACGCTCTCCCACTAAATGATTCCTGTAGGAATTCCTCAAAGGTGGTGCATGGGCTGGCCACAACAGGTCATGTAGTGAACTGTAAGAACATCTCAAATCCTCAGACTGTGATCTCGGGTCCTTATGTGGAATGTAAATACACACCGCCTAAAAACTGTCATCAAGATTCTGAAGATACCTCAAAGACTGTTTCAGGGAAATGGTACAGGTCAAATTCTGTGCCAGGAGGAGAGACAGGTTCTGAAGTAAGTCCTGCTAATGCAGTAAATATTTTTAGTAGCAAAGCACTTGACAGCTCACATTTCTTGTATGATGCGGGAAAGATTCCAAGTAGCAGCTCTGGTAACAAAACTTCACTTGTGCCTTCAAAGTTTAAGTTCCGAAAGATTAACAATTCTCAGGGTGGTCTTCGTGTAGGGTCTGAAAATCCAGGGAATCATTCTGGCATTGGAATTACTCTGCAGGGTTTGGAAGGAAGCAAGAAACAGGTGAATGTGACTTTGCACAGCAAACTTGACAATAAGAAATCACCTTTCAAGAGGCACCTTTCAGAGTCTTTTGCGCAGACTACGTCAGGTATTTGTCTTTATTGTATCACTCCTAGACTGTTACTGTTTGTTTCCTTACTGTAGTCAGAATGTCAGAGAAATTTGTACTGTATTGCCACTTAAAATAGGCTTCAATATTCATCCATTCAGTTAAGGTGTTAGCAAATGTTCTAAGGAGAATCTGGAGGTTATTTTCTCAATAATTAAATTGTCCTCATGCGTATCTTGAATTCCTGTAGTTAGGGACACCTGTTTCTATTCCACTTCTCTAAATACTTCACACCCTCTCTCCATAGACACTCAGGTTGCCTATGAGTACAGGCAGATGCAGCACTCAGCATACTATTTTCTTAAACTGTTACTTAAAAATACTATTATTTTAATACATAGTAAAACCCCAGTTAATGATGGGACAGGGAAAGGAGACATCAGGTGATATGGAATGCCAGTTTCTTTATATTACTGTACCCCTGGAATTTGGACCCTCAAATCACTTGACACTTTTCAGAGCTCAGCCTGTATTGTTATTTGCTCTGTAGCTGAAATATTCTTGTGTTACCAGTCTAAACACTAAGAGGCCCTTTCATCCTGAGGAGAGCTCAGTCACTTCTTTATTGCCAAGCAACTGTCAGTAATATTCCATGCTTGGTGTTACTTACTGGGGAAATGTAGAACAAGTCAAGTGCCAGTCAGTCTTACTTTTACTTGATGTCACAGCTTGGCAAAGTTTTAATCAATATTTATTTTGATAAAACATGACTTAATTTAAGAGTGTCCTATATCAACATCCATTTTCAAGAAACACTATTGCAAAAGTAGCAAAACTATTAATTATTGAAGAATGAGTATTTTATCTGTGTTTCTTACCCAGAAGACAAGCATATAAATTGAAAGTAGCAATCTTGGATTATAACGGGGAAGGAAGGGAAGAGAGAACTAATTCTTCTATGAAATGTTCTAGAGAGTAAAGGAATGAAAAAAAAATAGCATAGATTTTCTTTACAGATAAACAACTTCATCTTGAACTTTGAGGGAATGGACATTAACCAAAAAATGGATGTTAAGTGATCCTTTCAAAAATTGCTATTCACTTTCATGGACACTTTTCTGTGAGAAGCAAATATACCCTTTGTTTTATTTATTCAGTTTGAATACTTATTAAAAATACATTATTTAGAAATTGGTGTATAAAAATGGTAAAATTACTGATGTGTGCCCGGAGTGTTCCTGTTGGTTCCAGTGAGGTCAGGATTTTATAGTCTGGGAATTTACAGTTCTGTAACACACCATATAAAATGCTACTCTTAGCTATCATGTTCTTGTCTCCTTTGCCAATTTTTATTGCTACTTTTGACCTTTTTTCAACCTATCTTGTTTTATTTGTGTGACACCTGTACTGTATCTGACCCCTGTGTCTATACCATCTCCATGTCTGTATCTCTGCCTAACTCACTAAATTGTAGAGCCCTTTTCACTCTGATAGCCTTAATTTTCTTAACCCATTGCCATCTCCTATGTTGACTCCTGATGTCAGGTTCACTTGAAGGGCAGCCAAGTACGATTTCCTTCAAGCAAATGTGTGCATCCGAGTGTTGTCATTGGAAGGTAGTAATCAGTAGCGCCACAAAGGTCATGCATCTTACCCTCCTCCCGCCTTGGGGACAGGATAGATGAGCCATTTTTAACTTGGGTGCCCAGTATGTCAGAATAGTGTGCTTCAGCCATAGATCTTCAAACACTAAAAATGGCTAAGTTAAAATACATGTTGAACAAACCTGAAGCTCCTAATACATGTTTTTTATTTACAGTGTCTGTGGTAGAGCAAAAAAATAGAAAATGTTCTCAAGAAGAGATTGAAAGAAAAAAACAAGAAGCTCTTGCACGAAGAAAATCCAGAACACAGGCATTCTTTAAAGATGCTTGAACTTGAGTTTATTTTGTCTGTGGAGTAAGCTTTTGGTAGGGAAATACTGTAATGCTAGAAGACACTTTTTTAACTCTGTTCACAGCTATTGATGGCAAGCTTTTTCTGTTTTCCAGTTTAAAAAGATAAAGACCTGAACTGTAACTAATACTCTGGAAGTACTTAGTTTTCATTAAAAACTATCAGTTATAAATGTGTAGTCCCAAACTACCTTCAGATAGATGAAGATTCTGTTGAGTTCTCATGTTGAAATGATACGGCCTGAAAATCATGAAAGTATTGGTATACACACATAATGGAGGTGTCAGGAACAAATTGGATGTGTTTTGGCTGCATTATTGCAAGTATTCTAATGTGTAAGAAGACTCGAGTACACACAGACTAAGAAATACTAATGTTTGCTCTCAGGCAGAAGAAAGTTTTAAAATTTTGGGTTAAATAAAAGACAATCTAGGAAACATCCAATGTCGGAAAACTAATGGAAATGAACAGGCTTTGGAAAGTGTGCTCAGTTTGTCTGTGTTACCTGAGGTAAGAATTGTACGTAGAGAATTTAATATAAAAGTTTCATTAGGTGAAAAAGTGTCCTACAGAGGACATGTTATATTTTTTTTAATTCCTTTCAGGAAGAATTGGAAATACCCCAAGGTAATTGGACCACCTTTTTCTAAAAGCATATCAGCAAGCTAATTAAAAAAGGTAGCCTATCCTATTTTACCAAACCATGAGCAATATATAATAACACCAGGTGAAATCTCAACAACTATGCATCTGTTTAGCCATATGAGTTGTGCATATTTTCAAACTAAAGGCTGTTAAAATATAAAAATGCAATGTCAGGTCAGCTTTACAGGGGCTGATAGAATTTTTGATCTGATAGATGGGTGTAGAGCTCAGACTGCAAAAACTGCCTCTGGGTAAGCTGCAAGATATATTTCAACTGAGAAGTGCTTATATATAAACATGTGACACTATGAAAAGTGACTGTAATTTTTCTTTGTAAATAAATAATTTGGAAGTGTTCCTTCAAAGGTTGGAGGAAGCTTTTGGTTTCTGTAGTGTGCTGTTTTTCTAACTCTTAAAAATGTAAGTATTGTATATTTGTAAGTCATCATTAAACTTCTTTTTTTCACATTTTTCTTGTCTGTTTTTGTAAATACTATACTACAGAAACTGGTAAAAGGGAGTGAAACAGGAATTCCTTATGGACTTTACCTGAAGTCCTTACTTGGTAATTTCCCTAATTACTCGATGCCTAATTTTCTACCCATAGTGGTGATAAAGTGCTTCCTTTGATCTATTTAAACTAACAGTCCTTGATGTATGAACTGGTTCAACACACAACTATCTGCAATGCAGTCCTGAAATATTTAACTAAACTTTGCTTGTATTAAGCACCACTGTTAGTGTCAGCTGATTCAGGACTCAGAGCCAAAGACCATGCATGTACCCAGTACGCATTACAGTCTGTGGCTGCAGCTCCCTGCCTTGCTACAGTTGTGCAATATATGATGAGTTGGATTAGGTTACTGACTGAAAATTAATCCAGAAAAATATTTTCAGCTTTTCAAAGTTCATCTTAATACCCTCAACAGATAACATACCATGAAACAGCAAGATTTTGTTACATTGTCAAGCCTCCCTGGCAGTTTTCAGTTTAAAAGACAGAAGATTTGCATGTCAATATGACAAATAAGTGTAAACCCTAAATAGTGGCTGTTGGAAAAATTTGATTTATCCAGAGAATATAATTTGTTCTGTGTATCTGAGGTATGCTTGTCTTAGTTTAGATTCTCCTAGAACACCACAGTCAGGTCATTTGCCAGATGCACTATTAGCCAAGAAAAAGGCAATGAGAAAAGGCTACTACTATCAGTATTAAATAGGAAAGTTATAAAACTGTCTTTTAAGGTACTGATGCATAAGAATGTTAAATATTACCAAAAAAGATAGAAGTGAGGCTTTTGCTAGAATAGTGTTCAGCTTAGCAATCCTTCCCTCCCCAGTATGTTTCCGTAGATAAAATTCTGTAAAGAAACTAGGGTAATTTTTGTTTCCAGGGATAATTTTGTTAATTATGATTTGAGGAACTATTTGAAAGGAAGGAACTATTGTTGGTGTTGAGTATTTTTTTTAGGAAGGTTTCATTTTCTGTTGTGAAAGGACTTAACATTTAATCAGGTTTGAAACTGGGATAAATAGTAGATAAATAATATAGGCTAACCACATTATAGCTCCCCAAGCTCAGCGTGGAAATGATATACCCTGAATGCTGTCACTGTGTGTCCTTGAGCACACTCAGAAAGTTGAAAACCAGCTAACTGCTCATTTTCTCTCCACCCACGATAGAAGGGCCCTGTAGCTGCCCACCTAAAACGCCAGCAGTGCTCTGTCCTTGAATATACTGGCCAGAATATACTGGCTCGCCCTTTATCATGAGCATCAGTGCTGTGAAGAGTTCATTGTATGACAAGGGGAATGCTCATGAGGGGCGTGGAAAGAACCCTTCGCAAACTTTCCAGTTGGGCTGAAAACACAAACTCAATTTTAACCAATTACTGTCACTTCTTACTCCCTCAAGTGCTTCCTATGCACTACTTAATCATATTTAAAGAATTTGCTGATCAGTGTGCCACATACCAATGTTGACAGTGAGGCAAATGCAATCCATTGCCCTTTGCTATTAAACTAATCATGACAGAGAGACTTTGTTTTACTTTTCATTAGTACCTATTTTTAGCATTTATTGGACTTCAAAAGCCTGTGATTTGGTTTTTATTAAACATTACTTTCCAAATGAAGTTCACATCTTCGGAGCATGGTTCTCTTACTTGATGGTGAGACAAACTGCCAAGCTTTTTTTGTCACGGCCTGACTATCCCCTCACCATACCATTTCTCAGTTAACAAACTGAATAGAATTACTTCTGTCACTTGACTTGCTTCCTTTCCTCACCACTGAGAAAGTTGAGCAGCAGCTTTATCATCCCACAGGTTTTACAGGCTGTGCTCAGCATCCTTTGTGCTTCCTGGTGGGTTCTTGGTGGCCCACTGGTATGCCTGAATCATAGAGTTTTTCATTGCTTGTGGTAGACAACAGATCTTCATAAGGAAAATATCTACATAATTTTAATTAATTAATACATATGTACACTTAAGATGTTCGGTACTTCAGCAGCTGACATTTCACTATGAAGCCACATTTTCCTCCAGGCAAAAAAGACCTATACAAATAGTAACAACAATCTTAAATACATTCTAAATTAAATTATGACTGTCAGGTTTCATTATAAATGTATTTATGACTGTTTGCTTAAGCACTCACCTTCTTTTCATTCAGAGCATACTAACTTTTTATGTCAGTAGAGCAATCCTTGAGTTGAAATGTAAATGGAATTCCTGTATGTGCCCATACCTAAGTATAATTTTTATTCCACAGATACTGACAGATTTCACAATGAATGATGTTGCTTGCTAAAATAAAAGTATTATCTTTCTTAAGCAAAACCTGTAGTGGATTTGTTTGTTTCTTTTAGGAAGAGCAGATACAATCAGGTAGAGGATCCGTTCATCATATTCTCCACGTCTGCATCTAAAATTCTATACAGACTTACATTCACACCCTTCTTCTTCATGCTGGTGAGGGTTCATATTTAAAGCATTTGAGAAATTTAGTAATACTGGGGTTTTATTGTGTTAGTTCTGTCAGATTTTCAGAGAGGCCAGCATCCAGCAGCTCTTCCAGTTTTGGCCTATAAGGCACAATTAATCTTGGGGCTGCAGTTGAGGAATAGCAATGTAATCTTATACTATGTGTACCACTTATTACATCTAGACCTTCATACCCAGAGGAATAGCATAGATGAATTCATTGATTTTATCTTCTTAAGCCTAAAAAGAGCTACAATTTTTCAGGAAAGAATAGCTGGAAGCAACAGATAGTGACCTAAATAGTAGAATTCCTAAGATAAAATAGAAGAAAATGAACACAAATGCTTCATTGTTTGAGAGCTGTATTGTCTGCAACACACTCCAGTGAATCCAGTGTTTGTGGAAGAGGCCAAGACAGATATCATCTGTGGAGCTAAAAATGACAGTCTGAGTAAGTAGCCATTGGAGATGAAGCTGGGAAGACTCTGGCAATTGTGCTGTAAATCATAACTGCGGTATTTGTTCACAGCTCTGGTTTCTACATGTACTGGTGGTTTTGTCAGAATAGTCAGAAAAGTCCTGCCTCATAAAACACTTAAGGATATCTAATGTACTGTTCTTATGGAACTAAATAAAAATTTCAGTTACAGTTGTCTGGGTATACTGTCCATATGGAGCTGGCAAACCATTAAGGGCCTGGTCCTGCTCTTGCAGTGATTTCCATAAAGCAGTGGAGGTAATGGGGTGACTCAGCTGAATAAAGTATCAGGCCCGTGTGTTTCATTATTGGAAGTAGTTCTTGTCTTTAGCACATAAATCTAGTAAAACAGCCTAGCATTTATCAAAAATATTATTGACTATGCACATTTTCGAAGTTTTTTGGGGAAAAGGTTGCATTTACACATACCTTCTAAAGACCACAGTTAACAGCTTTCACCTCAAATGATGTGGTTAACAGAGGTGAGGACTAAAGGATTTATAGATTTCCTTTTTAATGAAGGTTGTCTGCTCTTTGCAGCTTGTACTCACTAAAGGAAAAACTTGATTTAAGCTTTAACTCTGGGAAATTAGTATCTGGATAGACATGGGAATGAAGCTTTGCATGCACTGCCATGCTTCATGAACAGAAGAGATCCAAATAAAATATTATATTCTAACTGGTCATGGCAAGTTAGATTTGGGATAGTATTCCTTTTTTTTTGGCTGAGCAGAGGGGCATTTCTCATATGCCTAAAGCTGAGCGCACATTGCATTATTGTGACTGTAGGGCCAAGTGTCAAAGGATATTTAAGCACCTTAGGAAGTTACTCATGGGGAGTCACACTGGTGTTTCAGAGTAGCATGATAAAGAGCTCGATGAATAGTTGGGTTTGAATATCCTCTTAGATACTTAGCTGCACCTTTGGGTGTTGGAGGCCTGCAGAAAGATGAACTGTGACAGCAAAAAAAAATGGACATAATGAAGGATAGAAAAATGTGTTCTCCAAGGCTTGAGTAAGAGCTCGGAAACAGTAAATGAAGTGTTAACTCTCCTGTCCTTGTTTCACCCCAGCCATCAGCCAGACCTCAGGCAGCTGCTCACTCACTGCCCCACCAGCAGGTCTGGGGAGAGAATCAGAAAGGTAAAAGCTGGAAAACTCACAGATTGAGATAAAGGCAGCTTCATAGGGAAAGCAAAGCAAAACAAGGAATTAATTCACAACTTCGCATGGGCAGGCAGGTGTTCAGCCATCTCCAGGAGAGCAGCCCACCATCACACCTAACAGTTACTTGTGAAGACAAATGTCATCACTCCAAATGCCCCACCACTTCCTTCTTCTTCCCCCCACTTTATATACTGAGCATGATGTCATAGTGTGTAGAATACCCCTTTAGTCAGTTTGGGTCACCTGTCCTGGCTGTGTATCCTCACAACCTCTCGTGCACCCCCGACTTCCTCGCCAGCATGGCAGCACAAGAAGCAGAAAAGGCCTTGGCTCTGTGCAAGCCCTGCTCAGCATGAACAAAAACATCTCTATATTATCAGCCCTGTGTTCAGCACAAATCCAAAACACAGCCTCACACCAGCCACTGTGAGGAAAGTTAACTACCCCAGCCAAAACCAGCTAAATTTCCTTCACCGATATTGTTTGATGTGCTAAAACTGTACAGTCTGTAATCTCTGGATGTGGAGGGGAGGAATATTTGGGCTGCTTCTAAAGGATGTGTGTGGAGTCAGAACAAGAAGTTCATATTTGCTATACAGAAATCTGCAGACCTGAAATTTTTTAAAGGCTCCACATTATGGATGAAAAATTTGTAGGGATCAAAACAAACTTTGAATACACTCCACCACAGTGTCAAATCTTGACAATGTAACACATTAAAAAGGATCTGATCTAATGGCAGTTCTGTAACAGATAACCAGGGAGATCTAAAGAAAACTTGGAGGACAGCCTGTGGAAAGACTTATGGAGGTGACTGGAAAGAAATTTGATGATAGTTTAAGATAATGTTGATCGGTGTAGTCCAGGTAAAGACAGACCCTTTTTTATTTTGTTGAAAAGTCTGAGGCACCAACAAATCTACATAAAACATCTGTTAGGTATAAAACTGTCAAACAAGTATACATTTGGGAAATGAAAATATTCAGACATTCATGAAAGGGAGAGAGAGATTCTTGGAAGACATATATTTGTCATCTCAGCAATTTGCCCGTGTTCCAGAAAAAACCACAAGTAGTTTTGTGAGCACTGAAAGCAATCAAGCCTGATTTCCTACAGATGAATTAATGGAGTTTCTAAAAGATGTAAGATCAAATTGAACCTTTCTTGGTTGGGTCCCATATCATGAGAATCCACCATGGATTCTCTAGTAAGAATGATTGAGTTCTGAGTTCTTCAGAGGATATAAGGATTTTTTGAGACTTTCTCCTCCATCATCTCACTCAGTTTTATCAAACTTTTGAAAAACACTATTATTTTCTAGACTCTCTAAAGAGTTGACTTTTTTCTCACCCAGTCTACTCAGTGAAATTTCACCATCCTTTTCATTTCATGGTAGTGTTGTGCCCATGATGGCCTGACCATATATGAGAAATGGTTGCTTCTACCCTTCAAACCAGATTTTTGTTATTCACAGAAAGTCTTTCAATTAATTAAGAATTAATTTGGTGCTAGAAATGAGAGAAGATGGGAGAGGACCTGGGACTTTCATTCCTTTCATTCCCACCCTGAGAAGTCCTGTATATGACTCTTTTCTCCATGTTGTTATCGTCAGCTGCCATACTGCTGATAGAAGCCAGGATGCTTGGTAATAACAGCACCCTGTTTTATATATGTATACATATTTTAACTAATTTTCTATTCAAGAATATTTATCAGCTAAAATCAAGAAGTAAATCTATTTTAAAATGAAGGTAATTTCAATATTTACTGCAACTTAATGACAGCTTTGGACAAGTATTTAATTACACCAAGCCAGCATACCATATACATTGTACATAGGCTTATTTTAAAGTGTAGTTTAAAGTATATGTTTTAGACTGCTCCTCAACATGAACTTAAATCAAAATATTTCCACTGATGGAGCACATTCTTTAAAACTGATTGCAAAAGTAGACACAGTACTAATGGACATTTACTATAATTTTATTTTTTATGGTAAAAATGACTTGCAAGAACAGTCTTGGAAAGTTTTGCTGTAATTTAGTGTCTTTAAAGCTAAAAAATGCTACAGAAATATTTTTTCAGGGGACCCACTTTTCCCTGTTGGTGTTACCTGGAAATGCATCTTTTGTAGGCCAGTTTTGTATCCCTTGCAAATCTTAAATGAGATCCGGAAAACACATTGAATTGTCATGTTGTGCTTTGTAGAACCAGCTTCCCCCAAGAAGTGGACAACTGATAAGGATTCACAAGACCAAGCTTCTTCCTCCTACTCACCACTGGCTTTGTGCATGCTGATCTCCGAGAGGTTTACAAAGGCCAGTAATGTTCACGGTTACCTTGGTTTTTTGCTGATACCACTCATGGTATTACGGGGAGAGGAATGTGTTCTGAAGTGTCTGTATTTCAGGTCCTTGCTGGGAAAATGCCACCCAACATTTGCAGCATAGCTGCATCCCACAACAGGGACATGTGGATTACCTGTGTGCATACACAGAAAGTAGCTAGCCAGACAACTAAAGTCTCATTTACATTGACCTAATTTTACTGCTAAGAGTAAGAACTGCTCTTCTGTGTCAGTACCTTAGGCCTTGCCTACCTTAGGCTGTTGTTTGACTGTTTAGCAAACTTTATTTGATAAAATGGTTGATGCCATTCCCTGACTGAACAATTTCTAGAAGAAAAGGTACGTAAGTTAGCACAACACCCTGAGGTGGATGAGAAGATAGGTGTATTCTGGGATGTAACTGCTTAAAAACACAGACATTAATGAAATTGGCTATACCAAAACACAAAGACATTTTTTACCACCTAATTATCCTGTGCGTCAATGTTTTAGTGGACATTATTTGTAGGACTTCATTTAGGTAAAAATGATGCCTTAGGTTAAATAGCTAATTTTCCTATTTCAGGGGCACCAGTAAGGTTATGCCAGGCATATGCTCAATGATGCTTCTGCTTTTTAGACAGGCAGGCTGTCTCCTAACTGCTTCAAAGTCATCTAATGCAAGATTTACACCTACGCAGTGCTGTTAACAGCTCCACAGGAACTCTAACTAGCCATGAGTAAATAAGGTCCATAACCAAAAATGCTGCACCAGCACCTCAGCTGGTGTAAATTGTCACAGCTCCTCTGTGGAGCTGGGGACATTTTACACAACTGGA
Source organism: Rhipidura dahli (assembly GCA_013399225.1). Taxonomy (NCBI): domain Eukaryota; kingdom Metazoa; phylum Chordata; class Aves; order Passeriformes; family Rhipiduridae; genus Rhipidura; species Rhipidura dahli. The sequence goes on along the minus strand of VXAC01006571.1, from coordinate 19,024 downwards.
AAGATTTGTGCACAGAAAGTCTACCTCTGATACATAAAATGTCCTTGTACAACAGGAACATGCAAACTTTCTTTTGAGCTCAGTGGTAAACTTGTGGTTTCTTACTCCAGCCCCACAGGTGTGCTTCACCTTCTACTGGCCAAGATAGGTATTTGCAATGGTCCATTTGGTAATAGAGATGCTTTCTTAAGCTCCTTTCTAAGGTGTGTTCTGAATGCCTGGGAAAATTTACTTGCACCTGGATAACACACACAGCACTGGGTAAACAACACAGATTTTCAGTATTCCTAAGTAAACGCAGTAGTGCATGGTGGTCCAGTGCTGTTCTGTGCTGAAGGGGTCATGAGGCTTGATTAGCCCTGATTGGCTCAGAGGCCAGGAATTTGCAGTAATTACTTTCTTAGAATCACTGAATATTCTGAGATAGAAGGGACCACAAGGATCATCGAGTCCCATTCTTAAATGAATGGCCCATACAGGGATCAAACCTTGGCATTATTAACACCATGCTCTGACCAGCTGAACTAATCCTGGGCACTTGAACTGAATCATGTAAATCATGTGAACGTATTCAAATCAATTTTGTGATGGAGAGGGCAGGACTAGGCCTGGCTGCCAATGGACATCCAGTTGGTCCTGATGTTAGTGCACAGACCGGTGTGGGAGAGGAGAAGACAAGATTTTGTGCCACAGGGCCACAGTGAAGTGGTCACCTTCAGATTTTCTAGACTGCAGAGAACTGCATTGAACTCTGAGTCAGAGGTCAAAGCTGGCTCAGAACTGAAGTGTCCCCAAAGGAAAACCTTTCCTGTCACACTGTGTAAAGTAAAATGGTTCAGCATAATGTATAGATTGCACTACAAGGAAGGTGGAATAAGGAGGTCATGCAGTGGCTTGAAGCATTTAGTTTAATCTGATTTCCTGTACTGGAGGAGTTTTAATTACCATAAAGGTTGTGGCATGTGGATCTGAAGATTGAATTCTGGATTCTTACGTTCATTTTTCTGTAACATACCACTTAAAACCTTCAGCTCTAGACTTTATCAAACTGTATCACGGTCCTGACACAAAAAGAGAGTCATATGCAGAACACAGAATACGTTGGTCTGAAGTTCATATTATCAAGGGCTGCGCTGCTGGAAAATTACTCACTTGTCTGCAGCACATCTGGACTCTCTGAGTCAAGGCCTATAGAGCCTCTAGATCATGACACTAAAGAATTAAATATTTTGAATCATCTTCCTGTATCAGAGGGAATATTTCTGATATGTCACTTAATGGTCCACACACTGCAGTATTTTGTTACTTCTGTCGTAGGGAGTTCAGTTGTTGCACTCCTCTAGCACTCCTTTTAGGTTGGCGGGGGAAACTTTGCAGAATAAAATAAAAACCTATGCAAAAAAATCGCCCTGCTCTGTAAAACTGAGATAACCTCATTCTAACTGCTAGATAGCCTTAGTCATAAAAACTCACCCGGTAAAAATTCTGGGTAGCAATACTTTCCAAGTCACAACTAGTAATTGGGTGTACCAAGATCTCCTGTCCCAGCTTTTAATAGAAAACTTTCAAAACAGTAGCCAGTGTGTTTCAATGCAAGATAAGAGCAGTTGTAGAACTTGCAGCTTTCAGCTTTGCTCTAGGCTTCAAGGTATTCACCATTTGCTTTTTTTTTTTTTTTTTTGGCTAGATGAGAAATGCAATTATTTAATTTCTCGGTATAGTGACTATTCTACATTCTTAACAGTGATGTATTGTAGCAGACTGAGGGCAGTTCATGCATTTCAAACATGAATACCAATCTGTGCTCTCTACCATCACCAGGTAATGTGGGGAACATCGACTGACTTCACTGGGGCTGTATCTGTTCATGAGAAGAGATTGCAGTAATGGGCCTCTGGCCAGTATCACAGTTTTTGTCTTCCAGTGCCTTAAAACCTCTGGTTGACTGAAAGGCACAGTTCCAAGCTGAGAGACAAGTTTTAATGAAAGATTTCAGTAAGCAAAAGAAAAAATTGCTTGGGGATGTCTATGAGGCAACACAGCAGAAAGCACAGACAAGAACTAGGGGACAGAGGAAACCTGTAAAAGAGAAGAATGGGAGAAGCAGTCAGCTAAATTAAGTGGAAGATAAATGGCAGCAGAACCTCACGCAATAAATTTCACAGAGTTTTTTAATGGCTTGCATTTCTTATAGCAGGCAGTAGAAAATCAAGGAAGGTGCTGGTTGGTGGAGACAAGGCAGTATTGGCAATCAGTATTTCAGATGGAAGGAAAGGAAGTGGGGAGATCTTGCTGACATCATCCATCAAGAACAGAGATGATCATAACATTTTTAGCTTGTGTTGATGAAAAAGATCATGATCACCACCATGATAGAGAAGACAATCAGTGGCAGAAGGGGCAGCAAGATAAGAGAAAAGAAACAACGCAGGAAACAGCAAGTGTAACAGGATAGAGGAGATGAGGATCTGAAAATCAGGAAAAAGTGGTAAATAACTAACCTTTGAAGTCAAGCCATTATGTAAATGACAGCAGGATGTACAGAAACACATGACTGTGAAAGTGCAGATGTGCAGAGAAGAACTGTTGTAGAAGGCAAGTGCACCAAGGATTCTGACATGGATAACTCCGTGAGGCAATGGGGAGAGCAAGTGGCAAAGGGAGACACAAAAAAATGAAGGAGCTGTCAGTGAAGGTGTATATCCAAAGCAAATTGGAAATGAGAGCAAATTACAGAAGCCAAGTGTTGGGAGGGAAGGATCAGTAAAGAAAAGGACAAAGATTGCCTTCAGATGAAGACAAGTACAGGGGCTGGAGAAGTGTAACTTCTCTTATCAGAGACTGAGAAGCTTCTTAGTAATGGCAAGAAACAACAGCTTCTGAGAAAGTGAAGGCAGACAGGAGGAAATCAGTGGGTTCTTAGAAAGATAGACTGAATTAAAGGAATTTCATTTCTTCAAGAGCTAGAGCATCCTTGTAGGTAGAGTCCCTATGAAAACATTGCCATTAAAAATACACAAGAATTGAAGAATCAAGAGATAGTGGAAGACAGAGAACTTGCATTAGGCCTGGAGAGATATAGTATCAAGTATAAAGAGAAGGAAGGGAACTGGGATTTGTGGAAGACAATGCAAGAGGCAGCTGGAGGTCCTATGTTATTCACTTTCTTCTTTTAAAAAAAAGGACTAGATCCTAGCAGAGGGAGGACAAAGGTTATCAGAAAACCACATTTTATTAGTCATGAGCAAATACAGAGGATTTGAAACTCCCAGCCCAGTCTGAACATCTGTATCAGAGGCAGTTCAGTCTCTGGAAGAAGTCCTGACACTATTAAAGTCAATGACAAAGCACCTGTTGCCTTCAACAGAGCCGAATTTTCACCTTGTGTCTGTGGCCATTTCATTGAGAATTCCAACATGAATGTCAATTAGTGCCAGTTTCAAAGGTGACGTTTGTGACATGGATATGTGCTCCACTGGAAGATGAGCTAAAATTATCAAATTGAGTTTGCATAGACCAGTAAAGGTAAGTGTGATATTCACTAACAATTTACTGAAGCAAATAGATAGACACACATAGAAAAAGCTGAGATTTTGAATACTTCCAAAGCACTCTAAAAATGGCACCATGATTGATCTAAAGAAAAATAAATAAATAAAAGAAATTAGTAACTCAGCTTGTGTGTGGCAGGTCTAAATTAATAAATTAGTAAGTTAAAAGACATGCATAAAATAATGTTTAATTAAAGAAGGGGGAGGGGGAACCACTTTAAAGAGTAAATTGTCTTGTATTTTTCATTGAATTAATATGAAAAAGAAATGACCTGAGGATAGGGCATTACTGCCAAGAGGCTTTCAGATGCTAGACTTATGTGACAGCCACTATTAGCACATTCAGATTAATAGTTTAACAGTAATTGTAATATTAAACAGAATATGTCATTTTGGTTTCGCAAAACGTGCATCTGAGTATTACACTTAATACTGGGCTGATTTGAAATGCATGCGGCTGGATACCACAGTGCTCAAAACAGTTACTTTTCTTAATGTGCGTGTTGATGTTACACATGCCTATCTCAAACCCCATCCGTCATTGTACGATTTAATACACAATATCAGTTCAATCTCCTGATAACAGTGAACACTTCCCACTTTGTAAGTCTTTGCAGTACACCGATTTTACAGGTGATTCTGTTGAATCAGACCTATGACTTCCAACACTACTATCCCATTTATGAGTGCAAATGTGGCCCATTATGGACTAATCCGGTACAGACAGACCCAAGTTTTATATAGATCAGTATCTCTCCTAATGTGTCTGATTGAAATTCTCCACTCTGCTTTCTTATTCTCATATAAACATTTAATCCACTCTGTTTAGACCAGTATAATAATTGCTTAAAGTAGCAAGAGAAAACCACAATAATACACAAACTGCAGTAATATATGCTGGGTAGCAGGTAAGCCACATTTCAGCCACCAAGAGATTCCGGCTTCAAGGCAGATATGTACCTGCTTCTAAGCCAGGTTCTGAATAAATATCTGATCCTATTAGGAAGTCACCGCATCGCTAATCAAATGTGCTTGTCCAGGCACTGACATGGCCTCTGAGAAGCTGATGGTACACTCAGAGGAGACTGAGACTGCTGTGGCAGAAGGGTTGCAAATCCAGCCTGACCACGCACTGGCAAGTCTGCATGTGGAAGCTTGCACATTACCTGCTTACACTGCACCTAGCCCTAGGAAATGTGCTAAATCTTTTCATGTTATACACACCAAATTCAACAACAGCTTTGAAAGAGAGAAAGAAAGATATAGATCAGTTTTTAATTGTTCCCATTAAGTATGGTTAAATAAAAATTAGAATAAATAGTATGGAACTGCTCTTCTGCCACTGTGTAGAATAAGAGCTGCTCAGCACTTCAGTACCTTTGACATGTGAAACTCTTAGATGAACAATCCCAACTGAAACAAGATGAGCAGTCAGGCTTTTTCAACCTCTGTCACACTGCCAGATTGGCTCCTCTTTTGTTCAGCATGCAGCTCTCCCCTGATTTCAACCGCAGTCTTGTTCAAAGATCCCAGGTAGAATACAAGAGCCTGGTTTGATGTCATACTGGTGTCAAAGAGAAAGGTCACAACCCCAGCGTGCTGAACATGACCTACCCTAGTACCTGAAGTCAGACTCTGAATAACCATCCCAACAGTGGAGGTGGAAAACTGAGAAAATTAAGAGGTTTTCATCCTAAAGCTGTGGACTAGACAGTTTTCCTTACGGAGTCGCTGACTTGTCCATTTCAGAAGAGAGGTAGGGGTGGGGGTGTTGTGCTATGTGTATATGTGTCGAGTGAGGAGAAGACAGGTTTAATTAATCTTAAATGCCTTTGCAATTCAAGGATTGTAGCCCTGGATCAGTTCCTCTACTAACATGATTAGCAAATATTGACTTTTGAGTACAATAATAATGTGTCATCTGAAACCCTTGATAAGTAACTTAAGTACTTCCTTAGCTTGCATCTTATTAAATTAGATGAGGTACGGTTGAGACACATAACACAAAGCCATTGAAATGAGAAATCAGGCCTAAAGATTTTAGCATTGATTAAGAAAAGTCAAAAGTTAGAATAAAGATGAAACTCTGTGACCCATATTTTGATCTTGATCCATTTCTGTGAGTACAGAAAGCCTCACTCTAGGATTTATGCTGACACTAGTGAGCTATTCAAAATTTGTTTCAGTATTTACCAACATGGATATGTTTTCTTTGGAGTCCTTTAGCATGGAATGAAGTAATTTTTATTTCCATTTTTGCAATATTGTAATTGTTATAGTTATAACAAGGGTAAACATTTGCTCTTTGTGACTTCTTGGCATGCAATTCATCACTTGACTATGTATGATGACCATATAATGTCAGTTTTACGGAAGGTTAACTGGCAGAAGTTTTAAGCTTTTGACATTAACATAAGAGAGAAAAAGAAAGGCGTCACACTTGTGTGCCTGTGAATATAGTACATATAACATGCTCAAATCTGTTCATAAGGTTTAGTTTAAAAATGTGTACAGCAGCTCAACCAAGAAGGGAGTTAAAAGATGTGATACTCCTCAGATGCAACCTGACAAATCTTAGTTTATTGATTAGTTTTCAAAAGTAGTGCAGTGAGAGTACTACACTTACAATAGACTTTGGAATGAGTAGTGGGGGGGGAGAAAAAAGCTCCAAATGTCATCAAAGCAAATGGTCTGTGAATGTTGCTTCAAAGCTAGTCATTAGTTGCCAGGGTGTTTTGCCACAAAGCTTGTAAAGAGGTTTTCCTGGAGGGGAAGGTATGACAAAATGCATTTCTTGGCAAGATGACTTCTGCTTAAATAGCAGGACACATTAATTCTTGCTTGATACATAAAATTAATTAGAGGATTAGCATCTTTTATGAAATTTTGCCAGAGATTTTTTCCTTTTTACTGGGAATAGACCCCAGGCCTTTTCTGTACTCTAATGAAATTGCAAATTGACTTGTGTTCAAATGATGCTTGACTAAAATGAATAATTAAAAATGTATTGCTAACAATGAGATGGGTCAGCTGGTCTTTTCAAGGATTAATTAGTTTCAAGAACCATCTTTTATATGTAACACAGCAAAAGCCAATGCCTGCCCACCTTTTATTCATGCAGTAGTTCCTCTTGAAGTCAAAGGACACATTCTACTCCCAATTATCCAAGGTTTTATTCCAGATTCAATCTGCTTAGAGTGGGCTTTCCTCTACAACAATTCAGAGAGGAGTTATGCCTGAAGGAGTTGAGCTGTTATTCTATGTACAATTCAATGAGCCCAACTCCTCTCTATTAGGATCTGATCCAAAACCAAGCTGAATTGATGGGAGTCTCCTGTTTGTCTTCATTAAGCTTTGACTAAAGATGAACAGTGTAACATCAGTGTAAGAACTCTGTGACTGTGAAAGGAATAGTGTTTGAATTTTCCATAGGTGAACAAGTGGATAAATGAAGAAAAGCTAAGACTAAAGGGAATAAGGAAGCCTGTGTGTGATTGTGTCCGTGCTTTTCCATTAAATATGAATGAGAAGGTTCAGGAACTAGGAAAAATGACTCAACATAAATTTTTCAGAAGCAGATCAGGAATTTAATTATTTGATTTTTTCAGGAGTTTAAAGTGTTTAATTTTCAAAAGCATGTAAGTGCAGTTAGTTTCCTTTTTAACACATGCCTTGAAAAATCCCATTGAATGCCTACCTGCTGCTCCACATCTATTTGAAAGTAAGTCCCCATTAAAACAGTGACTTGCAAAATGTGGTATCTAGCTCTGGTGGATGCCACACAAATATTTGGAGGTTAAGAGCGGAAAGCTGGAAAAACTGCTCTGCTACAGTGATTCTGTCCCTTTTGGTGCTTGAGTTAGTTCATTTAGGGCAGACGTGGGTATTTGTGCACAACGCTGCCCTATGCCATGTAGAAATTTTCTCAGGTACTCTGAAAACTTAACCTTAACTTAATGTAAAGTGAGATTTACAGCGGCATAAAGGTGCAAAGGGAGCTCATGATTAGATTCAAGGACCCAACCAGTAACTTGCTGCTGAAAATCTCTTTCATTGATCTTTCACTTTTAAAATATGAAATGTCTGAGTTACTTTCCCAGTGTGTGCAAATAAGCATGTTTCACTTTTTAAATTCCTTAATCAATTCATGTGTTTGTAAAAGGTCCCTTTCTGCAGTGAAAATTTTAAAAAAGGAAACCTAACATTCAATTTCAGTGTTTTCTCAAAACATCTAAATCTCAAAATGCTTATTTCTACTTGCAGTTTTCTGAGTTCCTGTCTCCGATGGATTTTTCAGATGTGTTTTATGTTGTGTTATGATGTTTCTAATTTGGGTGATGAAAGGTTAAAAGATACGCCTGTATGAAATTACTCAGTGGCTCTTGTGAACTAACATCAGAGCTTATTGAGTATGATCACTCTGTCATTTGCTTTGGCTACGGCAAAGCTTTCAGATACAGTAGGACTGTTGGAATCCCCAGAGCCTATTGTAGAGTCTGAACTGGGGAAAAAAGACATAGTTTCCTTGCCTGAGACCTGCTAGCCATGTGTAAAGGGATGATGCCCTGGAAAATGTTGTTTTTCTTTGGCTGCCCTTTAATCAGATCTCTCACTGTTGGCATTGTGCAGAGTCAGCTTAAAAGGTGTATTTAGCATTGAGGGATTTGCTAAATACTGCTTTATTGTGCTTCATACTCCCTACAGGGCATTCTGAAGAGATGAATAATAAGTGTGAACAGGAAGAGCAAGTTTCCAGCCCTGTCAAATTAATTAGAGCAGCGTAGAATGAAGTGAGGTTTGCCGTTAGGTAGGTTCAAAACAGGCAAAGGGAATCACTCAGGCATACACAAAAATGTTACCCTGCTTCTATTATTATTGTTTTCTTTTGGATCAGATATAAAATGTATCTATGTTTTGTTAACCATAGCAAAACCTCTTTCAAATATTGGGTGTAAAAATAAAGTAAGCTGGATAGCAAAGCCCTGCTGTGGCAAAAGCAAAAGTTGCCAAGTGATGACGCTGCCCTTAGATCTGCTGTTCGAGAAGTGTTTGCTTACAGTTTTAAGGGAATTACCAACACTGAGCTTAATGTCATTTAATTCCATAAAGACATTTTAGAGATTGACTCAGCTCGCAGCTGTAAAACAGTCCCTCTGATTTGCCAGCTGCCTGCTTCATAATATTCTGCAACTTGCCTTTTTCCTTACAGCAGCCCAAAAAAGCCACTCTTGGAGTCATACTTGGGCTCTAGTTCATGTCTTTTCCTAAGTCTTTTCAGACAGACATCAATATGGTAGGTAAAAAAGGGTCTGATCCCAATCCCACTTTGGTCAGTGGAAAAGATTCCTGCTGAATGAAGTGAGGGCTGGATGAGATCAGTAGACCCTCTTTCTTCATTCCTTTCCCAGACAGGAGTAATCTGTATTGTGCATTTCCAAGCTCTGGTATGAAATGACTCAAATTCTGAGGCTACTGCATCTCCTGAAAACTGGTCCCCAGACTAAACTTCATCTGATAAGAAAATTATTTCCCCCTTTATCACAACCCACCCTCTATTTTCTTTCCCTGGAAAGTCTTAATTTTTATTGTCCCTCAGTTAGTTTTCTTATTTGTAGTAATGATTGAGCATATAACATATTTGACCTGCACTTTGCATTTGTGTACATTTAGGCACTTTCATACTTCCTTCTAACTAAGCCCTTTGTATTTTTGGAGCATTTTACTATTCTTCTGTGACTTCCCTCCAATGCATAAACTGGTCTCTTGCTTGCATATGTGACCTCTTTGCCACAATATACTACAGTAACTATCCCCATGGACAAGAATATTTGGGTGAAACTAAGTTGATCCTTAGTCACCCTACACTACTTTTTGGTGATAAGGGAAAAAAGACAGTTACAGGCTCTAATTTACATCATCCTAAAGCAGAGGTTTAAAACAAGTGAGACTGTGTCCTAAAGGGTCTGTTTCTCTGCTGGGAGGCTTACAAGAGAGTCTAGAAGGCCCAGTGTGGCTGTAGAATACATTTACCATAGACATATCCCATCCCATGAAGTGAGTCATGCCTTTGGAAATGTGCAACTGGAAATGTTATTCAGAGTGGCTTTGAAAGGAAACAAGTGTTATGTCAAGCAAAATAAATCTGTTGTGAACAACTTATTCCATTAACTTTTTATCCAGGGAGGCTAAAAAATATTGGGCATTTTTATAACCTTGGAAGCTCCTCCTTTGATGTTTATAACCTTGGAAGGTTGTGGTTGTTACTGCTGTTTTTGTTGAAAAGTGTTACAATGAAGATGCACCAGATTTCTAACATGAATTAACAAAAAAATTATGCTGAAACATGAATGAAATGTTTCAGCATTCCCTGTATCCCATTGTCAGCTTAGCCTTAGGTTTCTTTCTTCTAATTTTGGTTCATAGACAATTTCAAACTTGTTATACTCAGCCTGATTCAGAACAAAATTACGCATTAAATTTGGGATTTCCAGTCAACTTGACACACTGGAGTGAGCTCCCTCTCCATTTTGTATTCCATACACAGCCTACCTCCATCTTTACTTTTGTTCCTCCCTTTTAATAGAATACAGGAATATTCACTTCCAGTTTTCCTCTACTTATCCTCTTTTCTGAAGCTCCAGTTTACATGTCACTGGACATGTTTGCCTCTGATAAGTACAGCTTGTTCTCCAGCTGTCCATGTACTGTACTTGACTGTGAGGGTGTGGGAAGGAACACAGAAGGTCAGGGAGAAAATCTCATCCTTACACATTTTGGTCCAAACTTTATCTGATGTGAATCAGCACTGCTCAGATGAGTATAGCTGTGTGCCTCTAAAGAGCTCAGATCTCACCATGGTACATTTCTGTGGCATTTAAACCCAAGGAAAAGGCACATCACTGAATGCTCTCTCCTTTTTAGGGTGGCACAGCAGCATGGGAGTCGTTGGCTCGCTGAAGGAAAACATAATGAGGACTGCTTCAAAAACTGTGCCATTCCTGCAAGCAGGCTTTTGCCACTGATTTTCTTTCAGCTCCCTAACTTCAGTTTTTGGCAGCCAAGGATCTCCTGCTCTAGAACCTACAGAGGGATGATCATCCACAGAGGGAATAGCTTTGTTGCTGGGGACAATAAGAGGTTTGGGGCCTGAGACTTAGAGGCAGACACTCCCTTCTCTTTTTGAGATGATTTCAAAGTCCTTTGGTTTTAAATCCAAATTGGAAAAAAAAAAAAAAAAAAAAAAAAAAGACATTTTGCAATTGCAAAACCCTCCATAAAACTGAGCGATCCTTCTCCCCACAGCTCCATCTGAAACAGATGGAAATTTCTTTAGTGAAGTGACCACTTAATTAAAAATATGTGATACCAAATTAATACAATTTTAGCAAGTACTGGGAAGACAAATGAAGACCGTCTAACCTTCTCCAGGTGTCTAAGACAACTATCTATTGTTTTTTAAGGTGTCTGGCAGCTGGTAAGTAATTTAAATGATGCCTGTCAGCTCCCAAATAGAAGAAATAAATGAACACAAAAGAGCAAGATTTCAATTAAAGTTCATCATGTAAAACAGGCCTCATGCCTTCCCTGACCACAGAGATTAGCTTTTGTGTCTGGAATTGCATTTAATAAACCTCCTCCCTTGACATGGAACATCTGCTCCCTTTAGGACTATTGTTTTACACCCATAAATAAAACATAAAATTATATTTTTGTCACTCTTCAGGCCAGATCTTCAGCTGGCATAAATCAATGGCAAGCAGTCAACCTCAGCAGAGCTATGCTGACTTAAACCAAATGAGGATCTGGCCCTTGACGCTTTGGTGCTGAAGAAAATAATGGGTCTGGGCAAAGTGTGTGGGACATTGTTTATCAGAGAATGTGTGTGAAACTACGTGGAGCAAGTAACCACAAAGCATGATGGATCTCTCCAGCATATTTTAACACTTTTTTTTCAGTGTTTACTGAAACCTTTTAGGTAGTGCAGTCTTCTCAGATATCATTTTATGTTTGAAAAGCTTTCTAATTCAAAATGAAAAGTTACGCATCGCTCCAGTGAGCCTCTAGCTTCAATTACTTGCTGTGCAAATGGTTGGCCTGCATTTTGACCAATGTTTATGGTGCTTGGCAATTTTTCAGTAGCTACTTTACCCTGATATGATTAATTTCTTGCATAATATGAGGTTTTGCATGCGTAGAGCTAAAATAATCCTACAAGGCAGAAGAGAAATAAAAGAGGTTGTGTGTTTCAGCTCTAAAAACATTTGAAACATAACATCACAATTTTAAGCATGCCGATGATAATACAAGTTAGCCATGGATGAAGACTACCACAAGAAACATGAAGTTCCTGATGGGATTCGGCAGCATAAAAGCCATTACTTTACTAGTAAGGTCAGCACACTAGATCAGAGCTGGGCAGCCTCAGGAGCAGGGAAGCAAGAGACAAACCTGGAGCTCATCATGCATGAGTGCAGCAATAGAAGGAAGAATGGCTACTGGTAACTCGTTTGCTTTCATAAATGCAAAATCCTTCTCCACGTGCCAGCATCCCTTTGTACCAGGAGTGTTCACATGTATTGACTTCCCTGAAGTCAAAGGCAATATAACTTGAATAAGCAAATTTTAATTTAAAAATATGTTTTGATTTAAGCACCTGAGAAATCTCACTGGTTTCAGACTAGAAATCTGGGTATGTGCTTTGCCTTCTTTATCAGGACCAGACTTTACAGTAGGAGACTAGATAGTGCCACAGCCTTAAAAGACAAATATTTTTGACAAGATATGAGGAGAACAAGGTACCCAACCCCTAGTGCACTGTAAAGGAGAAGACATTTCCATGGGCCTTGGCACCCAAGTCTCTTTGGGCTGTTTAAAAGGAGAAATATGGAGCATTATCACCCAAGATGTCTGCCTGCTTCTGCTACACCAAGAGATACAACTGCTCTGATTCAGTTCATCATTTAGAGTAAGACTCTAAATGCAAGCACATCCTTTTCAGTGATTTAAGCTAAAATATTGTGCTGTCGGCATGTGATCCCATGTGCTGATTCATGGGGAATATCATCTTCAGCAGAAGTTGCCAAAAAGATTGCTGGAGGAGGCAACTTCTTAAACCACCTTCAAGGGAAGCCCTTAGGTACCTTCAAAATCCCAACCTCCATATTTTTATATAAAACAATCACACAGTTGTCACCTTAATAGAATGTATGTCTACATTGCAAATTCCAGTACTCAGACTAGCTGTAAATGGGCTAACCATAAATGAGCCTGCTTCCTGGCAGGAAAAATTAGCCCATATGGAGCTACCACTGCCAAAAAGCAGGGTAAATTTGTCCTCGGGGTGTTCTCTGCTGTCTCATCTTGACTGTGTCCAGTATCCACAGTGGTTCATTTACAGCCAGCTTAGGCATTTCTGCATTGTCATGATGACATGCTCAGAGCAATATTGTTATTATTGCCTTAACATCTACAAGAGCACAGGAACTGAGCCCAACATGTGTTAGTTACCTTTTAGCTCAGACCAGGGGGGCCAAGTCACAGGGGACAACGCAGCAGCATGACCTCAGTGATTTCTGCTTACATGGAATTACCCAAAGTAGATGGTCATCTTGGGTGATAATGATTACTGAGTCATCTGGAAGGTAAGAAATTACCTTACAGCCACAAAGATATGCTACAGAGAAGCACTTGATGCTGAGACTTTGGAGATTTTTAGATTTTTTATTTTTTTAAGTCAGCCAATTTTAAGTTCATGCGTTCTTTGTTTCTTTATTTTAAAATAAAACAGCAATATATGCGGTATTAATTGATCTGCCCTGAGTAACTCAGCCAGTTTTGTCCTTCAAATTTTAAAAAGACCTAATCAAAATATTACTCATGTTTTAACATTTTTATTTAATATCTAATGACTATGTTTTCATGGATCTCAAATATTTTGAGTGGTTTTGAATGAAAAAGAAAATTTTAAAAATTAAGAAACTTGTTAGAAAATAAGCTGAATTAGCTGGATTCATAGTCCTGAAGCAACATCAATCCCTGAAATGTGAAGCAATGTGGAACTTCACAAGGCACCTACATGGACAAAAGAAACAGAACATTGAGCAAAGTTTGATCTATACTTAAAATTTCAGATCTGTGATAGGTAGGAAATCACTCAGTATAGATACACTTTTACACTCCCACTGACATGAAATGCTTAAGGCAGGCCGGCTTGTTTCAGTCAGGTGAAGTAAAGTAAGTTATGCTGATAAAACTGCACTGGCACCTCTGCATCTGACAATGAGCACACTGGCACAGCTGCTGGGCAAACAGTTACACCCAATTTACAACTCACATGCCAGCAAGATCTCTAACATCAGTTCTAAATATACCATGTTAACAGAATTCTATAGGTTTCAGAAATTAATTTCATCCAATAGTGCAACATTTTATAACCAGATAGTATGAAACATGTGAATCCATTTTAAATTTCTGGATGACTTATGTGATCTTCCTCAGTACCACAGAGAGTGAAGAAGACAAGTTTAAAATGCCCCAGTGCTATCCAGTTTCCCACTGCATGTTCTTCCTTGTCTAGCCTTTGCAGCAAAAAGGGGCAGAGCAATCAGCATGTAATGAAATCTCCTCCAAAATGTGAATGCAGTCCTTTCTTCTTCTGTATTTACTTACAGATCAGGGTACCCCTGAAGAACTATAAACAGCTGAGAGCAAAAAACTAAAAGAACCTCTGAAAAGTTTTATGGCCTCCAAACTATAACTGTCAGGTGGCAATACTATGCAGTTTATTTTTCTGTAGAAATATACAATTTTTTTATTCCATGAAAGTATTTTCTCTAGGAAAAAAAAAAAAAAAAAAAACCCAAAACAAAAAAACCCCACCTCTAGCTCATCACTGGCAATTTTATGAAATATATATAAAATTGCAGCAATACTGATGAATGTCTTTGATAAGCAGAGATGACAATTTATTTTTTCTCCTGTCCAAAACAAAATAATGAACATATTAAAATGTGCTCACATTTGTAGGTTTTGGTGGTTTGTATTTTTTTTTATATAATTTTTTTTCAGATAGTGGATAATAATAAGGACCAGACAGAAGAAGTATGTCCAGAGATCTGTATGAAATTACAGATAAGGCAGAATTTTGGTATAGCAGCAACAAACCACAATGGGGTGGGTAACTTCAGGAACAGTATTTGCCAAACCAAACATTACATTTCTACCAAGGTAAGGGCCAGCATGTGATGAGAAATGCTGGAGTTGAGCATGTGCACATGGCTGGGGGCAAGGGGCACACACAGCCATTTTCTGAAGGTGGAATTCCTCACTACTGTGCTTTCCCTCCCCAATTAAGGGTTGAAATGAGCCACTGGAATCTACTGTATATCCTGGGGAAATGAATGCCCTGGCTGCTTTCCAACTCATATTTCTCTCTTTCTGCAGCAAACAAACAATAGGCCAAAAGTAGGATGTTGTATGTCGCTCTGGGAAAAAAAAAAAAAAAAGTGTAGTGAAGAATTGATAAACTGAGATTAATTTTTACAAAAATGTTTATATCAAGTGCATATGCTTTGCCTCTTGGCCATTATGGAAATGTCAGGGGTTTAATTGGCAGCTGTGAATAGCAGCACCTGCAAACAGCTCAGGGCTTGTTCCTGTGGTCTGGCAACATTCTTACTTTATGCTTTAAATAAAGGCTTACTCACTGAGACAGAAATAACTGACAGTGGATGATTGATGATTGCCCATCACGCAATGGGCTGACATCTACCATTCACTGAATCCATTTACAATTCCACTTCCAGATTTCATTAACAGGGCCAAGACATCTAGGAACAGGATTGATACAGATGGCAGCTCAGTTACAGAGTTCAGCTGATGCTGATCATATGTTAAGCATGGAAAACAGATTACTATGAGCTCCAATCTATCTCATGTGGTACATTCTGGAAACCCTATCTGTTTACTCCAGGTAACCTTTTATAGTTCTATTTATTCTGCCTCATTTCAAACCAGATAGCAATTTTCCATAGTGGAGAATTTATAGTGCCATTTACTACATGTGTTTATAAAAGACTTACCTCCATGAAATATTAAGACAAGATTTTGGCATTCTAAATGTTCCCTTTTTGCTTAAGAAAGATCAAAAAAAAGTGAGCACATAAAATCCGTGATTTCCCTCATCACAAATATCCTCTTCTGAGCAAAAGAAATGGCTCAGTCACCACCACACACCTGTGTAGGTCTCAAACCCTAGTGGCTGCAGAGCTCAGATGCAAATAAAGAAGTTTCCAGCTAGAGGGGCCAGTCCCACATTGCTTAAAACTTCTGCTGACCTCTGTCTGAGATGGGACATAGCATTCTGCTAGTCCTTGTTTTTATCTCAAGTTCATCAGGTTTGGCATGGGCTGTTCTTCAGGAAGGCTGAAGAAATGCAATTTTCCATTTTCATTGAGAAGCTAGGCCAAATACCAAATCTGAAGTTCAGTTTTTAAATCCCAGAAAGTCTGGATTTGGTCAGACACAGGATTTCAAGTCAGCTCACTGTCAGTGTGTGGGACACATCCAAAATTCAGAGCCTCCTTCAGATCGATGACTTAGGCTTGAGCACCTCTCCTTTTGTATTGGTGGAGCAGTAGAAAGTGGTACTTTGGCAAAAGTAAACTGTCAAAGCCTAGAAAACACTCAACCTATTCCATGCAAGTAAACAGCCTTAAATAACCCAAAGCAAGGAGAGTAAGCAGAGCAAAACCCAGGTATAACATCTTATCCAAGTAACTAAGGGTGTCACTGTGTTGATGCAACTGCTCTGTAACAACCGGGGCTCTCAGGGCAGCTGCCAGAAGCTTCAAGGAGACAGTCTTAATTTTCACATCAGTCCACAAGCTTAATTTTAACATCAGCCCAGCTTTCAAAACCCTCTGAACATACAGTAGACTCCACAAGCTTAATTTTAACATCAGCCCAGCTTTCAAAACCCTCTGAACATACAGTAGACCCTTTATCAGCTGCTCTATCCTTTTTCCCTTCCTGAGGTCATTGTAGCTTCACCCTCTTCCACTATGCCATTAGTAAGGTCTTCTGAAATCCAAATTTGTGCTGTTCTTATTCATACAGCCAAAAGATGGTGCCGTGGAAACTGGTGTTAATGTGGATCTTTAGCAAGTGCAGAGATTGCCAATTTCCAGGCTGACACTTGTAATGGCTTTCCTGAAAGAGCTCCGTTTCATCTCAGACTTTCTGAACCAAATCTATTCCTTCCATATTTCAATGAACTGTGTACATTTAGGCCACTGCTTCAACCTACCTACATAATTGCATGCAGTCTATCTTGTAAAAAATCAGTGGTTCTTTTCTTAATTATCATTATTTAAAACAATTAAAGATGATCACACACAAACTTAAGAATTAACATTATGCAAATATTTATACAGAAGCTAAAACTAAGGCTTTTCCCCCACTTTCTAGATGAAACATGGAAGATGTTTCAGAAAAAATCATCATCCAGTTTTGCTAAAGACAGCAGGAACAGCCTTCCTTGCCACCTCATTAAATAAAAAACTCCACTTCTTGTCTGTGGGCCCTCTCTTACGTGGACCACCACCAGTAGTAATAGATGACAGAACAGAGGTTTTCCAAGAAATCCCCCTAAAGCTGAAAGAAGTACATTTATGTAGTATTTTTTGAAATCAACAATGCTAAAAGGGTTTTTAAAGCTTGTCATAGATACAGAAAAAATACAGCAGCTATAACAGAAACAGTGACACCTTGCTTTGGAGATGAGGACCTGTGTGCAAGAGTTTTAAAAGAATTTTGAAAACTAACTTTTTTGTTCCAGCTTCTGTAATTCTGGTTTAATTGATAGATCTTCACTGATTTTTTTGCTGTCTAGCACAAAGGTGGAGGTAGTGGAATTTTTTACTATTCTTTGTAAACATTCCATTAAAAGAACCCTAAGAAGATACTTCAGCCTGGCATTCAGGGGCGTGGTCAAAGCCACCTCTCCACAGCAAAGACTGGAAACAGCCCTTTAAAGTAAAACATGTGCCCTGGTACTCTGTTGAGCAGGGGCCTAAAAATATGACAGATACACCCCAAAGTCAAGAAGAAGAAAAGTCCACAACTGGCTTAGACACAGGCATCTACTTCACTGCTATCTAAAATGACATGAGACACATCCCATCCATAACAACCAAAAATCTCTAGAGAAACCTTACTCGTCCTGGGAGTGGAGACATAACAAGTCTACAGATCCTTCTTTTTTGCTGTTTTTAACTCCTGTAAATCCTGCTTTATTGATTTTCAGACAGAAAAGAGATGAAACAGGAGAGTTAATACATTAAATAGTGTTTGAAGGATCTCTGCCTCATATTTACATTTAGCCTGAGGATCCTGCAGTGTGGCTTGTAAAGTCAGAGAAAGGTATGTCCAGTAGAAAAGAGCTCAATTTGTGGGTGGAGTGATGTATTGTGACAGAGTCTTACCATATAACAGGACATGGAGCACTTCCCCTATGGACTGGAGCACCTGATTTGTGAAAACAGTCTGAGAAAGCTGGGGCTGTTCAACCTGGAGAAGGAAGTGTTGTGTGGACGCCTCACAGCACCTTCCAGTATCTGAAGAGGACCTACAGGAAAGCCAGAGAGGGACTCTACATCAGAAATTAGCAACAAGACAAGGGGGAATGAGCACAAATTGCAAGAGGGGACATTTAGGAAGAAGTTCTTTACTGTGAGAGTGATGAGACACTGGAACAGGTTTCTCAGGAAGGTTGTGGATACCTCAGCCCTGGCAGTGTTCAAAGGCAGGTTGGATAAAGCCTGGAGCAACCTGGCCCATGGCAGGGAGGTTGAGATGGTCATGATCTTTAAGATCCCTTACAACACCTTAACATTTTGTGGTTCCATGATTATTTGACACTGTCTGCCTTTGATGTGGTTCAAAGCTCCAAGGCAGACCAGCAGTGAGGGCGGCTGGAGCACGCCTGCATCTGGGGCACCAAGTACAATAATCTCCAGGACATGAGTGCTGAAGAACATCTTGGGACAGTCATATTAGCTACCAACCTAGCTAATTCCCTGACAATATGTCTTAGCAGACTTTTAGGTGGTTTGGTTCTTTGTGACTTTGCTGTATTCTTGTCCCCAGATGTCCCTTACAACCCTAAGATAATAGGGGAGACACAGATACCTCCACCAGCACATGCCAAGGACTCTGCTTACACCCTTAATTATTGCTTACTTTGACTTTTTCTCCAGAGACATCAAATTTTTGTACCAAATAAATGCTAGACAGAGAAGTGCTTTAAATTGTCTTAATTCTGCATGTGGATTTGGGACAAACATACTGCCAGGGCTACTCCTGAAGGTAAAACCTTCAATGATTTTAATACTCTCTGATCCTGCCGACAATGGGCACAGCAGGTAAGTCTAAATAGAAGAAAAGAAAAAAAAGGGAAGGGAAGGTTCCGGGAA
>VXAC01006570.1:0-67901 GCA_013399225.1 Rhipidura dahli | reverse complement strand
TACCCTGCAAAGCACAGAACAACTAGAAAGTTTCTCAACAGTCATGATGTCTCTAATCTATCACTCTGAATTAATTCTGATATTAACATTCCTGATTGTTTACCCCAGTCATAAAGCAGGCTAGCACTACCCTGCACTACATCAGGAGGAATACTGCCAGGTGGTAAAGGGATGTCATTCTTCCCATCTTCTCAGCCGTAAGCTTTATATCTGACTGTCATCTGAGAATGGAAAATACAAATGAATACACATACTTGGATTTTTTCTGGGAAGTGTACTGTACTTTTCACATATTAAAGGTTGTGTGTCCTGTGACTTTAGAAATACTTTTTTCTGACATTGTGCTAACTTACTCCTAGCCATTAAAGTTTTGCAATATTCAGCTTCTTTTTAGAATGCCGAGCTCTCAGAGTCAAATAGGAAAGCTTTATATCTCACTTTAAGTATGTCCTTTTCACACTTGTGTGGCAAAAAAAAAGTGTAAAATTTGAAAATTTCAAAAGTTAGCCCCAAACAAAGCAGACCACCTGTAATTTTAGCTAATACAGAATATTGCTTCAGTTTGCAAAACAGCCACCCCACTATGGTTCAGTGAAAACATTATATTGCTATGAAGTTCTTTCCTTTTTTGTTAGCCTGCAGCATAAGCTGCCAAAGTCCTTATTGATGCTGATTTGAAGTATATCTGAGAGCACTTACTTACCTCAATTGATCTATCACATGATGAATATAAGAAGGGCAAGAGCATATTATTTACTACTTGACTGATGAACTTACCCAGACTTCTTGCAAGAAGCCTGATTTTGCTTATCACCTGTGTCTACCACTACTACTTTTGTTGGTTGTAGAAGACTGAGAAAAGGTAGCCAAATAATGTTTTCTATTATCAACTATACACTGTAAATTTAAAATCAACCACAGAATCACAAAATGGCTGAAGCTGGAAGGGATCTCTGGAAGTCATCTGGTCCAAAACTCCTGATCCACCAGGGCCCCCTAGGAGAGACTGCCCAGGACAGTGTCCCCGAACAGCCCGCCTAAATGTTCAGTCATACTCAAACTAAAAAAAAACATATTTCCTCATGTTCAGTTACAACCCATTGTTTCACTTCATGGACAATGACAGGATGGCAGACAATGGGTGTAAGAGGACCAGTGGTGACAATTACCCATTGCTCCATTACCTGACACCACTGAAAAGAGCTTGGCCCCATTTTCTTTACACCCTCCTGTGAGATATTAGTACATATGGACAAGATTCCCCCAAAGCCTTCTGTTTACCAGAACAGCCAGTCCAGCTCTCAACCTTCCTGGCTGGGGAGTTGGCTGTCCCCTACACTGTTTTCAGTATGTCCATGCCTTTCTTTTACTGGGAAACTCAGAAATGAACACAGTAGTCCAGCTGTAGTCTCACGAGTCCTGCTAGTCACAGTACAGCAGAACAGTGCAGCAGAACACTGCTTCAGCAGCGGAACTCACAAGCACCAAACTGCCTCAGAATCTGAAAAGCTCTCTTAGAAAGTTTCTAAGACTGGTAGGTGTGGTACTCATGGTTCAGAGACACCATTCCATACTACAAAGTTCTGAAAGACAAGAAGAATCATTTTAAGGTCATGAGGAGAAACAACAGAGTTCAAAGCTCCATAATGTCCCTTAAAAAGAAAAGCAAGCATGATTTACAAATGATTCACTAAGAGGTATTTGCTTTAAAATTTCCTGCATTTTGGGAACAATTTTGCTTTCCTAAATACAGGGCAAGTGATAAACAGTAACAAGTTTATAAAAATTATTTTGAAATATGCTTATAATAGATACTGAAGTGGTTTGCAGTGTAGAAGCTTTTGAAGCAGAACTCATGAAATATTTAAAGTCATGCTTGTGACAGAACTCGTATTTATACAGTATACCCTTGAGAGCCTTCTCACAGGTGCTTAAAAGCAAAAGGCTGGCAGAACATTTATCTTTTTATTCAACTAATCTCCATATAATAATAACTGAGATTAACTGAGATTTATTTGCATTGTGTTTATTTCCCTCCTGAAAGATGTTTCTCTAGCAGCAAACATATTACTAATGTTCTTTCTATTTTGCAAGCACTATTGCTTTAAATATCTTTGTAGGATTCTATTTTTAATTTTTTAGCATTCAAAAACCATACAGGAAATTCACTGGCTTGCAAGGGAAAAATCAGAAATAGGGCGCATGGCCTGTTTTCAGTGTCAATAAAATACACTAATCAAATGCCATTCCTCAAGAACAAAGCAAACAGGTTATTATTTACAAAATTCCAACTGGACAACTATGAAAACTTGTTGATATTTTACTGGAATTGAATGGATGACCCAAAATGAGGACAGTTTCCCAACATGAGATTAAGGAATTTTCAGCACACATTTTTTTCAAATGCCATCCCCTCTTGACAGCTGATACCTAACCAATCACATTAACTATCTTGAATCAGGTTTTGAATCAAGTTATCCTTAATGCAAAAGTAGTTGAACTATGCAAAAATACCAGGACATTTTGTTTAATGGCAAGTGATTCCATGGCTTATTATGGCCATTAATTTATTAATTTATTCTTCCCCAGGTAGTCTTCATTTAACTAGATTCATGATTCCTTTAATAAAATTAAATTAATAGAAGCTATCTGGTGTGTAACTGCTAACTAGACATATTAAAAACAAACTGGATACTGAGTCATTCAGGTCTACTTATCTATAAAATCCCTTTATGTTAATATACTTTACTACAAATTGCTACTAATAAAGCATATTGTTTAGAAAATATTAGAAAACTGAAATGCAGAGATGGTTGAACAGTCTTTTCATATTAGCTGCATGTCTTATACTCAGATATTCCAAAAGCTAAGGTTAAATATCTGTGTGAAAATTCACATCAGTTCACAAGAATAACAGAAAGAAAGTAACAGAAGAGATGTTTTTTATAAACACCAAACCAACACATAAAAAGCAACATATGGGTTTATTCACGTGATTAAAATTAAATACATAAAGAAAAAAATTAGATTCAGTCAAATCAAGTCAGAATGCCCGAATAATGCTGTTGCTGGATTCATGAAGAAAGATCCCATGCCATTTAGGGAAATGTATGAATCAGTTAACAGATGCTATAGCAAGAAATTTAAACAATACAATTTTGATTTATATAGACAAAGAAAGGAGTAGCATAAAACAATATATGAAAAGATGCATATACTTGATAAGATCCCAGTAACATTTTACAAGAAATACCTCTTTTGGTTCAGTAACAAAAATAAGCAGTTAAATTAGCAGTCAGTAAAATAATGGAAAAAGTACCATAAGCAGCTCTGTAAGGACAAATTTATGGAAGAGATCCCCAAGCTAAATATTGGCATGCTGCTTATAAGCTGGCTAAGTGAAAATTGAAAGAAGATGTAACAGTCTGCAAATTTTGAAGGGCATATGGAAATTGACATGTAAGAAAAAAGAAGAGGAACTTGATCATCAGGAGAATATTCTGGAGATAAAAGGTAACATCAAGGAAAGATGCCTTCTAAACAATATATAAGAAATCCTTCAAATTTTGAATATTTGAAAAATATTCTAAACAAACATAAGAGAGCAAAGAAAATATTCACAAGACAAGGATGAAGACCAGTATAGCTTTTATTTTTACTCTCCCTGCCAGATAAAGCAGACAGTAATTCAAGTTGCCATTCTTAGGGGTACCCACTCCTTTGCAATGGCTTATCAGTCTTACAGTAGTGGTTTTTTACACTAATGGTAATTTTACCATTTTTCAAAGAAAATACATTTTATGCCTTTATAACTGTAACTCAATTTCAACTGTGTACTGTTTCAATAGTATATATCACTGACACTAAATCTTTTCTCCAAAAGACTTGAGGAAATGAATGACCAAAACAAAAAGAAAGAACACGTATACACATAGAAGTTCAAGAGCTCAGTGAATGCAGACGAAGAGATTCACATGACTCGTGCACTAGGGCTATGACTTCTATGTATAGAAGTAAGGAATGAGAGGGTAGAGTGATTATCAAGAGACCTCTTTTTCTTGGAAGGGGGGGAAATTTGACTGGAGGACCATCAGATGCCATGCCAGCACAGTGGTGTGACTGCAGTGATAGAGGGAAAAAAGATGGCATCCACTGAAAGCTCTGATTCAGCTTGAGCACACAAGTAGTCCCAGGGACTGAGCACATTAAATTGCTTCTGTGTTTTACACCATCAGGACTGTATGAAAAGATAAAAAATGAGCAAGAAAAAGGCCTCCTGGATGAAGCTTTGAAAACAACTTTGTCCACCACAATTTTCCCGCTCTTTAACATTTTCAGCTTTTGCATTTTACAAGCTGGCAGCAAACCACCACCTAAGATACTAGACAACTGGACAAAACAGACAAATTGTTTTCAAAACAGACAAACTGTTTTCTGTGCAAAACAGAACTATTCTGCAGAGTAAAGCATGTTGACTCTAATGTGACAGTAGCCATGACAACAATCAGCACTTTACGTTTTTCCTGCAAAAGATGAATTGCTATTACTACCAGTCAAAGTTAAGTGATGATTCATTAAGCCTGTATAAATTCATGCAGAACATTTTCAATGCAAAGTAACTCACTACAAGTATCCCAATCTCCTACTGCTTTCCTGTCATATGTGGTGCAGTCTCTAACCTCTCCCACTTTCACTCCACATGGGAGACTTCCATGAAGAGATTGAAACTGTCACATAGAGTTCAATTAAGGTTCTTCTTGAAAAACAGTGATAGAACTTGCCTTCTAACCCACAATTCAGGTGAAACAGAGAAACTCCTTCTGTATTCTTTCCGTTTTCTTACTTTGACAGTCAAAAGCAAAAATCAGAAAATATGACTCACCAAAATGCACATTCATCCCTAAGGATGTGCAATGTCTTCCCATGTCATGTGAACTAAAGCACTCTAGGTTCCAGACATCACACACAATGAATTCAGCTCTTTAAAACCACTTTTCCTAAGAGTTCAAGAGCTCTCTATCCTGTGTGTAGGAAACTGAGTGAGGCAGGCTGGAAACCAGCATGGCTGAGTAAGTATTTGCTCCTCAAACTGAGGAGTAAGGGAGAAATGCACAACCAGTGGAAGCAGGGACATGTGAACTGGGTAGAGTACAGGGATATGGTACAAATGTAAGGATGGTATCAGGAAACCCAAGGAAAATCTGGAACAGATTGAAGAATGACAAGGAGGGATTCCACAAATTCACAGGTCAGAAAAGAAAGTCCAAGGAGAGTCTGCCCCATGTCAACACAAGCAGGCTGCACTAGTGACGATTGGTACACTGAAGGCTGAAGTGCCCAATGACCTTCTTGCCTCAGTCTTCACCTCCCAGCCTCCCAGTTCTCTCAACTCCCTGATCCTGCAGGTGAGCGTTGGGGCAGTGAAGTCTCTCTCACTATAAGCAAAGAGCAGGCTTGGGATCACTTGGTGAAGCTGAACAGACACTACTCTGCTGGACTTGCAAGTGATAGGACATGGGGCAATGATGTAAAACAGAGAGAAGGCAGCTTTAGAGCAGAAGTTGGGAAGAAATCCTTTACTCAGAAGGTGGTGAGGCAACCGAAACAGGTTGCCAGAGAAGCTGTGGATGCCCCACCCACAAAAGTGTTCAGAGCCAGGCTGGATGGAGCCCTGAGCGAGCCAGTTTAGTGAAAGTTGTCCCTTCCCATGGCAGGGCAGTTGGAACTACTATCTTTAAAGGTCTCTTACAATCCATACCACTCTATGATTCTGTACATACACCTTCAACAAAGTCAAAGTAATAAAAAGTAAATTGTTGAAATTACATGTTTCAGAAAACTTTTTCACTATACTGAGGTGTTCTGAACTTGCTACACAAATAGGGAGACATGTAATAATGGTGATTCCATGCAGATAATCTCTTCAGCTATTTCCAGACAGGAGAAAGCAGAGGCTGCATAGCAAAATACTCTAAACATTATTAAGTATGTTATTCTGCAACGCACTTGGAAGCTATGACACATAAATGTAGCAATATATTACAGTAACAAAAAAATACGTACTTTTCACAGCAAACACTTTTCCCCACCTCAGAAAAGCTGAAGTTCATCTAAATCACAATAGAAACACAAAGGAAAGGGCAGAAAAGCTTATGAACATCCTCTGAAAAGGCAGAGGAGAGCAGAATTCAAAGACAATGAACAAAGCTATCAGAAAGGTAGCACTGTCCTGACAACAAACCTTTTATTCTCCTGGTTTATCACTGAAATTATCAACAGTTCCTCCTTACTAAAGACATCAATTTCCCTTTAACATGAACCCTTTTTCTCACCTTCCTTCTACTTTGTTGGTAAATTCAGGACACCTTTGCTACCATGACAGGATAGAGAAAGAGGGCAGGTAAGAGAAGATAAACATAAAGAATGTAGTACAAAGACTTCAATAAAATACATTAAAAACTGGGTACAGTTCTCAGGTATGCTCTCAGAAATCATTCTTCCTACGTCATTGTCCACAGAAAACTAATAATTAGTAGCATAAACAGTCACACCAAGAGCAGAAAAATCAGTTCAGAGATATGAACCTATGAAGATCGAACAGTGAAAATCCTTGTTAAGAAACAAAATTTGGCATCAATACAGTTCCACCCCTACAGATACTTAAGCGGCCTGAATGCCGCTGAATTCCAGTCACTGACTAGCTAACTTAGTTAAGAATCTACACCAGAACTGGACATGCAAACATTCCTTATTAATTAGACGTATGAGGAAACAGTGACAGCAAATATTTTTCTAAAACCATTAGGAAATTATGTCTAGGCAAAGTAAAAGCTTCCAATCCCATGATCTGATGGTTTGATAACGTCTCCTCAAAGGGAAAGACGAAGGTCACATAATTTATAATATCTGACACAAGAATGGAAAGGGATTAGAAAAATATAATACAAGCAACATATTTTGACTGTGTTTAGCTGACATTAACATATGATTTCAGCTCTAAGTTCAGGGTGTTGGTACATAATCAGTCTTCTGTCCTTACTCCTGTTTCTTCTATAATATTCTTCTTTCAGCTTTAGTAATAGCCATGTATTTGCCCTTGTTTTTGCAAAACTGAAGAGATCAGCAGTGGTACTCCTTCAGCACATCAATCTATTAATTAGAAATTTATGCTCACATTTTAAAAAGTAATAAGCTCAGATTTGCGCTCTGATATTTTTCTGTCAAAAATTTATTATTTTATTTACTCCACAACACTCAAACTCTTTCCTGAGTACTTGAATTCCTATTTCCTCATCAATACTCAATACTGCCATGTGGTACCAATTCAAGAACAATAATGAATTTTACATCATACACCTATGTCATACACTATCATATTATTCTTAATTTGCACAACAGGAACTGAGAAAAACAGATGGGTCTGGATCAAGTTCTGGAACATCAAGGCCTGAATAAATGCCAATGAATAAATTATACTGAAAAAGTCATCAGAGGTCATACATCCATGTTCAAAACTCTTACAGGTACGGAGTACCAGCTTAGCCTGGAGTCAGGTTACAGGCCTGGAGGAAGTTTGTTTGTTGCTGAATCCAGTAATACGTGCTAGTTTAGAAATGAAATCCTGCAGGAAAGGAAAAATGGTTTATCATTTGTTCTGGGTCAGGTATGATTTTCTCTTCACCCTAGTATTACCTTCACTGCTGGGTGAAGTAAAGTGTTATACACCCAGGGTAAGGACTACCTGGGTGATGTGAAAAGAACCTGTATTTTGCAATAAGCTGGGCAGGTATCTCCTGGATAATATTAGCCTTTTACCACTAAAGTTGTGTATTGAGAAAGTCTCAATAATAGGTTTTCCTACTAGAATGTTTCCACAGAAGATGTGGAAATGCAGACAAGAACAGCAGAGATGAAGACAGGACAGGGTTGCTGTGGCAATTCTGATGACAATTCTGACCTGTTAATGTGAAAATTAAGGCTGGTATTGGAACAGCTGAGTCTGGTGATTAATCCTGCAAAGCCTTATAGCCTGGTATAAAGGCAATGGAAGAGAATTGGAAGAGAATCTCTTCCTCTCCTGTTCTCTGCAAGATCTCCACAGAACCAAAGCATCTTCATTTAGTTATCCTTTCAGTATTTTTTCTCCTTTCATTTTCAAGTTTGGGGTTGTCATTTACAATTTCAGTAGCATTTCCTGGCATACCTAAAAATCTAAATAAAAAACTCAGAATAGCCTTTTAGCTCTTATATTTTGAAAACCAGTAAGAGAAGACTACCTTAAAAAACATACAAATTTCACTGTTTGATCAAATCAAAGGTTTTTAAAGAAAGATTTCTCTGTATTCACACTTCTCTTCACAGTTGTTGTAAACAATTATTCATGATTTTCCAGCTTTCTACTCCAGCACACCTACTGTTTCAGAAGCTGTTGACAAGCAGCTCTTTCATTTGGACTAATCAAGCCTGCTTGAATTAACAGGAAGTTTTCCATCGACAACACAGAATGTGAATACTAACAAGAAGCTGTTTCTTCTAGTTAAGTTGAAACTGGTTTCAAAAACAGGTTCTCAGCGTAATGAAAGCCTAGCAAG
Source organism: Rhipidura dahli (assembly GCA_013399225.1). Lineage (NCBI taxonomy): Eukaryota > Metazoa > Chordata > Aves > Passeriformes > Rhipiduridae > Rhipidura > Rhipidura dahli. Next base: position 59,310 of record VXAC01006570.1, on the reverse strand, counting down.
AGGTTAAAGAGTACGATACATGTTGTGTAGAACTGGATCACAATAGTACAGGAAATCCCAGGCTTTTTATGGTTTCTGAAGAGTCATAAAATTTTTCTCCCTCAGTAATCTAGATCAGGCTTAGCTATTGTAGATACATTCTGATTTATCCATCTTTCTTTAGGATCATCTAAATGACATATTAGAGAAATGCTATAATGCATGACATGTTGAAAAGCATCACTAATTTTTAATATGAAATAAGAATTAATTTTTCTGTACTGCAGACAGCGCTCATTTAATAGTTAAAATCTAAAGACACTACTACATTAATAGGCTTAAACCAGGAAAAAGAGTTTAAACAAAGTTACACACTAGTAAACTAGTATCAAAAAAAAGCACTAAAAAATTAGAGGTAATCCCCATCCTAACACTGAGTCCTTTGAATTCATTTGGATATGCATCTCTAAAAATCTTGAATAACATGGCAAAAGAACTCAAAATTTGGGAGGAAAAAGAGCCCTTGAATTTTTAATTTTATAGGACAGCATACAAAATTTTAAAGATTATCAATTACTGAGCATACAGCAAAACAATTCTTCTGCAATCATTAATGGCATATTTCTTAATAAGCCATTTGATAACAAGTGTCTTGTGAGCAGGCACTTGGAATACCACTGGAGAACATGAAATAACTCAATTTGTTAAAATTAAAACGTGCTAACCAAGTCAATGGATTTATTTTACACCACATTTCTTTACAACTTCAGAGTATGTGTACTTTAACAGAGACTGAATCAAATGGAAATGAAACTATAATTCTGTCATGAAATCAAGCTGCATCTAAAATGAGAAAACCACTTTTCTTAAAGATGTATCTGCTGACTCTGAAAAGATTTTTCAAGATTAAAATTGTTTCTGTGCACATTTACACTGCAGTTTGCTGGATGATATGAATAGCAGCACCTAACCAGTTGCTAGTAATGAACATCATAACACTATACTCGAACAAAGCAAAGCAACCACAAATTAGGAAAGAATTACACTACTTTTTAGAAATTACTGCATTAGTAATTGCATTTGCAGACTGTAAGTGAACTTGTGGTTGTCATGACATGCTGATTGTTTTTTGGATTACAGTGCCTGTAAAATCACTGTTTGATCTTAGGGATGCTACAGAAATAGTTTTTCATTTGCCACAGGCTTTAATTTTACCAGTTGTATTAAATCCGCAGACTATTTCATACGGTCCATCTCATTGCTAAAATGTAATGGAAGAATGTTTTCAACTAATGCTCCAGTCCCATTTTTTTCTAGACACTAATTTATTTCAAAGGAGTAGATTGCCAACTGATGTCAGGAAAATAGATAGATAAATAAATAAAGCATTAGTCACTTAGCCTCATTAAAGACTTATCATACAAACGCATTCACTTATACTGACTTTTCATTGTAATATTACCGCAGATGCATAATATAATACTGGTTGAAAAACACAAACAAAATAACAACTTGCTGCAGGTGCATAGTTGGGGCTTAGAAACTCATCATTGATTCAACTGCGAAATGGTATACTAATTTACTTCTAATTCTACTTTTTGCTATTGAAAAATATTGTAATATTTTCAACCATGCATTCCTAAGCAAAAGGAAGTACTTCTGTCTTAGGCTGGTGCTACACTCCTAAAGGAGTATGTCTGCCTGTTCTAAAGAAAAAATAGAAAGCTTTTCATGTTTCTAAACATTCTTTTCCCATAACTATTTCGTAAGCTCACTTCTATTTAATGGAAAAGTAGTATTACTGAAAGATTATTATGGGTAAGAAGAGGCCAGGAACAAAGGTGGGTGAGCAGGGAACAACATAATTATCATCAAATAAATTGTAATAAATTTATTTTACATCCATGAAGTTCAATGAAATAGGCAGAGCCTGCGAACAAAGCAATTTAAAGATTTAATGTCATAAGAGGATCTATTTCAAATGTGCCAATGCTTGTTTGATGATCAGTTTTAATCTGCTAATTTGCTATGACAGGTATAAATCACAAGCTAAGACATCCTTCCAAAAACATTTGTAGGCTTTTACTGCTCAAAAGGAACATCAAGGTTATTGTCCAGCTCAAACAGAGAGCTTCCATCAACAGATGTCAAAACAGAAAAGCACAGATCTGACATGTGCTTGTAAAACTATCACCTGCTATTAGTGCTGCAATGACAGCTTTATGGTGAGAATGTAAATATATTTCATCATGTTCTGTATTTCAAATATTGCTCAGTTGAATATGATTAACATTTGTGTTTCAGCCAAGCAGTAGGTGTTTATTGTCATAATGCTACCTGTATAACAAGGGTGCAGACTATTTTCTTTCTAGGTATATCTGTATTGCAGTTAAGCACACCACTATTAAATTTTCCACTGAAAACTAAGGTTAATTGATAATACAGATGTACCAGAGGAAAAGAAAATGGTAATGCACTTAAATGAAAAATCATTCAGCTGTCTTATGGTAAGATGGGGATAACCAGTACCGCATACTTTCCATGGTTTCAGGATGTCTACAACAAACGTCTGTCTTTCTGACAACTGTTTTCTAAAATACACAGGCATTGCAAAGACACCTATTCAGATCTTCCTACTATCTGGTAAGGGATCACACTACTAAAAGTCACATTATTTTAATAACATAAGAAAATATATTCTGCTTAAGATAACAGGTGCAAGGGTAACATGCAACCATGAAAACAAAAAGTAATCTTGAAAAAATACAAAGGAATAAAACAAACCTGGATGCAGGTAGACAAAAGCCTGAAATGATTTCGTACCAAATGTAAAAGGTCCTGTGAGATCACAAAGGAGGAAAGAAAGAAGGGAAGAAGTACTAGAAGACCACTATCCCTTGCCTGTGCTTCTCTTTGACAGGTTCTACACTTGAGTATCTTGCTAACAATTGGTTCCATTACAATTATTATTTCGTGCTTCTAGATTTTCTTCCAATTATCTGTACTGAGACAGTGATACCAACACAAGGACTACAGTCATCATTTATTAGTATTTTTGATACACTTTACAGCTTACCCTAGGCCTATTTTTGAATAAATTAATTTGCCCATTAAATCCTCAAAGCTCAGCTAGCACGAAGTATCTTTTAAGTCCTCTGTTCCCTGAACTATCAAGACTGCTCACTGTTTACCACTATAATTTTTAGACAGTATCCCTAAAAGACATTCAAAAACTAGTATCTTAACTTCTCTTGATGTGTTAATTTTCTCAATCTTCTCAATTGAACAATTAAAAACATCTGTGTTATAAATTTTCAAATCAAAGTTACTTAAACAATAAAAAATAGACACAGTCAAAAGAAACAGCTGTATATTCTCCCCAAGCAAACAAACCAGTAGTTCTGAAAGAAAGAGAAATTTTAAAGTCAAAATTCCCATGCCTTTCATTAGTGAGAGGTTTTCTTCCTTGGAGATTTTCTGATACATAACAGCTGCCTTTCCTCTGTAGGGCACAGTCACTGGTCTCTCTCCTTTACTGATACAAAACCTAATACCTTTAAGACTTATAGCAATAAGGATAAAAATAGCTAACAAAATAAAAAAAAATTACAAATGTAGAGCAGAGGAGCACACAGATACAAAGAGAAATTTTGCTACTTTCATTTGAGACACATGACCAAAAAAGACAAAGGCATTACTATCACTATACAGAGGAAGGAAACTTCAAAACCACTTTTATTATGAGAATAAAATTCTCTCTCAGAAAACATTTACTGAAATTAAGGTTTGAGAAAGATAGAAAGGTACTTTGATTCACAAATACACTATTTATTAACAGGCATTAGCCTTCATATAGGTCAGAGTAGAGAAGCATGTCTTTCATTATCTTTACGGATAGGAAGCATGAGAAATTACATACATGTTCATCATTATTAACTAGGATTAGCAAGCCCTACTACTATAGTTTTACATAATACAATGTAAAGAACTGTTTGACTTTCTTTGACTAGAAAGTTCCCCAACATGGTAGTTAGATAAATCTGATGTATCAAAATTACACTACTAATGTAGCTGATGTTCACAGTTTAAAAAAAAAGGTATTTGTGTACTAAGCCTCAAGATTTACGAAGATCAAGAATACTAAATAAGATTTATCCCTCTCTTAATCAAAGCATTGAATTGAACTGTTCAACTTGCTATTTAATATTTCAGGCTCTTCCAGAGAGTAAGATGCATAAAGTAAATTATTTACAAATGGATATGTATTTCCTCATATGAAAAATGAGGAACTCAAAGTAGCTGCCAGAGATGCTTTTAATGCAGTACAATAGTTGGTTAGTCCTAGTTTATTTGTTATGTTCTGAAAAAATAAAGATCTTGCTGAGTTCCCTATCATTGGTGTATAGTGGAGAATGGAATTGGTTCAGCACCACAAAGAAAAAGAAGAGCAATGCAGTCTTTTGATTGCAGAGGATAATCTAAAAACACAAGGAACAAAGCTGACCCTCGATGTGATCTCCGTTCACCTCTGACAAGGAACGGCAATCTAGAGATATCGTTATAGGGTACAAAACAGCTTTTAGGAAAGGTTCCAAAAGGAAAGCACTCTTCTATTCACCCACGTTGCCATAGAAACAGAACCAATCATGCCTGTCCACAAAGGCTTTCATGTCAACTTCTGTTAGAAAACTTATATAAAAAGTAGAAATTAAACTAAATTAACAAGAGAATCATTAAATGATTAAGATAGGTAAAAGAAAGAAAATAATTTATAAACAAATGTGTCCTGTCTTGGCCCTTAAATGCACAACTTTTAAAGTGTAAATGAGTTTATTCCAAGGATTTACTGCATGCACACTGCTATGGTTCACTGTCTTATACTTCCTTGCAATCGGAGAGGATGTAATTTATATAGAATGATGTCTTCAAATTCACAGGGTCAAAAGCTATTCATTTTTTCTCCTTTTTCCTCCTCCCAACCACTACAGAAAGGTTGTATCATATCCCAATCATCTTTGTAAACTTCACTCCTTCAGAATACACTTTAATCAAAATATTTCAGCTAAAACAATACACTTACTGAGATAATTTACTTCTACCCCATGGTATCTTTAAAGTATTGATTCTGCATGAAGCTTATGCAAGTAATACTGCTACATATATTAAAAGGGTTCTTAATGAAAATGGATTTCCAAATTAAAATATGGCAAAGTTTCTAACTATCCAGCTAGCGTAAACAAGACAGCATGGCCAGTAGAATCTGGATCTTAGTATCTAACATCAGGAATGAGTTTTGTGTCTGTGGCATTCTTGGACAATTATTAAAACTCATGCAGAGCTGATACTAAATTTTAAAGATTTTATGCTCGGGTTTAACACACTAAGATTTTATGTTGCCACATAGAAGGAGCTGGCTTGTTAAAGTCAGAGAAAAATTTGTTTCATTTAAAGTGCTAATCTTTTTGATCTATTTGATCTAGCGTAGTTTGACTCAAAATATACTACATCAAGATCAGAGCTCTTAAAGAACTAACTGCTTTTCCATTACACAAACATATTCTAGGATCTCCCCTTCCATTCGCTTCACCCAATCCAAAAAGTTTTAACACATACATGAAGCACCACGAATGGCATACCTTAAGAATGCTGCTTTAGGCACATCCTCAATTCTCTGTTGTTTTTTAACAACAAAAAAATTTAACTGAGTTTTGGAAATTAACCTAATTGCTGTTTTTTTTGAGATATAATGCTTGTGGTCTGGCACAAACAACCCATGAACCCAAGTGGATTCACGCATGCACCAGTTCCATACTCTGGGGTGCCAGCACTGTAAGGATCTTCACACTGGGATGTGTTCTGAAACACTAGAGTTACTGATTCATTCTTGGTATTTCATTTCTGCATTTATAAGCACAAGGCATACCCCTGATAATTTAAATTTTATAAAACTCTGTGGGTTGTTTCAGAAATTTTTAAAAATTTTTATTAGTATGTTTCATTGTAGTTGGTTTGACCATCTGTTGTTCTTCACAAAGACTCAATTCAAGCAAAACTCATCACACTTTGTAATCTGCAGATCATTTGCAGTGATTTTCATGCTTACATATGAAATCTATGCTTTGATGCTTCTAACTTTCAAAAATGTTATCAAATGTGCTATTTACACTGCATGGAGGATGAACCTACTAAATCTACTGCTAAGGGTGCTGTAGAGAACATCTGCAGAATTCCAAACATGTTTTGTTTTATTATAGCTCCAGAATTCCCCAAACCCAAACAGATCAATTGCGTGGTCACATCTCTTTTCATGTTGGCAGAATACATCTCAGATTCTGCAGTTTATACTAAAACCTCAGCTCTACATCAGGAACTAAAAGCTTGAGTCTCAATGATCACCACAGCTCAGAGTACTTTTCTTACCCCTGCTGGGACAGTTCTGAAGTAAAAGATGAGGCTTTGAGTTAAACATTTTTTTTAAAACAACTTAAATTATATGTTTCTATAAATAACATAGTAATAATGTATAAATTTACAAATGGTGTCAAATGAACAGAGTTAGAATCCTAAGCCAAAAAGTTTACAAAACTGTGGGTAAATGAGAGCTCATACTATGGCATCCTTGATTACTTTAGAAATAAAAACATTATCTAACCTTACACACTAAAGGTAACTCTGGTCCCCAAGTCCACCAATGGCTAAATTACATAGTGTGTTTCCTAGTCAATGTTCCCACAATTCTTTTTCTTTAACTTCCACTATGGGACTAAAGTTTTTTTCTGGAACACAAGCAGGCCCCTTTTATAGAAGCACAGAATAACCGGAGTAGGAAGGCACCCACAGGACAGCACAGGTCCCTGCACAGGACAGCTGTGAGAATCACACCATATGACTTTACATAAATAATGGTTTCCTTGCAATTACTTTCTTTCCTTTTTTGATCTTCCTTGCTCTGACACTTAGCAACATCTTTCAAACTGTTCAATGACCAGCACTCAGAAGCTTATCCTTTGCTATTTGAAATTTGGTCAATCATTCTCTTGGAAAGAAATACGCAAAAGTATGTTCTGATATTGATGCATTTTGTGCTTTAGATGAATAAGATTTTTTTTTAAATAACTATAATATTTCAACTAGCCCTGAACTGCACACAGTGATACTACAGATACCTGGCTTTTCCCTCACACTTTTCTGTCAATGTTCTTCCCCGACATAAATAGGAGAAAGTGGAGAAAAGCTTTTTTCATCAAAGGTTATATACTGCTTCATAAGAAGAGTTTGCCATTAAAAATTGTAAACAAATGTCTTGAAGACATCTGACATTTGATTTTCAGAAGAGGGATTTATGAATCATACAGAATCAAAGATATATTGAAAAATACTCTGAAGACCACACGAGAGACATTTATGAGACTGGAAAGAGGAAGGAAGTGCACCTCCAGGTCACAATTTCTGAACAGAATAGGAGAACATCTAATGGTCTCTAAGATGCAGGAATAATTTGATTCTTGTTTAGTCTAGAAGGGTAAGAGTGTTCCCTAGATTATCACACGGTATTTGTACATGTCATCAGCGATTTAAAAACTACTGAGAAGAGCTTTCAAAATGTATTATGTTTAAGTATTTTAAATAAGCATAACTATCCAAAGAGAAAGACGACCTAGTGCAAAGAACGTTTCCATGAAACTGAAACCTTACATACTGACTTTGTATACACAACTGGCAGGCACGAAGAGCACCAGCTCTTTTTACTTTCAAGTCTGTGTAGCCAGCAATTATTTATGGTTTGGAACTTGAATTCTTTTCAGATTGCACAGGATTTGATTTGTCAGCAAAACAGCCATTTAAATTGTCTTCTTAATGGTCATCTGTTCCAGCAGCTAGGCAAACAGCTTGGTTTGAAAACTCCGTCCAAAGTGTTTTAATGAGCTTAATTAATCTAAACCTCTGAGGACTGTGCTCTTTCTAGAGTTCGTTCTCTTTAGTCGCATGTTCCTTGATCAACTGTAGTAAAATCCAGGAAATCTGAGGACTGGGTCAGATCCCTCTATGACCCACAGAACCAAAATGAACCACTTGTCTTGGGTTTTTTCTCCACAATAAAAACAGATGGAATGTTATTGCTCTAATATAGGTTTCATTTTGTTCCCTTTTAAAATTACATGCTTTGGAAACATGTTTGTCCAAATCTTACCTGCAACAATTAAGCCAAATTTATTTTATATTGCAGAAATATTTCACTCCTATATTCAATTTTTCTTTTTTCAGATGATAATGCCTAAATTCTAAACTGACAAGAGTCCTGTTACATTTTACAACAAATTATTGCTAATGATGAGGTAAAAAAGCAAAAGGTCTGCAATAACTTGTTATACTTTTGAAAGCCTCCATAAAATGTAGCATTTCACTATTTACAGTACTATTTACAGTACTGAGATAAAACATGCGGTCAAATGTTGTCAGTGGAACTTTTTCAGAGTTTTTATGTCTTCTGACACAAAGTCAGAGAAGCTTTTCTTTTGGGATCCTCTTCTTTATGGATTGGATTAGATAATTTTTGTTAGAAAAGACAAAACACGGTAGATGACTGAACGATTTTTTTTTTTTTTAAGTGCAAAATTGTGCAAAACCCCAAGTCTCCAAGTCTTCTGTTATGATAAAGACTTCTGTAACATGTCTGGATAAAGCAGCTATCATTTCAGATAGCTGTTTAGCCTAGACACTTCATGATCTCTTCTAATTTATCTAACTATCTGATATTTACACAGATAAAGCAGCATATGGCTGAAAGTTTGCTCAGTCGTTTACGTGCTTTCAATATGAGCAGTAAAGTTCACTCACTGCATTTGCCAACACTCCTTTTTTGCTTGTCCTTTTCCGGCAAAAATCCAACTGGAAGTGCCATGCTAAAATGCTATTATCTGGCAGAAAAAGGTTGGATGGAAAAAAAGAAAATGTAGGAGTAAATTCTCTTTCTCTTAGAGGTTTCTTCAGCTGCAGAACTGTCAGCTCTACAAGCATACATACAAGTCTAATTGCATCAGGCACCAGCAGAAAACTTCTGTAAAACAGTACATTGGTAAAATATTGTCACATACACAAATGGTCTCCTTTCAGACACTTTGCTTCTAGGCATTTTCAGAGTTATCAACTAATCCAAGGTTGCTTGAGTGTCTTGAATCTCATAAGCAATGTCTCTTTTACTAAACATATCAGAATACATGTTTCTTCTATTTATTATGTTCCCTTTACTTTGATGCTACCTTTCTTTCCTTTTTTTTTATTTAATCAAGTAGAAGAACCATGATATATTTTGTAGAGTTAAATTTATCCTTCAACATGACAATGATGTAACAGCTCTTGCTTGGGTGGCCAAGTTGGCCCATTTTGTGTCTTCTCTCCCTAGCAAGAATGTCTATATTCTCTTGACCTTTGAAACATAGGTACAACCATGAGTAAGGATTTATCTGTGAAAATCTGTTGAGCAGTTGGAGAAGAATTAATACAGCATTTTCTGCTTCTGAAGGAACACTGCAAACAGCAGGAAAGATGAAAATTCAGCTTTTAAGTCCAACAAGCTCAGACACAGTAGGCTAGGATGGCCTAGAAGCTGGAAGGAAACAACAGGAACAGCTGATCCCAACTGACTGAAGGGATGCTTTACGACATAGAACATCATGCTCAGTAATAAAAATTGTGGGAAGGGCTTTTAGGGTGTAACCATTACTCAAAGACTGTCTAGGCATAAGCACACTACTTGTGGAAGGTGGTGAGTGATTGTCTTTGCATTGCTATTCTCTTTCTTCCTATTTCCTTCACTTATTAAATTGTTTTTATCTCAACAGACACATTTTCTCAATTCTGCTTTTCTGTCTCCCAGATCATGGATGTGACAGACGAATGACAGAGTGGCCAGGGCTCAACCATCAGCCCACTTCCATTATACAATACAATAATACTTCATAGGGTGTGGGGATGAGACAGGGAACACACCCAAACAAAACAAAACAAAACAAACAAACCAAAACTGTGCATTCTTTAGAAATTAGAAAAATTACCACCCTAAAATGTAATTTTTGGATGAGTGTCATTTTTGGATCAGTGTCTATTTTGGATCAGTGTCTATTAAAGCCAAGGGTTTTTCTATCAAAGCTCAAAGAAAGAGCCCAAGGTAGAAGTAAGTATTCTTTTATATGAAAAAAGAAAATTAAATGAACTTAAAATTTTGGACATGATCTACATCCCACTTGGCTGAATATGCCAAAGCAGATACCAGAACATGTGATCAGTGTTGCAGTAAGTTAACTTTGCTAGTAATGAAGATCCTTAGTGTATCTGCTTTCTAGTATCACACAAAATCTCATCAAGAAAAGTATAACACTGCTGCATCATAATGTAAATACTCTTTGTATCTCCTTTTTTCAATGGGAGAAAATAAAACTGCTGCAGCTGAATTATCTACAGTGATGCATTTCATGAACACAGCTAGCCATGGTTACCGATCATGAGATTGTGTGAGCGAACTGTGAGGATGGACACTTCAGCAAAAACACTGCTGATTCAAAGGAACAAAAATAAAAACTCTGTACTTAAGGTCGTTGTATATACAAAGTATGAATGCAAATGAAAGCAAAGATTTACTAAAAATTGCAAATGATTATATGTGATAGGAAGCATTAAACATCTTCTGTGAGTTCTCTACTGCAAAACAAAGAGCTGAGGAAACAAAAAAACTACCTGGATTGTAACGCACATTATCAGTTGTTCAAATCCCAAATCAACTGCCAGGAACAATTATAATCTTTTTCAAAGCAAATAATGGATTTCATTTCTGAAAACTGTTTGCTAAGTGAATGCTCTGTGCTAACAGCTAACACATTTGAGTACCTTCTTTACTTGCGTTATTTCCGAGGCATTTTATCAACCAATGCGCTTCAAAGCAATGCCACAAATACTACAGAATCACATGTATGACAAGATGTGGAGGCTACAAATTACTTTCAAAGCCTACCTGGATGACAAATATTTTGGTTCTCAAGTTAATCCTAAACCAAAGATGCTATAGTTTGCAAACTGGAAACCAGACTTTTAAGTAACTGAAACACTTGAGAGAGGACTGTAAGTTTTTGAAAAAAAGAAAAAAAACATACCAGAGATAATGTGTCCCAATTTCTTAGGTGTTGGATCATAGAACAAAGAACAGGGAAATGTATTTCAAATATGTTGAAAAATAGTTACTAGTTCAGGCTGATAGTGAAGAACTGACAGAAAATGCCATATACAGGCTTGTCGTGAACTGCACAGAAGCGTGAATATTTTAATGAATAACCAGAAAATATGAGATAAGTAACATTAAAAAAGAACATTAGAAAATAATGAAATTACTATAAAACAACAGAATACTTTAATGCGATTTCTAAAGCTCCTTGTAAAAATCAAACTCTTTAAACAGTTGATAGAGATTAAACACTTGTTATTTTAATGAAAAACAAGGCAGCATAAGGCTGGTCCTCCAGAATTAACACAACTGAATGCAATAAGATTGCTAAAGAAACCATGAAATACATTTTTTCATTATTTAAAAATTTTACAAATACCTTCCTTATCCATCTGTGATTCCAAAAATGGAAAGAAGTATGTCACCAACTAACAGCTAACAGACATGTTTCAGGTTCTGGTCCTGTCACTGGGGACCACTGAGAAGAGCCTGGCTTGTCCTCTAATGCACCCTCCCTGGAAGTATTAATATGCATATCCCCCTGAACCTTCTCTTCTCCAGGCTAAACAGTCTCAGCTCTCTCAGCCTTTTCTCACGCAAGGAATTTTCAAGATCCTTGATTATCTTAGCAGCCCTTTGCTGGATTCTCTCCAGTATGTCCATTTTTCACTTGTACTAGGCAGCCCAGAACTGGGTAGAGCACTCCGAATGTGGCCTCACCAGGGCTGAAAAGATGGCAAGCATCGCTTCTGTTGACCTGCGGAGAGCATTTCTCCTAATGCAGCTCAGAATATCATTACCCACCTCTGCAGCTAAGAGCAAATTGCTGCCTTTTGTTCAGCTTGGTGTCCACTGAGCCCAGGCCTCAGAAAAGCTGTTGCCCAACAGAGAGCCTCCATCATGTTATGTACAAGGGGTTACTATTCCTCAGGTACCAGACTCTGAAATTCCTTTTTTTTTTTTTGCCTACATGAGGCTCTTGTTGGCCCTTTCCTGCCAATGCTGAATGGCAGTAAAACCTGCTGGTCTATGAGTCACTCCTCTCAGTTTTATACTACCAGGAAGCTTGCTGAAGGCACAGTGACCCAAAATTCTAATTACTACTGAAGACAGCAAATGGGACTGGACCCTGTATTGAGCGTAAGTTACCCCACTGAGGACTTTATGCCACCACTTACTACCCTCTGGTGCCTGTCATTTAATAAGTTTTTAACCCACCTCACTGTCTGCTCATCCAGTCTGCACTTCTTCAGCTTCTCTATGAGGATATTTTGGCAGACAGAACCAACAGCCTTCCCAAAGTCAAGGCAGACAATATCCACCGGTTTCCTCTTATCTACTACACCTGTCGCTTCCTGCTAGAATATTACCAGTTGTTCAAACCAGACTTCCTTTTGGTGAACCCATGCTGACTGCTTCTGGGCACCTTTTTGTTGTATACATGCCAGGAAATGGTACCTCAGAGTAGTTATCTATCACCTTCCCAAGGACTGACTTGAGATCTGAGTGGCCTCGTACTCCATTTAGTGGTCCTCCTTACTGCTCTTCCTGAGCACAGAGCTACAACCTCAAGGCACACTTCCCAGTTATTGTGATCATTGAGAAATTATCAGGAGTAGCCTATCAGTGGTATCAGGCAGCTCCCTCAGCACTTGTGCCTATGGCAGGGCCCTACAATTTGCTTCATTATTTTCTAACCCAACAGTCTTCCATTGTGGGATTGTCTTCTTCACTAAAGACTTCCATCTGATCTCTGGGGCCTGCTGAAGCCTACTCTCTGTAGTAAATACTGAGGTAAAGAAGGCAGAAGTCTTCTATGCTCTCTTGTCACCAGGGCCCCTTCACCATGTAGCAGCAAGCTCACATTTGCTCTAGATTTCCTTTTATTTCCTGTGTGCTTACAGAAGTCTTTCTTGAGCAAGCTGAAGGTCCCTGTCTGTGGCAAAGAGCTGGAACTAGCTGATCTTTAAGGTCCCTTCCAACTCAAACTACTACGTGGTTCCATGATTTGTTGTTCAACAGATTCAAAACCAGATGGGTTTTGGCTTTCCTACTATGTCTGCACCCTATGTTCTTTCCAGGTTACCTGTCTTCCAGCTTCTACTTTGTGCACACTACTTGTTTATACTTGAGTTTTGCCAGAAAACTGTTGATCCTCCATGCAGGCCCATTTGATCTCTCTGAAAATGAGATCAGCTTCAAGTTTTGACCATAGAACTCTTAAGTGACTGTTTCATGAATGTTTGCATTAATTTATTTCTTCCTAATGAACTTCTAACACAATGCAGATAAACATTGCACTTGACATTTTTCAAACACATCCTGTTCTTTCCCAGGAAAGATGCACAAATATCAGTTTATCACCAGGTCTTAGATCTTTAAACTTCTGGCTACCACACGATGTTTTAAAATGCATTTGTCTTCTGGGTAAAAATATGGTGTTGTGTTTTGTTTTGCTTTTCATCTTGGTTAACCTATTGTCACAGAGCATTTTCTTCCTGATTTTCACTCCTAAATTCTTGAGTTTCTAAAACATGGCTGGGAAGCTGGTAAGTCCTCCACCAAGACAGGCTCTTTACTCATTTTTTTAATAATTTACAGAAAAAAGAAGTTAAGATGTGCTTGCCATCTTCCATCTTGTTTAAAACAAAGATGCATAACACCTTATTTTACAGCTCATTAGCAAAATCACCTGCCGCCTGTGAATGTCTAGGAGCTTTACAAAAACATGTGTTGTTCACAACATATCACAACGTAGGTAACTAAATAGACATGGGTTTCAAAATTCACCAGATTGTCTACGCATGTATTTACACTATTGAGAAAAGGCTAACACCTACTCCTTTCCACTTGCACAACAACTCCACTTTTTATAGATCTACTGGACTATTAAAATGTGTTAAACTGTGTCCTGTTTTTGGCCAGGACAGAAATAGTTAATTTTTTCAGTAGCCATGATGGGGCATGGCTAGGGCCCTGAAGTCTAAGGTCATTTTCCAGTCTGTAGTTCTAAACGTGGTGTGAGATCTGGCAGACCTAACAATAAGAACATTCTTTCCTTAACATACAGATGGAATTCAAAATTCTCAAAAGCTGTTATAACAGGCCTGAAGAAAGAAAAGGGAATGAAAAGCTGAGGAAAATCATCCTCCCCTGTTCCCCTTCCAGACTGGGTACAATTATGAATGGACTCCCAGAGGCAGTGCAGAAGATGAGGGCAGGAGAGCAGCACTTGGAGGGGTGTCCAGCACATTTGGAACCAACTGCCCCAGGGGTGGAAACACAGCCCCACTATTTGCCATGACTGATCCAGAGTGCACAGGAAAAGGGTGAGGCTCCAGCACACTTACAGTGCATTGATGACATCATGTGGGGGAACACTGCCAAGGAAGCTTTTCAGAAAGGGGAGAAGATAATCCAACTCCTCCTAAAGGCCAGCTAAGGGACTTGCCCAGGACATTTAGTTTTTAGGAGTAAATTGGCAAGATGGACGTCATCACATTCCAATGGACGTGGTCAACAAAACAGCAGCTATGTCCCAACCAACCAGCAAGAAGGAAACATGGCTTTCTTAGGTGCTGTGGGTTTTTTGGAGGATGTATATTGCAGATTACAGTCACACTGCAAGCCCTCTCTATCATGCAACACAGAAGAATGATTTAAAGTGGGGACCTGAAAACAAGAAGCTTTTGAACAAATTAAATAGCAGATTGTTCATGCTCTTGTCAGAAAAGGACATGACATGAAAAATGTTCTCTTGGCAGCCAGGGATAATGGTCCTTCCTGGAGTCTCTGGTAAAAAAGAGACTCAAAGATGACCACTGGGGTTCTGGAGCTGGAGATACAAAGGATCTCTGGCCTGCTAGACCCTAACTGAAAAAGAGATGCTGCCAGCTTATGAAGGGGTTTGAGCTGTTTCAGAAGTGATTGGCACTGAAGCAATCTTGTGACACCCTGAACTGCCAGTGCTGGGCTGGATGTTCAAAGGGAAAGACCCTTACACCTATCATGCCACTGATGTTAAGTAAGTGGATTGCACTGATCACACACCTGACTTGAACAGGAAATCCCAACTGCCCATGGATCTTGGAAACCATCATGATCTGGCCTGAAGGCAAAAATTTTGGACTATCATCAAAGGAGGAAGAGGAAAAGGTGTCTTATGCTGAGGAGGCCCCTCCAGATAACCAGTTACCTGAAAATAAAAAGTAACATGCTCTCATCACTGACTCATTCGATCTGTATTGTACAAATAAACTGAGTATGTGAAAGCTGCTGAATGGATTCCTACACAAAGAGTTGCAAAAACTACTGAATAACAAGGTGGAGAACTCAGGTTATAGCTGAAAGCTGTCCATCTGGATTTAGATATTGCTGAATAAGACAGCCAACACCCTACCTCTACACTGACAGATGCTCTGTGGATGTGGCTAAAATGATGGAAAAATAGTCAGGGTAGAGGTGAACCCATCTGGGCGGCTGAATTGTGACAAGACATCACTGCCTGGGATAGAAAAGTTGGCGGTAAAAGTAGATCATGTAGATGCACAGGTATGTCAGAGTGGCGCTGCTGAAGAGCATAGCAGCAATGGACAGGTGCATGAAGCTGCCAATATCAAAGTGTCTCAGTTAGATGTGGGTTGGCAACACAAGGGTGAGCTACCTCTGGCTTGGTGGGTCAATGACACCTCAGGTCATCAGGGAAGAGATGCAACATACAGATGGACTTGTGATTGCAGGGTGGACTTAACCATGGACACTACCTGACAGGTTGTCTGTAACTGTGAAACACGCACTCCAATTCAGCAGGCCAAGAGGGTAAAACCTCTGTGTATGGGGGACAATGTCTGAACTATAAATATGCGGAGACCCGGCCGACTGATTACATCCCACTCACACAAAGCTGCCGAGGCAAGCGCTACGTGCTTACAACAGCGGCACAACCCCTGAATGGCTGCAGAGGCACCCTGTGCCTCATGCCACCACCTGAACACCATCTTGGGCTTGAAATGCAAGTCCTGCCTGGACATGGCAGCCCAGAAAGAAGTGGGTTGGACAACGAAATTCATTTCAAAAATAGCCTCAGGGACACCTGGGCCAGAGAGCACGGTGTTGAGTGGGTGTGTCATATTCCTGTCATGCATCAGCCTCTGGGAAAACTGAACGATACAATGGGCTGTTAAAAACCACCTTGAAAGCAGTGGATAGGGAAACCTTCAAACACTGAGATGTACATTCAACAGCAGAGGCTCTACCAGTTGAGCTGGCCCTGCCCACCCAAAACCTCTCATGTACTGTAGAAGGGGAATAAAGTACCTGTGGCGCATGTGGGAAACGTTTTAGGTAAGACTGGATTAGTCCAGTAAAGGCAAACGCATCTCTGTTCTTGCTCAAGGACCTGGGTGCACTTAGTGGGTAATGCAGACGGAGAAGGAAACACAATATGTAGCTCAAGGGGGTTTGATTTTCATGTGGGAACAATGTGCAGTGTTGAATGTGCATGTAATACTGGTTGCTGAGTGACACTGCCACTGCATGCCCTAACTACTGTGGACAATGAGGATGCACTGCTCCAGGTACATCAGTCATGAGTGCCTGATGCAGCTCTCAACCACCTGACAGCAAACCAGCCTGCCTGCCCTGGAAGGCATCTGGGATGGATAGAACCCACAGTCATGGCCTAAATGAACTCAAGAGGCACCTTGGAGGGACAGGCATTGACTATGGAAATTTTATCTTTGCTTGCATATATGTGTGTATACATAATATGTATACCATTGGTAAGTGTAGGATTTGGGCACGATGTAGATGGTATGGAATAAGGGCCATTTCCTCTTGTTCTCTCACTGCAGTCATGGTAGAAGAGACCAGCCACCACCTCACCACAATCATATTTCAGGTACCTGTAGTGAAGAATGAGTCCCCACTGAGCCTCCTCTTCTTGACACTAAACAAACATAGTTCCCTATAGCTAATCCTCAAAAGACATGTTTTTTAGACCTTTCACAAGCCTTGTTGCCCTTTGCTGGGCATGCTCCAGCACCTCAGTGTCCTTTTTAATAAAAACTGAATGCAGTACTCAAGGTGCAGCCTCACCAATGACAAGTACATGGGCACAATCACTTCCATAGCCCCTAGGCCTGCTGGCTACACCACTCTTCACACAAGATGCCATTTGCCTTAAATCACAACTGGCCTATAAGCAAATGGAACTTTGCCTAGGAGACTACAGTCTGAATTTTTATCTTCAATTTATTATCATCAGAGTTGCTAGGTATTAATATTTTTGTTCTGCAAGGCTTGAAAAAAATACTTGCCGAACAAAAAATGCCACATCTAAGAAGGTAACAGATCTCTTGCCTAGATTTGTATGTTAAATTGAGGCTGTATTCACAGTAGGACAGGAAACGGATGAAAAATAATTTACTTCTTTTTAATGAAGATTTTTGATGTCAAGAAACACTCATTTTTTCCAAGACTGGGTTTTTTAAATTCACTATTTTAAAAATAAACTAGCTTAATACTTTTGTGTTTGAATAAAAAGTACAGTATTTTTTTCTCACTTCTTTATAATATGAGAAAATGTTACTTCTGAAAACAAGCTGTAAACAACTACAAGTCTGAAAATTGAAAAAATGTAGTTTCATGTTTTGAGTTAAAACTATCTATTTGCTCACAGAAAAGAAAGAAGAGTATTCCTATTTCTATTGCCCTCATTTCATTACTCTGTGGAATCTTGTGCCACATTTGTATGAGTAGATGCTGAAAACTGAACTGTTTTACCAGGACTACAAGCCCAGATATTTTTTAAAACAAATATATATATATATATGTATAAAAGCCCTCAATCATGACTATCAATTCATTGTTACATATCCTATATGATTAATCGGCTGCAAATATTCCATTTTGTTTCTTTTTCTAAAAAGAACACATTTCCAAACAGAATTTAGTAAAATCATACAGAATCAATGCACACTTCATAAATAACTTACAATACCTTAATCACTGGAAGGTTTAGTATAATACTGTTGATTCAAAAGAAAGCCTAAAGTACTCTTGCATGTAACATGTCTTTACTTCAGTAATTCAGCACTGTAATCTGTCACCTTTTGTAGTATGTGGTAAAGGTGTACCCCATAAATTAAATTAAACTTTAATACAAAAGATTAGGAGCCAGAACTTTTCAGACAGTAGTGCAGAAGAGAGCTGTAGAGACATATATTTTTTTCTATATATTCATGTAACCTGAATCTTGAAGAATATGAAAAATGAAGATGTTCACTGAGTCTCCGATAAACAGCACAAGAGAGAGCTGAGCTCCATATTCTCCTCTTGGGTAATAATGTAAAAGATCCAAATCCCATTCCTGAGAATAATCACATTGTTATCATAACTCTGTCATTGGAAAAAGCATCCACATTTTATGTCCTCTGCTATAAGATATGTGTGTTTTCTTCATAGTTAGCCATTTTCTTGAGCATGCATATTCTTTAGGGAATAAATCCACATTTTAAATGCTGCATCCTGTCATGATATTATAACATAATTAATGTTAAAGACCAACAAAATATAATTACTGTGATAAAAATACAATTAATTATAAATAAAAATGGTCTGCTGATCATATTATGAAGTCTTAAGCAACTTCTTCAGGTCTTACTCAGAAGCCTAGAATTATTTAAAACATTCACAGTCACACAGTCATTCCTAAAATCCAGTACTGAAGGATGTCTTACGACATCATATTATTGAAGTAACACAGTGGAGGAAAAAATAACTTAGAACATGGCTGTATCACTGGATTTTTCCAAGGCCACACATAGATGGTCACAAATATCAATGACAATGCTAACAAAGCTCCCACCCTCATGTTTCTTTCACCTCCATTTTAGATTTTAAAAAGCTACTCAGTAGCAACTGATTTCTGTAACCTTAACTACCATGAAAAATCTCAAAAACTACACCAAACTAAAATATGACAATGTATAAAAAATGTATTTCACCACTGCTAGAAAGGTACAGGTGCATTTATTCCTTTCTAGCCACATACTATGTTATATAATTACAGTATCTTAAGTAATAATTAGAAGAGTGAATAAGAATCTGCATATACTTATATATACATATTTACAGCTGCAGGGGAGACAGTAAAGGAAGATAGTATTTTTTTTTCTTGAAATTCAGCTAGCTACAGCAGATGTCAGGGATATGACTCTGGAAAAGCCTAAAACACCCCCATAAATCCTCCTATAGCTACTATAGAAACTGTCACCGAATACCAGGGAACAGAAAACAACAGGACTCCTCTGGAATGAAGAATTAAAAAAACTCAAACACAACGAAACAGTCCACTGGTATCAAGGACATTAAAATACACTAAGGCTGAGAATTTTCTATGCAACTCTAGTCTGTCCAACTAGGTATCTACCAGAACCTTGTCCTTCCTCTCAGCAACACATTCCAATCTCAAACAAAATCATTTACATATATCTGGCAAACAATGCAAATAATCTATAATGACCATAAATGTGTCTCGTACTTCAGCACATGATTTTATGGTTACCTGAAATGTCAGTTGTTGGACGCTGTTCAGCATGGATAAATAATAGGCTAACTTTTTGAAGGAAAAGATTAATTGTGAGGGCATCTGGTCAAGAGCCTACAATAAATTTAATCTATCATATGGTTCCACAATGTTCTGCTACATGGGTATCACATGGTAACTCCTCTGTGGATTACACTTATTGCCTAGGTAATAACTTTGAACAATTCATGTGCCCTTTGTCCATGAGCATCTCTTCTGGGTCATTTAACAGCGCAAGCCCTAGGAAAGTTTTAGGTATTGAATATTTATATACGGAAACGCACAACCTGCTTTGCCATTGACCTCCTACTACTACCAATCAAACTGTGAAATTTACTAAAATTATAGTTCCTTGATATTTCTGATAGGAATCAGATGAGAATTTTATTATTAGCAAGACCCCTTATGTATGCTAAGTCAAATAAACTTCTAGAAAAAGGACCCAAGTAAGTTCCCAGCTTTCAAAAACAAGGATATCACCCACGTCTCACCCATACTAACTTCAAGAAAATCACAATATACACTATTAGATGTATGATAATATTATATTGGGACTAATATTGGGACTTGCATATTAGATTAACAGTACAAACTCAACTAGGTCGTTTTAAGTCTTCTTGAAATACATTTTGTAAGAGCTTTACATAAATTTTACAAAACTATTTTTATTAGACTTACACTGGCATGTTTTGCACACGCTTAACTGACTTTCTCTATGGGGCTTTCAACTATTACAACTATTAATGAAGTTATTCCTAATCAGAAGAAAAATGCTATTGATTAAAACGAGCCTGAAAGGAAAGGTAACAAATTTATCTAGAAGCTAATCTAGAAGTAACTTCGCACCCTTCTTTTTTCTTATTTTTATTTCCTTTTGCATACAAAATAATATCCAGGTGATTTTCTAACATGGCTTAGGAAGAAAATAGAATTTTTTCTGGGAGTGTTCTTACATCTTAGAAGGCAAAAGCTCAGACACTTGCTGGAACTCCCACAACTTCTGTTAAAAGAATTCATTAGGCATCGTACTGTCCTCAAGTAACAACTTCTATCTGCAGATCTCATCAACTTCAAAAGCACCTCTATTTGAATTGTATCTCCACTTTACAGATGAAAAAACTGAAACAGAATGAAAACATGTTCAAGAATTTTTCAATACGTCTGTTTCCCATATCTGCAAATATCAGAAGAAACCAGTCACAGAAAACCACTGGTTTATCCCAACAAAGTCAGCCAATCTTTCATACACAGACGACAATCTCTTTCACACCTGTATGAAAATTAGTTTAACATACGTTTCTTTCAATAACAATGCTTCAAGCATTGCAATGATGTTACACAGACTAACACTGAAACATACTTAGTATTTTTTAAATGTCTGTGATGTAATACAGGGAAAACAGAATCAGTATTCGCAAATTCTAGCTGTGATTGTCACTGAACTTTTTTAAAATGGGGAACAGGTCAAGGAAAACCATACATTTACAAGACTAGCCTCATAGGTAGGTACATGGATGAAATCATGTAAGAGTCAGAAAAAGTTGTGGACAACAGTAAGAGGCAAAATCTAAGAATGTCTGTATGCTCAAGTAACTTTAACCAGCAGGATTAAAAATAGAGCAACTATACTTTGCAAGATTGTGATTTCTGAGGAAAAATTTAACCCTCCATCAAAACTCAAGAGGTGTAAAACACAAGAATCCTCAGAAAAGCCTCAGCAGCCACAGTTCTGCTGCTTCAGCAACTGCGAAAATCAATGCAACTTTCCAGCTCAGTTTTTGGTTTAGTAAGCATCTTCTTATTTGCCTCTGCAAGTAAGACAAATCAACTGCAATTCTTCATAATTCCTTTTTTGTTTTTAATAAAGAAAATACTGAATGACTGGTAAAGATCTAAAAGCTTCTTGGGTGTTTTAATATCCTGTCTGTTGCTGTATTTGGAACTTTTATCCATTCACAATAACAGCATTGCATATATAGGTAAAAAGCAGCCACACCAAGTGCAGTGAAAAGGAAACAGATAAAAATATCACTTTGCAACAGACTTCAAAATAAAAAAATACTTTTATTGCTAGTGAGATGAACTTTCACTCTGTAGAGCACTGCATTATTCTCACGGGTTTTCAGAACTTCTTCTAGGAAATTCTGAATAGCTGCACTCCCACCTCCACAAGAAGTTTGAGGTCACTTCTAGTAAGGAGAACTTAAGACCCATTGAAAAAAGAACCAGCAACAAAAGCACTGCAGGGTGTCTGCACACAGCACAGAAGTTATCAGTTAAATCAGTTATTTAGTTTGTTTTCCCACAAAAGCATTAGAATTATAAAGTATTACAACCTAAAGGTTAACAGTATTTATTACTACAGCTTTTAAGAATTTAAGCATCTTCGCATACCGGATGTCTTTAAAAGTAACACTGAAGAAAATATTACTATTTAAATTTCAAAAGTCCAAACAATTAACAAGTAGTGTAATATATTTAGGTACCCATGATACATTTCTCATCACTGTATTCATTTTTAGAAGTATCCACTCAATATACTTTATTGAGAACACTGTATTAAACTAGTCCAATTAGGGCATAGTGAACTGAATCTGAATAAGATCCACTTAAAATAATAGGCCTAAAATTGCACAGAATAGAAGCTTTTTGCAAATTTATACATTCTCATAATATCTAGTACAATATCCTTAGGCATGTTTAATCACCACTTACAATGTTAATAATAACAGCAATAACAATAGAACATTAAATCCATTTTGGGCTTTTGGTAGGTTTAGACAGCAGTTACATTTCAACAAAAGAGCAAAGCAAAATGATTGATTGTTCAATTATGGATCTGCCCTGTGATAGAAACATGGTGCATTGCAAAGGTATCAATTCCCCTAAAGGAAATGGAAAGTTTTCTGTTGCATGGAGAGATCACAACCAAGAATAAACCTCATTTTAAATTACAGATGACTGAAAACCAGCAGGACAAGCGCAAAAGGACATCTAACAAAACTAATGTGAAAATAGTTAAGCAAAACTCCTGGAAGAGTGCTTCTGGAAAGAAAACTGCCAAGATTTCTAGCCCTCTTTTACATTCCAGTGTCATTAACAGGAGGAAAAAACACTGGGATTCAAAATGAGTACAAAACATTCTTAAACACCACATGCAGTACAGACATAGTTTAGAAAACGTATCTTCAGAAAAATTGTAAGAGTGTTGAAATTACAAGTTTTTCTTCTATAAAAATAAAAAAGATAGCATATTTTCCAGAGCACCAGCCTAAACAGTTCAAAAAGCCTGATTGAACTGTCAGCCATCATGGCAGAAATCCACAATGTATTAGCTCTGTGAAATGCCCATTTCTTATGTCTGTGAGATGCAGTAATGTTAGTACAGATAGAGGTATCTTATCCTGAACAAAAAAAGAAACAACATAAAAATGCTAATTGTGTACTGACTGCCTGATTTCAAATTCCACCAACCTGTGCTTCACAGAATTTCTGAAACAATTCATTTTACTGGCTATGTTCCTAAGTCCTTCTTAAAGCAGAACAGGCTCACATTGCCCAGTCCCTACCCACTAAGCCACACAGGCCTAATCTAGCTCACAGAGAATTCCCAGGACAAAATTCCTATTTTCAATTAACCACTGTGGTCAAAGCAAATTTTAAAAGGTTACTGTTACTGTTGCTTTAGAGTCTAAGTCCAGAAGAGAAAAAGCACAGTGCTTTCAGATATTTAGCAGATAAATTATTGTAATTAATTTAAAATATGAAATATTGAAAATATTTGCAACAATGCAACTACAGAACTGAAAAGTTCTACATTACCCATAAATTAAGCTAAGGATAGTACAGTAAATCATCATGAGGCAAATAAGGCATTTTTTCATTAGTTGAGAGTTATATAAAGATTTGTGATCTTTATAGACTCTGGTCCATGTCATCAACTCATGGTGAAACTTAGTTACACAAATTTAATTTTTGAAATTAATTTGGTTGAGAAAGGTCAACATAGTTAAAGAAGTAAGACAAAATTACAATACACAACATTAAGCAATGCAATAATACTTCAACATGACTTTTTTTTATTATTAAGTCAACTCAGGATAATAGCTAAAAATATACATACAAATGATTTCATTTACTATCAAATGGCACCTACTGCAAAATACTTGAAACTTCCACCATAAAAGACACACGCAACTTGTCTGGGCAAAAGCAGAAACACTGAAACTCCACTGAAACTGTCAGAAGAGAACAGCTTGTATTTTCTTCATGAGGTTTCTCTTTGGTGGAGCAGAGCTCCAAACTCTTTCAATTTTTCAACTGCCTTAACACACATACACAGTTTAGGAACCAAAAAACCCCAGTGGTCTTATACTTCAGGCCTACTCCCTACTCAACAATATCAGAAGCAACATAAAACATGGGAATTCTCTGGCACAAGAAATGAAGGGAAGAACAAAGTTATTTCCTTCAAACTTTCTTTCAAGTGTTGGGTTTTAGTAGTGTTTGCTTTTTTCCTGAAAGTTCTATACAGAAGAGAACGTTCTTTGTGCCTTGTATGACAATAAAGCAGAAAAAGCTCCTCTCCAACATTTCTGCATCTCATGGAACAAATGTCACTGTTGCGTGGCAAGCACTTGCCACTGCTAACTATTAAATATAATAGAAAAATTGTAACAGCAGAAGTGTATTTGGAGGGTGTTGCAAGGTGGCCCACAGCAGTTTTGAAGTCAGACAACAATCTGATGTTGCCATTTTTCCTGAGCAAACTGGTAAAATCAGATCACGTAGCTAAGATAAAACTGTGTTAAAAGTGTATTCTTTTTCAGCATCAATCAATCAAAAATCTAAAAAAACTTCAGTAAAAGTAGAATCAGGATACAGTCATAAAATGCAGAATCACGTATTTTTCCAGAGGACTATTTTCAGATAGTCCATAAAAAAATGCACAGAGACAAAAGTGAGATTGTGTGGCCTGCTGCAAGATTGTCTTAACTTCTTAGCCTTTATCTGACAACGTAACTACAGTTTTTTACTTCCTAGTATAGTATACAGGATTTTATCTCAAGCAGAACATAAAAATACTCAAAATAACCCTTCAACATTAGCTTGAGTTAATTTTAAAATATTTTTTTTTCTTTTCCAGCTATTCACAGGATCCCTAAATCACAGAATGAAGGGACCCTGGAGATCATCTAGTCCCAATGATCCTGCCATGGGGAGGGACACCTTCCACTAGACCAGACTGCTCAAAACTCCACCTAACCTGGCCTGCAACATTTCCAGAGATGGGGTACAAGAACAGTGGGGGAGACACAACTTGCTGTTCATGCTTCTTTTAAGGCAGCCCAGGATATGGTTCGGATTTCTGGGCTGCAAGTCTGCATTGCCCAGTCACACTGAGACACCTGTCAACCAACACTCTCAAGTCCTCTTCCTCAGGTCTGCTCTCAACCTGTTCTCCATCCAGTCTGTATTTGTGCTTGGGATTGCCCCAAGACAGGTGCACAACCTTGCACTTGGCCTTGCTGAACATCCTGAGGTTTGCATGGGCCCACCCCTCAAGCCAGTCAAGGTCCCCTCTGCATGGCATCCCTGCCCTCTGGTATGTTGTCAGCTAACTTGCTCAGGATGCACTCAATCCCACAGATCACTGTCACCACCAATGATGTTAAACTGTGTCAATTGCTGTATGACCCCTGAGGAGCCCCACTTGTCACTGATCTCCATTCAAGCCATTACGCCACTGACTGGAACTCGAGTGCAACCATACAGCCGGTTCCTTACTCACTGACTGGTACATGCATCACATCCCTGTCTCTCTAATTCAGAGACAAGGATGTAGTGCAGTGTCAAACACATTGCAAAGTTCCAGGTAGCTAATGTCAGCAGTTGATGTCACTGTTCCTTCCTCCCTTATCCACCAATGCTGTAATCCCTCATAGCAGGCCTGCAAATGTGTCAGGTACAATTTGCTGTTACCAAAGTCACGTTAGCTGTCATCCGTCACCTCCTTATTTTCCATGCTCCTTAACATAGCTTCCAGGAGGATACGCGCCATGATCTTGCTGGGTACAGAGATGAGACTGAGCAACCTGCAGCTCCCCATGTCTTCCTTTTTTTGCCTTTTAAAAATAGGGGGTTGTTTCTCCTTTTCCATTCAGTGAGAACTTTACCAGACCACCATGACTTCTCAAATATGATGCACAGAGGCTTAGCCACTGCATCTGCTAATTTCCTCAATGCTGATGCATCTCATCCGGTTCCACAGCATCAGACTTCATTTTCTCCTACAACAGGCATTTCTTCATCCTGCCAGTCTCAGCCTTCGCCCTCTGTGACTTGGGTGGTGTAGCTGAAGCACTTGCAAAAAAATTTGTTGAATTCCCCAGACTTCTCCATGTCCAGGATAACCACGTCTCCTGTTTGAGTGTTCTCTTCCGAAAAGAGCCTACATTTTTCCTAGTCTTCCTTCCATCACTGACATAGAATCTCTTCTTGATGCTCCTTACATCCCTGGGCAGATTTACCATTAGTACTTTAGCTTTCCTAACCTGATGCCTGGCTGCTCGGAAAACTTCTCTGTATTCCTCCCAAGCCATCTGTCCTTGCTGTCACCCTCTGTATGGTTCCCGTTAGTGTTTGAGTCTGTCTAGGAGCTCCTTCTTTATTGATTCAGACCTCCTGGAATTTTTCCTTGACTTCCTCTTTGCTGGGATGCTGAGCTTGTAGGAGGTGAATACTTGAATATTTACCAGCTTTCTTGGGCCTTCATCCCTCTAAGACTTTTTATCCCATGGTACTCTACCAAGAAGATCCATGGAGAGGCCAACGTCTTCTCTGTGTAAGCCCAGGGTACTGAGCTTGCTGTGCACCGTGCTAGCAGCCTTAAGTATCTTCAACTCCACTATTTAATGGTCACTGCACATCAGTCTGCTCTTGAGCCTCACATTCCCCGCCAACCCCTCCTTGTTGGTGAGAACAAGGTCTGGCACAGCACCTCTCCTTGTTGGTTCCTCTACCACTTGGAGAAGGAAGTTGTCACCAACACACTCCAAGAACCTCCTGGATTGCATATGCCTTGCTGTGTTGTCCCTCCAACAAACACCAGGGTGGTTGAAGTCTCTTCCAAAATGACAAGCTTGAGAATGTGAGGCCATTCCTGTCTCAACAGAGGGCCTCATCTACTCAGCCGTGCTAGCTGGGTAGCCTCTAGCACTATAATGTCACTTGTCCCTGTCCTCCCTTTAGTCTTGATCCACAAGCTCTCAGTCACCTTCTCATCCAGATGGAGCTCTGTGCACTCCCACTAAGCACTGGCATAGGAGACAACAGCACCTCATCATCTCCCCTGCCTGTCCTTCCTAGAGAGCCTGTATCCTTCCAATCCAACTCTCCAGTCATAGCATGCCACTAAGACTGCAGCCCTGGAGGTGTGTGGACATCTCTTGTACATTCTCCATGGTACGTGCATTTCCACAGACTCCTTTAAATTGAGCCCGTGGTGAAGCTGACTTAATGGCTGGGTTGTGTGGAATTCCTTTGTGCTGTTCTTCAGGCACTCTCCTGCTGATCTATGATTCCTCTCCAGGTTCTGGGCATCTTGCACTGCTACTGGCATCAAACTGGTAGGAGAGGGATGGGCTGAGGTTCCTTTCCCCCAGCAACTTTTGTTTGAAGCTCTCTTCACTAGCTTGGCAAACCTGTGACTAAAAATGCTCTTCTTCCCTGCCAGATGGACCCTGTAAGTCCCCAGCAGACCAGGCTTCTCAAAGCAAGTCCCATAGCCTAAGCAGTCTGTGCCTGCGGCACTAGTTCTGTAACCATCTATTGATCTGCTATATTCAACTGGATCTTTGAAACATATTCCCCTTAACTGCGAGAATTCACTATTATCTGAGCTCTGGAGTGTCTCATCACTACTCCCAGGGTTTTGTATCTCTTCTTGATGCTCCTCTGATTGCTCCTGGCTGTGTCACTGGTGCCTGTGTGAAACAACAGCCAGGGCCTAGCCATTACAACAGTATTCCTAAGTAATCCTTTCCTCTACTTTTTCTCATCCTTTATACAATTTTAGGTTTCTTTTTCCCAAGGCTGTGATTTATGGCTGACATACAGCCTTTCTGCTGCTACGGCTCTCCTCTGTCACCCACTTAACTTTCTTTAAATCACATTTAAACTGTAATTTTCTTCCTAATTTATAGCCAATTTTGTATGAGAACAAGACGTTCTAGGAATGTTAATGAGATACGGTGGCTTTAGCGTGTAGGTCTCTGGATCAAAGTCATCTGTAAGCAGCATAGGTTGCTGAAAATTCAGTTATGTTTTTAACGAACTGCAGAAGATACACCCATAAGCCGTCATGAAACTTCAAGTGGTCAGATATACACATCATATATAAAACAGCATGACATCTGTTTGGCACTGGCAGTAGAAAGGTTTGGGACATAAAGATTCCAGACTCGCAGGTTACTTTATCAGGTGACAGCAGAAGTACTTCAGCCCACTGATGTGCTGAAGAAGAATATTTGTCATCTACACAATCTGCAATAAATCTTACATTTTACAGAGCAGTGTTGTATTAATCAATACACAGATCTTGATTAAAAAACACTAAATATCCCTGTGCTCTATGGAACTGCATGTGAAAGACAGCATGACAAAACTGCAATGCCTATTTGATTATAATATTTAATAGGTTACCCATCCTTTCTATATTTATGATTTTGTTTAT
This sequence comes from Rhipidura dahli, assembly GCA_013399225.1. Taxonomy (NCBI): domain Eukaryota; kingdom Metazoa; phylum Chordata; class Aves; order Passeriformes; family Rhipiduridae; genus Rhipidura; species Rhipidura dahli. The sequence goes on along the minus strand of VXAC01006570.1, from coordinate 30,795 downwards.
CTAGGGCAACCTTATTCATCTATTTTAATAAATTTAATGTTCATTAAAGGAACAGAGAAAAAAGAGCACAAACAGTAATAATCATGCTTCATGTAAACAGATGCCATCTTAAACTGCATGCTGAGTTCTAATTAAACATGGTTTGGGGCTGTCACTGCATCCCTTGTACAAGAGGTTACATTTATTCTACTGCTGAAAAATTTCAGAAAAAGTCATGAGGTTAATTAATATGCATGATTTGAAATATACGGAACCTATTGTCTGGGATCAGTGATGATGAGAGCAAGTCAGACACTGAAAATTGATTACACGGTGATGTCCAATTCCTAGTACTATTCCTAGCACTTTTATTAGGTGAAAACAACGTTTATTCGAACACTTCAAGTCCTAAATATCATCTGAATTATGATCTGATGTATTCAAATGATGCCACATGAGAAGGCTGTTAACAAAACAATGGAGGTACAAATATATTTCTCACAAAACCAGCCCTATTCACTAAAAAAGGAAAACAAACAAGTTTATAAATTGTACAAAAATACTTCCATGTTCAACACAAACATAAGGATTTGATTTTGGTAAACATGACTTCAGACTTGACTATTACTGTCAATTTTCTTATTTCATCTTTCCAAGGCTCCTAGTGAAAACATTTCTATATTAGTCAATCTATGTTCAATTTGGTATATTACTGGAAGTCTCCCAGGAGAGCTTACAGGCAACGTACTCTGAATTCCATTCAACAACATCTATGCCTGTGCAACATGTAGCACATGTCAGATCCATCAGCCCCTCTTACAGATTTCACACACCCAAATGGATCCAGTTTTTAACACATACACAAATGATGGAAGGCTGACTGTAACAGCAGCGCAGCATATGCCCACAATGTCTAATAACCAGGAGCAGAGGTTAAAAACTAAGTTTTAGATTCATCACATGCCCTTCCCAAAGAACCTTAAAAGTACTATCATTTCAGGACGCTTTCCCATATTCTATGTTCATTCCTCAGTGAAATGGAATTACAAAGACCAAAAAAGGTCTTGAATTGGCACAATAGTATTTATTATTATTTATTATTTATTTATGTATGAATACACATTTATCATGTACTCTGCAATATAACATTCAGGGAAAAAAGAAAGACAAAAAAGTAATGAATAAAGAGACTGATCAGAGGCAGCTTGATCCAGAAATATTTCAAAATTTTGCATGATTACAATGCAAAATGCATGGAAATTTATACTTTACCTTATTGTAAGTACAAAGGAGTGTCACTTGAGACAAATCTTCAGATTTGTAACTAAATAAAAAAGGACATAATGATTTATCAATTATGATGAAACTCCGAATGTTTACCGTTTTTATCTATTAATATAAAATCCATATATAAAAAGGCAGAAAGTAGAACAAAAACAAAGTAAAAAGATAACAGAAGGCTGCCAAATTTCTATCCTACCAGTAATGTAATTGAAAGATTCAGTGGAAAATCTTTGTTGAGAAATCTTAAGTGTCACATCATTCACAGAACATTTCTGTTTTAAAGTATCAGTACTTCATTGTGAATTCAAGTTTTAATTCCTGTGAACTTCAAACAGTCAATTTAAACATCAAAAATGTTATGTTCAAATTTCTAACAAAAAAGATTTAGGAGTTACAGTTAGAAATTACTACCTCCTGCACTAACACAGGATCACTAAAGAAACTAAAGACATAAAATAGTATATTTTTCCAGTAAACCTCCTGCAATCTAATTCTGGTATATGGCAACTGATAAGAAATATTGAGGCTGAGGCTCAAACGCCTCTTTTCCTGCAGTCATGGACTTGTCAGGCTTCTTACACTGCACAGAAGGACTGCCAAAAATCTATTTGGTTAGTCTATCTAAATACAAAAATTGTATTGCTCGAACTACCCAAACCTGAGTGCCCACACAGAAGCCTACACTCTATGTCCCACACAGCACAATGGGCAGTCCATCAAGGAGCAGCTGTGCACTCAAACGGTTACAGCACAGCTGGCTAAATGCCTCCCTGGCCATCTTGCCTTTTACATAGGATCACACACACATCACCAAGGTGTTGCACCGATCAGACCTAATGTTAATAGAAAAATACACCAGCTACACTGCTGCCATTAAAACCTGGGAGGAAGCAGGGAAGGAAGGATGTGCAGGATAAGAACAATAATGAAAAGCATTGTTCATCACCTAATGGTTATAAAAGTAGAATAATTGGTAGCGTACAACAGAACCTTCCAAATCTAGATAAGGATGCATCTGAAAAATTTTCATAGAGATGTAAGAATTTTCTAAATCTCAATAATTACAAGAAGCAACAAAACCTCAAAATACCATATGATTCTGGTGTTCAGAAACAGCAACAAAATCTAATGCATGCAATCTCCTTAGCCATGAAGTTCTCATTTCTGTGTATGTGCATTTGTCTGAGTGTACATGTACATGCACTCAGGAGACTTCAGGACTAAAAAGAAAGAAAAGAAACCCATCTGTTTTCACAATGCTTTTCACTTCCTAGTGAAAAATATTTATCAATTTAAAAAAAATGTGGCTCAATTCCTCCTTATTTTTATGAGTCAACTACGGTTGTAAACATTTCAATACTACAGAGAAAGCTACATAGAAAGGACAACTTACATATACTAATTTGCCAAATACTACTTTCTGCACAACTACTTTTTATAGAAGCCGTATTTTCTTTTTCTTTTAGTGCTTACTGGCAACAGAAATAGATCCAAACTGTAATTTATTTGTATCAATTTCCTATTTTACTAGTGTCCAGTAAAATCATTCACACAGCATGACAGATAAAAGGCAATAATACAAAGCATTTTTGGTCTTCAGAGAGCTATAATGTGCACTGAATACAAACAGCAGTAAAGGAATAAAAATTAAACAACGAACACACACATACTTAACAAAGTCCTGCTGGTACCTTGTAAGACAACTCCTAAATATATTTCAGTACCCAGAAATGAAAACGTTATGTAAAATGATGTGCATTGATCCAGTAATCCTCAAAGCTCTTAGAGTGACTTTAATTTACCTGAACACAGAACTGCTTTAAGAAAAATCCTTCTAGACCTTGCCAAAATCTGACTGCAGGGAATGGCATATTTTTATAGTCATAAAAGCAGAACAACAAAAAAGATGTCAAACACAAGGCCAATGGCAGCTAAAGCTATCATGTTTTTTGCACAAATAAAAATCAACAGTGTGAAAATTACTGGTAAAACAGTCTATGAAGTACAAGATGAAAAGAAAGTTGATTGTGAGTTATAGTAAAATATTTTTAGTAACAGCAGTCTGCAAAACTAAAGGCTGAAAGCTGTATAACATGTAGAATTACAATTAAAACTTGCATCCCATATATGTATATTGGGTAATATATATATGTATATTGGTTAAAATGTGTGTATATTTCAGTAGAAAGTTGTCCTTGATGAAGTTTTTTGTCAAATAATAACTGGACATACCAAAACAATATGTGACTTCAGCTATACCAGGGTAGAAAATATTAATACAAATTACCTACAAAAACCATTGCTTTAGAAAAATCTAATATCTGGAAAAAGACCAAAATGAAACCAAGCAATAATAGATTCTATACATATTAGGTTCTCTGTCCTATGAAAGAACTCAAAAACATTAATCTGAAGACAGATTTTATCCTCTCATAGCAGAAGAAATCTGGGACTCAGTGTTACAATTCCAAGAAATACTTTCCTAGCTTTATCTTTATTTGCCATGTATGATTCATATCACTCCATCTGAGATTTATTGATACGAGGTTTTATCACATGTACAGGAAATCATCTAATTGTGCTGTACTAAAATGTTTATTTCTCCACTGATAAATTCTTGTGCACTGAATTCTATAGAAGTATATAAGGGATCAAAGACTTCAGTGAAGTAAAGGGACAGAGAGGAAACCGGAAGACTTAACCCCTAAGTGGATCATTTAATTTAATAAAATTCTACTTTAAAACTAAAGCAAGCCTATGCTATATGCATCAGTCCATGTCAGCAAATGTAGCTGTTAAAATCACACTGATTTAAAATTATTCATCTAACTACATAGAGAAAATACACCTTCATACTCTTAGATACAACTTCCAAAGGCTTTGGTCTTCAGCTCATTTACCTTAACAAAAATGTACAAAAGGCACTAGTTAACAGAAAAAGACAAGAGCACAGAATAGTAGCAATATAAGAAGAATAAAAGCTTTTTGAGGCAAAAGGCTGGAAACTCTAAGATTAGGTAAAACGAAAGCTAAAGACTAACTAGTGAAGCCCTGAGTATGGCACTTGCACATAACAATGTCACATACAAACCCACAGGAAACATATTACTTATACAGTATAATTTGCAATTAAGTGCCATCTACTATCTGCATTTCAGACCACAGACTTGCATCAAACATCAATTTGCTCACTGTTCTCAATATTTTCAAAATGTCTTTTGAAGTGCAAACCAAAGTTGGAGAAGTACTTTACCCAAATTTTTTCTCCAGCACTATTTCAGCAAAACTGTGAATAACCCTATGCAAAACTATAAAATTCTAAAAAAAAGAACAAGATCAGTGAGGGGGAAAAAAGACTCAAAAAACCACTCAAAAACACCTCAGCTGATGCAAATAAATACTGAACAGGTCTTCACTAAAATACTAGACTGTATGAATCAATTAGAAGAATTTCTTGCCTTGACTGGGTATACAGTGTTTCTGCCCTGCACTGTGGTTCCACGAAAAGAGAGAAATTCCTGACAGAGTGATGCCTATAGTAGTGTTCCTGTATCATGTAAAATTTTAAAAAGTGTTTATGAGCTAAAGCAATTACACTTATAGCAACAGATTGTGATCTGTTACAGACCTCTTACTTGTTAATATTTTTTCCTGTAGTAAAATGACAGTGTTCCACAAATGAAAATACAGCCTGTGTCTACATCAATAGTTAAAAAATATTTTGCTTGCTCTGTATGAAAACTGAAAAGAAAACAGTATCGAGGAGTGTTTTATTACTTTTACTCTTTCCATAAAAAAACAGTAAACCATTCCATCTCCTGTCAGCTATGGTAATAATATTTATTTCAACATTATGAAGAAGAGGCAAAAATAGTGTAAAGCAGAAATTAGCATTCTTTACTTCCTTTCACACCACAGACTTAAGAGTTCAAATTAAAAATAAACCACTGTAGTGTGTATACTTATTTTTAAACCACACACATTTATTTTTAAACCCACATACACTCTCAAAGATTTTAGTAATGTTACACAGTTGTGAAGTTGTAAATATATGGTTACAGGTATGAGTGAACCTAACTTCTCTGCTGAATTCTATCTTAAATGAAGCATTTTTATTTATCCATTTTGTTCTTGCTTGTATTTTCACATACATGTTCTCATATTTCTAACATACACTTTTACTGTATAGAATGACAGGACAAAGAACCAGCTCCTGCTAACCTGATGTGTGATTAAATCCATTTAATATCACGGGAGTAAGTGCATCAATAAAGTGAGCCATATACAGCACACAGTTCCTATTACCAAGGACTGCTTACACGCAAGCATTGTCCTTCCACAAGGAAGCTCATTTAAAAATAGTCCTTCATTAATCTACAAAAGACAATTTTCTTTCTAATACTTAAAAAAATTACTTACATCTCCTCTCTCATTTGGTGTGTCATTTTGTCAGCAGCCGTGAATGTTCGGGATTTTAGTCATTTCAGGGAATCTGGTTACATGACTCCCAGCACCTAAACTTATTGGCTGTATGTCTGTAAACAACTTTTTTCTTCAAAACTATCCTTAGAATTTCAGATAATTACTGAAAGATCAGAGGCAAGAGTGAAAACAGTTCACTATTAGTTTTACAACTAATTTTTTTCTGTATAATTCATATTCTATTAGCCAATGACACAAACCAGGGATGCAATTCTAGGCTGTAAACCTCAGAAGATGCATACAATTAATCTCTTACATATAATGCTGCAGCGTTTAAGGGGATCTTTGCAAAGTACAGCTGACTGGACTAGTTTTTATCATTCTGTGCATCTTTGTAATGTCTCTCTCTGGACAGTGTATTTGCATTGCACAAGCGTACAGTGCCTTGATACCTCTCATTTGCGCTAAAAGTGCAACTATAAAACTATTGATAGTTCAAGTAAAAACTAACAATGCAAAGGAATATACATACGATATACACCCTCAGTCCCTTACACAGACACACAATATACAGACACACAATAGAGGACCATAGAGCTATATAAAATTATGTCTGATTTATTACTATTTATTCAGCATGAAATGTAAGAATCTGTCTGTCTGAGAGTATGAAGTAATTCTTGACTGCCATCTAAGTAATCTAACATCATCTCACTCCAATGATGCTCTTTCAGTTATCACCTATTTCACTACCAGCCACACACCAAGCGCTCTCACACAGCTCTCATATAACTTGTCATGTAGGCATGCCATACAAGTCATAAAATACCCATTAAGTCTATATTTTGAATAAAAGGAAGCCACAAGACTTTTGAAAGCTAAGTTTCAGCTATACTTTTGGTTCAGAAGCATTAGAACATTGCCTTATTGTTTTAACAGGAAAAATATGAAAGTGAATTGCTGAACATACAAGTATTTTCACAGTTCTCCCAAGGAAGGCTCTGCATTTTTGAAGAACTACTGTGGTATCTTCAAGCAAATGCTGTAAAAAAGTATTAGTTGAGATGGATCATCTGTCTTTCAGTCTACACACCATATAAAAAACAGAAAAATCATCAGCATTATAGCAAAACATAAAAGAAGATTAATTAAGGATAGTTTTTCCTTTCAGCACATTCAACAGTAAAAGGAAATGGTTCATCAGGAAACAAAGAATTGATAAATCAAAATGTTAAGCCATGAAGTATCTAAGCTATTCGCAAACAGAAAGGAGGCAAGACACCGACAAGATTTGAAACATATCCTGAAGTACAAGATCTCAATGAGACAAATTTCTGAAAACTGGTCTTTTTAAGAACAGGACTTAGAAAACACACAAATACAGAAAGCCATGTTCAAATAGCCAAAACCGTAATTCTCAAAGATTTTGTATAGATTCAGACAAGCCACAAAAGTTCAGTATTAGCTTCAAACCACTAGAAAGGGCAACCAAAATCACAATTAAACACCTATGACAAGCATGTGTGGTTACCTGCACTCTCAGCAAAACATAAACTCTCAGCTGCTATGGCTTCATTCCCAACAGTGGAATACACCAGTGGTACACACCGAGCTCCCCTCAGCAACTACTAAATTTTAAACATGTGCAACACCAGGCAACACCAGAAATATAGTAACACATCTATACTTCTGACTGGAGCAGTCCCCTACCCAACACTAACAGAAACAAAATTTACAAAAGCAAGAGCAGGGGAAAATCCTGCTTAATTGTTTTATATAGGTATGTATATGAATAAGTCAAAAAACACAGCAATAGTTACCTAGTAATAACACCTCTGAAACTCAGTAGGTGGAATAATAACTACATCAGTAAGAAAAGCACAGTGAGAATCTGCCTTAAAATTCTCAAACACGTTAAACATGATGAAGAAATACAGCATACTAAGAAAAATACAGTGAGCACGACAATGTCTGACAAATGGCATTTAATGCTTAAAAATAGTAACACAGCAGTTTTGTGTTCTTCCAAAAAATACCTAGCTCTGATTCTACTTGGAGAACCTGGCACTGAAGTGAGCTTGGAAGCATTGGAACATGCTCCTGAAATGCCTGAACTCGGCAGTATGAACTTTAAGCTCTTTTGCCAGTTTATTCTCTGAGAAGAAATGATCAGGACCATGTTTCAATAAAAACTGACTTGCTCTGACAGAGATGGGATTTAAGAAACTGAATTCAGCTGACTAACACAAAGACTTAAATGCAAGGCTGCACCTGAAGAGAGCCAGCATCCACAGTTAAATCTAAATCTGGTACCACTGCAGCTAGAGACAAAACCACCAAAATAGCACCAGAGAGATCCATTTCTTTGTTGTTACACTCATGCAGTTCTCTAGACACAAGGAGACAAGAGAAGCTGTCAAGCAGGTCTCTTTCTCTTCTTTTCATGTGGAAAGCTTCCTGCTGTGAAAAATGGGAAGTGGTTGAAAAAGCAAAGGTTTCACAGAGAACGAAAAGACATGGTTGTATCCTATGCAAGACATAAAAGAGAGCACAGAACTTTTTAAAAAACAGAGTTATTCAAATACCTCAACAAAGGCAGGAGGTGGACAGGTATACATGTGGTGTCACAAGTATACCAATGCTTGTACTGAAAGACTGCTCTACTTATACATAATCAAAGAAATCAGAGATCACTGCAAAAAGGACATGCCTGTAATTCTTAGCAGAAGTAAAAAACCATAAATTAAGCCTTTGAGATTGCAATGACAACAGGTTTCAGAGGGGATTTCTGCAACATAACAAAGAAAAGCATCCTGTACTCCTGATTTCGGTGACATTCTGAAAAAAAAGACCAGTTTAGTGAGCCATTCTCACAGATTTTTAGAGTTCACAATGTCAGATATGTTCTCACAATAAGAAGCAAGAACTCCTATGGAGAGCTGCATTTAAAGGACACCTAAAGACTCATTCGAGACAATGAAGTACGGTGTAGAACAGATGGTATGAAGTACACATCAGTATTTCTTCAGGAAGACACTTATCTTTATTAACTCCTCTTTATAGAACTGCAGAATTTTAGAAGCAAGATGGAGAACAACTTGGAGAAAGAGGTGGGGAAGGGACATCCTCAGTAACAGTTGTGAAATCATCATTGACTGTATGACAGTTTAGCCTTAGTGGGAAAATTCTGAGGTTGTAAAATTTCACTCTTCATTCTTGAATTCAGGCTCCTTCCCATTCCCAAGTTCTTCGGTGCTTTCAAGTGTTCTGTCTCATTAAGTATGAAATAAATCTTAACATCACTATCCGAGCAACACGTGAAAGCTGCAGAAAAAAATCTCTCCCTAATTTTCTCACTGGCACCTGCAAGACGAAGCTAATCCAGGAAAGAAAAAATTTCACACCCAAATGGCAAGCTCTTCTCCTAACAAGAAAGGCAACCAAAAAAGGCTGAAAAGAAGCTTGTCTGTCCTTAAGTGTGTAAGTCAATTAAGCAGTGGTTACTAAATAAACATCTCTAGCAACTAAATTCATCATCATAGTAGAAAAATCTTATCATGCTTTTCTTCTGCATGTGATAATCTATCTCTGATTCTCTAACCTGCACTACTGCAGAGATTAGCAAAGATGAAAAAACAGTTTTAAGGCCACTGCACCTTTCATGGTTTATATATTCCGCAGTAAAATGTACAAAGACCAACTGAGATTATAAATTCAAATTGCTTGAAGACATAGAAATCCACATCTCTAAGCAGTCTAGTAGTTATTTTCAAGCTTTCTAATACCTCTGGAATAAGATTACCCTTGTGCACTAGATTAATAAAGCAATCCTATGAATAAATCAGCAAGGGATACAGTCCTAGTAAGTGTCCTTTTAGGGATTACACTGCCCAGAAGGACATGTATCTGTTCCATCAGGTACAACTGAACAGATGAAGAATAAACATTTCCTTTATATATATATCCAGTATTTAATACATTCAGCCCCAAACTGTCCAAAACTAAACTAACCAAAATACTATTGCTGAAATCCTAACACTCTGGGTTTTTTCCCAGAGTCAGTGTAAGCATGCAAAATTAAACCCAAGGAATACTATGATTCTTACAGAGGTATGATTGGTCCTGCAGGCATTCCCTGCCACCTGTTAGCATTAGAAAGTACAACTCTCCCTTCATTGCCGGCTTCCCTTGATATATTTAAAATTTTCATCTGGTCAGTATGCTGATACTTCATGTGACCATTTAAGACACCTTTCAAAAATGTAAAATGGGAAACAACTGTAAATTCTATGTATTACATTTAGTGACAACAATCACTTATGCTGATTATACACTCTTTAACAAAATAAAATTGTATTAGAGTATTATTGCTATCAACTAAGACAAACACTTCTTTAAGTCAATATTACAATTTTTCTGTCACATACCATGTACAGCAGAAAAATTCAAGGCCTTTCATGTCAAGCAAATACAACACCCCAAGATACCCAAATTATCAAAAAATTAAGAAAATCTATTTCACTGTTTGGAAAATTCTGTTAATCAAGATTCATTGATGCACTTAATGGCAATGAGCAAAAATCCATTATTTGTGAAATATATCAAAAATTTAAAAAAAGTCTAATAACAGAATCCATCTTTTATTTATAGTAAAATAAATTGGTAAATAGTGAATATTTATTACTTAAGCAAAGAGAGTTTTCCAAATAAAGTCTATGGCAAGCTGCCAACAAGTAGAATACATAGGCATTTGGCAAAATGCCATTTCCTTGATGCAAAATTGTTCTAAAGTGATTCTTACTGGATAAGTATTTCTCTTTACCAAAATGCTTCTTACTCCCTAATTTATGAGCTACTATAAATCAACTCATTAGATGTTTTATTAAGCTTTCTTGTCTGAATTTGAATTTAACCACTGCTAGGATTACCGAAGGTAAAAAGTGCTATCACTTATGCAAAGGCACAAAAGCACTGTGGATCTGATCCAAATAATGCTGCCATCAAATGACAATCACTGAGGGTTTTCAGCCTATTAAGACAGCTCTTCTAAGGCTTGACAGAAAAATCCACCTATACCATTAAGGTACAAATTAATATAAACAATTCAAAAAGGGTTTGCAAGCTTAGCAATAAAGCAGTCTGGGATTTTTGTGCACCTTTCTCAACCAAAATTCACCTTTTTACAGTTAATCACAACACCACTTATCAGGAACAAATGTCAACAGCTCAGGGAAGGCAGACAGTCCAAAAACAGAATCTGAAAGTCTGACCTCAACAAATGCTTCTGAAAACACAGGTAAAAGTATCTAAGCCACCCATGTTTATTAGCAATATATATTGTGATACCTTAATTAAATAAGGTAACACTAAAGGTCATCAAAGTAAACTCTTTCTACGGGATAAACATCTACCCTTTCATCACTGATGGGTATCAATTCTGCCTTCGTTATGCTTGCTGAAGACCACTAACATATACTTTGTTCTATGGAAAAAAAAAAAAATCCTATTTTTAGGTGAAAAAGGACAGTATGTTCTGAAGCTTAGATGAAACAATTGCAACAAAAAATCAAAAGTGTCAATTCCAAACTTGTTAACACAAGTTAAAAAAATATGAAAAAAGTTCTAAATGAAATCACATCATCCTATTTACTTTTTGCAGCTATTTCTGTGTGTTTCTGTGGAACAAAAGGGCACACTCATGATTAAATTTATCCTTGTTATTCATAAATCTACTTATTCGTTCTCACTAGTATGAAGAGCTTTCTGAACTATGCAGCAGTACTGAACATGCCTAGTTGTTGTGGACTTTTTTTTCCCTCAAGAAATGCTACCGGTTACTTTGGCAGAGAGACATAAGGCCATAAATTCCTATCCTCCATCAGTAGCACTGACCTCAGAGCAAACCCCACAACTGGCTACAGGCATTCAACATCCATCATTGCTCCTGAAACCTAATCTTTCAGGGAAGGACAGCTGCACTGGGTAGTAGTTAAGCAGCTTTCTAAGATACACTATCATCCTAAACAAACAAAAATAAATAAATAAAACTTCCTGTCCTACTTTCGGATCAGTTTTAGAAATCTCTCATTGCATGTTCTTCACACCAAATTAATGATTTTCAAAAATATAACTGTTTGCTTATTAAGAAAAAACCAGTCAAATTTCAGGAAGTGTTAATACACAGTACACCTGTAAAAAGGATTTTAATAAAATGTGGCATAAGAGGTAAAAAATTATGCACCTGACAGTTACATTACTGAAACCTAGACAGAAAATAAATAGTTGTACAAACAGTCTTTTAAGAAAAGACCTGCCTGCCCTTAGTAAATTCCATAGAAGGAGAAAGCCCTTTCCTAAAGTAAAAAGAAAAGAAAATTGAAAGTATGATTAACAGAAGTTTAGTAATACAGGTGAACCCAGACAAATTAATCATGCCTCTGGGTTAGAAGCAGTGACATGCCTCTGCATCATAAAACCTTTCTCTGTGGCATAAAGTAGATGAAAGAATGCGATAAGGTACAGACTATCTGTATGTATTTTTGTGAACTTTAGTAAGATCAGTTTTAGCTTTTTGGTTTTTTAGGAAAAAGGGAAAGGAGGGGGGAGGAGAAGGAAGGTGAGGGAGAGAGAGAAATAGAGGGACCAAAATGAGAAAGTAGAAATAACAGTCTATTCCTTGTACATAAAATTTAGCTTTTCTGGCAAAGTGTTATAAAAAAAAGTATAGCCTACAGATAGTTCAAAAGCACTTACGATTTTTTTTTAATTTAATCAGCATTGTAAAGCAAGAAGAATTACTGTCTTCGAACTCAGCAAACAATTATTTTCTGAAGATCAGAAAGACTAAGACATTGCTACCAGAATGTTTTCGACTTTTCTCTTGCTTGAGGTAAAGCAAGTTACCAAAAAATCTAGACTTTTGGGTAAAACCAGTCAATAAGCCAAGGTGACACACTGAAATCAAAATGGGATTGGGTAAATTTGTTAAGAGAAATACATATTTATTTGTAGATTTATACCTAAGCCACATTTGTTTTGGTCAGGTTGGTACTGACTATATTCGTCTTAGGAATCACCCAATTCTGACACCTAAAAAGACAGATTTTACACACCATTTACTGAACTCTGGATTACAGATACGTACTTTCCAGAACACTGAAAACTGTAAAAGAAAGAGCAATGCAATTGCTTGTGTTACTTGGTACAGCACATTTGACATACTGCTTAAGAAAAAAGTGTGCATAATCTGACCACAACAATATGTTAGCAGTTCAGCTGGCACTAACCAGGATATCAATTTTGATTGTCTGCAAATAATAAATTAATTGGTATACTGTGGACTTCACTAACTGGAAGATAACTGAAAAACTCCATTGTGCTTAAATATGAAAAAGCTCAGCACATGATAGTATGCTATTAGGGTATATCCTCTGGTATAATAAATCAAAGTGCCTAAAATTCCATCATTTTCTCCTTCCTGAGGAGGACATTTGCTGCCCATTCTTTGTATCCAAAAGAACACACAGAATCCCCACCAGAAATCAGTTATCAAGTATACACAGAGAAGTTGATTTTTGATAAAACCTCTGTCTCTTGAAACGCTACTGCCAGATCAATCACATTTCTCTTGTTTTTCTCCTTCTGCAACTGTGCTATTAAGGTTATGAAGAAGCGTGACACACCATGTAAGCAGAAGACACCTAAAGAGGTAAATTTAGAGAATATCTTAGGGAAGTACAGACTAATATATACCTGCTGATGTAGCTAAAAAAACAGCTGATAGTATTTAGTTTGACTTGTCGCTTTTATGAATGAATTGAAAGAACTTAAATAATAGTTAGTTTTTAAAAAGCAATACATATTTTATTCAATTTAACCTCGTTCTTTGCATACGGACAATTTTTATTATTATTCTATATTTACTTTCCTGGCATTTTAGCTGTCCACTTCTTATAGAAAACAAAAACATGCTCTGTTTAAGGTAAGTATTATCATTAACCTACCAAAAGTCATCTTAGCTTATCAAATAAAAGTTAAAACTGTGCAGTAGTAAATGTGGTTGTATCAGTACCCAGTGTCTTAAAAAAACAAGTGAAGTGAAGCTCGTTGGAATGGAATTTACAGGCAAAGCACTCTCGTGCAACCTTTTTCTAAATCATCAGATTTCTCCAGCTGTACTGCAGCCTTCACCATAGCAGATCACCAGGAGAAGTAAGCTTCCTCTCTGCTCCTACTTGGTAAATTCCTGATAGTATTCAAAGAAGTATTTTTAAACACAGATTCTTGCTTTAGGCTGACAAGTTGCCAGCGTACATTCATTAATTGGCTTTATTTAAGGCCTTTTCCAAAGCATACAAGGATTACTCAAGTAAAGTAAACAATTCATGGAGTATGTAAAATTGAGAGTTTTCATAAAAATATAGTATGTTGACTATGTTATGCCAACTGTTTCTAAAACGAATTACAACAAAAGCAAGCTCCTGTTACAATTCACAGCATTATGTGACTGACACTGAACTTAAACCAGCAAATATCTACACCTTTTTCTCAACTCATTAGAGAACAAAAGCTGAAAAGATCACCCCAGTCATAGACAGAAATGAAACACAATGATTCATAGATCCGTACTGCATTACTCCTTTTGCTATCCAAAGCAAAAATGAAGTGCCTATCCTCTGCATTTCAGAGCCACCGCCTTGGTTTACTGATAGGCAGTAAGACTCTACATTTTTGAACTGATGTTTATCATTTGAGAAAACCTTTAAAGCAGATTTCATTACATTTCAGCAAAACTTTACCCAAGGCGCACACGTTTCAGAAAATTAAGCTCAATTTTTTTTTGTCAATATTTGCACAACTGTTGTCGGCAATATGACAAAAAAACCCTCTTGCTGTAACTGGTCCAACGTGGAATGATATATAAGACTCTGATGTTTTAAAAGACGGCTTATTAAAAAATTAACATACCATAGGGAAACTGCATTTTGATGGTATGACCTTACTGTGATTCAGCTTGAAAATCCTTCCAAATGAGAATTCTCAAAGAGCTTAGTAACGGAAGTTCATTTCGAAGGAAAACCAATATGCAAATATTTCAGCTGTGCTCTTTTACAAATTGTCTGCCTTGTCAGTTTCAAAAACTGAAAACCAACAATGGAACAGTGTAAGTATACTTGACCTTATTGCTTAGCGTCTATTAAGAATGCTATGGCTGGTGGATTTTAAATTTCTGAAACTGACACTCAAGAATGTATAGTGCATCTTCAGCCCATGTCCCATAAATGCTGACTACGCTCCAGCCAAAGCCTTGGAGCCGACACACTCTCAAACTTACATAACACTTACAAAGCTAGTTTAAATACACCATCAATCTATGTCTGTTCCTGCCTTGTAGTAATCCTGTTCAGTTTATCTTTTAACCCTACACTTGCATGGAACAGTACCATTACTAATCTAATAGAAAAAACACACAGGCAACAAATCTGATTTTCTCAGCTTACAGAAAATATGAAATGCATGAGACACACAAATCCAACTTTGCCCAAAATTTGCACCTCCTGAGTCACGTTCATTCTCATCTCTCATATTAATCAGGAAAGCAGGGACACTGGACACAATACAGGACTGGGGGAAACAGACGAAGTAGGGTCAAAATAAAAACTAAACAATACACAAATTATACACATAACCTAAGAAACTGCAATCTCATTTTTTAGTAAGGAATTAATAACTGGCAACTTTGCCTTTGACATTATGAACCTGTGCAAAAAACGTCTGGTGAAAGTGAGCATATGTCATGCACTGGTATCTGCTCTGTGAGAGCAGTTTATACAGGCCCCTAGTGGCTCAGTACACACAGAAGCAGATGAAGGGGAATTCCTACTCTTTAGCTTGTGTAGTTTTGGTCCCTGCATTCCTCAAAGGTAGATGCAAAAGGCAATGTTAAAAATGAAGGGTGAATCACTGACTGGACTTAAATCGCCAGATACTCAGTTCTTTATCACATCCTCAGGTACATTCTTGCACACCCTCTCCTGAGATTAAGCATTGATTTACTAACACCCATTGAGTTCGCTGACTGCTGGTGGTTTGAGTTACATAACCATCACAGCAAAACGCTTATTCACTTTATTCTTTAGCGCTCATTTTCAAAGTAGTATGACTGATGGGTCTAAAAGCAGGTCCTAAGACCAATTCCTGAAACCTAGAAATACCAAGGTACCGTTTTCCTCACCACACACCATTCCTAACAGCTTGCCATAGCACACACAAACCATAATGAATTTCTTAGCATCTTCTTAGAGTAGAAGACTTCTACTAAGACAAAGCTTTTACCGCTTTAAGTGGATACAGAAAAGCTATACATCATTTCTGTGTTGAAAGATATCTAAATATACCCCACCATATTACCACAAGTGACAAAACTAAAATTGGAAAGCCACTCATGTAAAAAGTCTCTCATTAAATCCATCCTTTCTGTGTAACACGCGGTACCTTGAAAATCCCATACCAGTATATTTACAGCTTTTAGCAATTTTGACTGAGCGAAATTTGACAGCTGAATTTATTAAACTGACCAGTTTGTCAATTTCACACATTAAAAAAGCATAAATAGCTCATCTCACAAGAGGGAATTTAAAGAAGCAATCAAAAAATTGCCATCTAAAGTAAGATGTAAGTACATATGATCACGTTTAGCACAGGGGAGAATCTTTTTTTTTCTTCAGAGTTGCTCCATTCATAACAGGAATTGTAGGAGCTTCATTGCTCCCAGCCCAGGAGAAAATGATGTCATTTACTATATACACTTTTACAGCAAGAAAAGAAAGTATTGACTGTTACAGCATTTCAAACCACTAGCAGATACCAGAAGAAGGAAAAATACGATATATCCATTTTTCCGTCTCTGTATCGAAATTCCCAGTAATGTCCCAACATTACACAGAAGTTGCTTGTGCTTGAACAAAAGGTATGTTGGAAGCGATCCCTGAAAGGCTGAGAAGACAATCACAGCTTCCCACATTAATCCTAAATTAAGAGAATACAAGTGTCATCAAAAATACTCATGTCTGCAATAGGAAACTCGAAAGTAAATCAGCATCTACGGACTTATCCCCAGTGTAACGCCGTCTCAGGCGACAAGTGAAGGGACACATAAAACCCTAACTATTCTGTGTAAAAAACCTGACCCATCTACGTGCGTCAAAACTGGGAATATGGACATCGAAATCATGGTAAAGAAGCTGCCATCCATACACGAGGCAGTAACTGTACAAAGGCCAGGCAAAATAATAAAATACGCATGACAGCAGTCCTGGAGAAGTAACAAGGAGGAGCAGACATTCAAAAGCCACACATGCAGGGCTGAGTGGTAATCGCTTAAAATGGAAAGAATACCGTTCTGCCGAGAACGGAGGGCATAGATAAAAGGCAAAATAGGGGATTCGGTGCAAGAAAACAACTGTTTTATCTGCAAGTCTGGGAGAGCCCGGCTGCAGCAGTAAGGAGTGCCTCCTTGCACGGGCAGACGGCGCAGAGGGAGCTGCTAAGTTTGCAGAACAAATTCAAGAACCCCTTTGCAAGCGCTCGGAAAACTGAGTTTCCAGCCCGATGTGCTTCCTTTCGAGTGGTTTCGCGAGAGTAAACAAAGAAATTAAAAGCCTAACCTGTGAAAAGCTTCGCATCTCCGTGCCTCCCTGCTCCGCCGAGAGACAGCGGGAGGAGGAGAAGAAGGAGGAGAAGAAGGAGGAGGAGGAGAAGAAGGAGGACGATGAGGAGGAGGAGGAGGGAGCCCTACTCGGACCGGCGGCTGGGGTCCCCACTGGCCGCTCACCCCCAAGCTCCTTCTCCAGCAGCAGACGCCTGGTCTCTCACCCCTGCTACCTTCCCCCTTCTCCGAACCCGTTAGAATAAACAAAATAATTAATATTAATAATTCGTTCGCCAAAGCAAACAGACAGTGTGTAATTACCGTACTCTCCTCTCCCCGCCCGCGTACAGCGGCACTCAGTGGAAACGTCGACTCCGATCCATCAATCGCCCTCTCCCTGCCCCATCCCCCGTCCCCGTACGGCAGCTCCCCTCGCTCCCCGAACAGGCCTCGCCGCCAGGCTGAGACCCGGCGGGGAGGCGCGGGGAGCGGGCTGGCAGCGGCCGGGGGGAAGCCCCGGGGCACCCACGGGAGAGTTGTGTGTGAGGGACGTGTGCGGGCTGCGCGCACACATACACACACACACACACACACTTTTGTGCTCACACACATAAGCGCGCCTAAAGAGGCGGCAAAGAGGGAGCAGCGACGGAGGAAAAATGGGTCAGGAGCGGGGCAGTTACCTGGTCATGCTGGCTCCCCCGGTCCCAGCAGCAGCCTTCGCCGCTGCCCGCCCGCCTGCTGCTGCTTCCCGCCGCCGCCGCCGCCACCTCCTCCCGCTGCTCCCGGTCGGCTCCGGGGCGGCCAATTTAATCCGAGCCCCGCAGCAGCAGCAGCAGCAGCAGCTGCAAGCGAAGCCCCGCCGCTGCTGCCTGGCGCTCGTACGTGTCTCTCACAGTTCGGCGCCGGGGAGCAGGAGAGAGTCAACGAGAGTCCGAAAATCCAGCATCCAGAAGAGCCAGGTCCCCGCCTGCCTCCTCTTGCCAGCGCCGCCTCTCCTCCGCGCTGCTCTGCTCCACTCCGCTCTTCTCCTCTTCTTCTTCCTGCGGCGGCGGCGGCTGCTGCTGCTGCTGCTCCCGGGCGCGCTCTCTGTTCCCGAGCTGCTGCTCCGTTTCCCCTCCTCCTCCTCCTCCTCCCTCTCTCTCGCTCTCTCCTTTTCTCCCTCTCTCTCGTTCTTCCTTCCCCCTTCACTCTTTTTTTTCCCCTTCCTCCTTTTCTTTTCTTTTATTCCTTCGTCTTTTCTAGCCGATTCTTTCGCTACAAATAAAAGCGAGGTCTCCCACCCACTCTCCCGCCCCCCTTTCTACAAAAAGTGCAGTGCAAACAAAAGCGAGGGAAGAGGGCACAGGGCGGGCGGAGTGAGGAGGGCAGACACAGAAAAAATTCCCAGAAATCGTCCCCGAGAGCCGAAACGTGAACCGCCCTCCCCCCACTCCGCTTCGCTCCTCTGGGGAAGCAGGGGGACGCCGTGGGGACACCGGTAGAGACGACGCTCTCCCGTTTCGGGGGTTTGGGTTGGATGGTTGTGCTTTTGTGTGTGTGTGTGTGTGCGCGCGCGCGCGCGCTTTTGGTTTTTTTGTTGGGTCGTGGTTTTTTTTGTGATTACTCTTTTTTAATCCTCTTATGCTGTGTGGATCACAGGCTCCGTACGGCCCCAAGAGCAGGGGNCAGAGCGGTGGGGCGGCGGCCGGGCCCCCGTGAACTTCCCCGGGCGGGCGGCTCTCACCCGTCTTTGAAATGCCCAACTTCTTATGCGGCTTCTCAGCCTGGTGGCTAGAACCCACGGGGGTTGTACCAGACCTGCAGGTCCGCGAGGGGTGTCCCAGAGTGACAGTGTTGCAGAGCGGTTATTTTATTATCAGTCATCTTTGTGTATGGTAAATCTCCGCTTTTCTCCCTAAAGAATGGTCGGGTTCCATGCTGACTGACGCCAGATGTTGCTTGGAGCAGTCCGTTGGGCTAAAACAGGGTCCATCCCGGCTCTTCTTACCATGTCCTGTCCAGTCGTCTGCAGTGCAGGAGTAGCACGTAGGACGTAGGTGGAAACTGTAGGATTTAGGTGAAAAGTGCTTTAGAAAAGCTCACAGTGAGCTTCTAGGCGTCTTCGGAATCCTGGAACGTATGCCCCCTGTGACACAGGTCATGCTGTGTAAAAGGTGGGTGGAGTGTTAGGATAAACACAGTAAGTGCTAGTCCGGCGTTTTGGTGTTGGGAACACATTAACAGTGATGCTGAAAAAGTTGGCTTTGCTAAGGGAGAGCAGCTCCGGGTGCACCACTGGCCAGACTGGTGCTTCTTGTCCTGCGTTCCGTACTGACTGGCTGCGACCCCATCAGGCTGTCAAGCGCCTGATTCTCGAGTCAGTCTCGTTGGCTCTTGCAAAGTTCATTGCAACCTGCAAACTTCATTGCAGATCATTGCTTCTTTTCTGCAAAGGTGAATGATTTGGGTGTCTTCTGTCATATAATCGTGTTGTATCATCCTCTGGAAGCTAGTGCTGCCAATATGAAGTCTGACAAAAGTGAAAATAAACTTTGTTCTCCACGAGTCCTATAAATTGCTGTCTTCTTTTGATGCTGCCAGTTACACCATGAAAAATGGTCACCAACTCTTACACTTGAAAGAACAGTAATGCTTTCCAAATAGTATCTTTCAAAATACCAAGTAACTTTGTAAAATAATTACTTTGTATGAAAAGATAAATATATGAAATGTGGCACAAATGATTACTTTTTATCTTGTCAAAAAGAACTAACTATTCCATAAAAGACTGGCTTTTCAACAAGCAACAGTGTCTTCAAAGTACAACACAAATCAAAAGCTGGGCAAAATGCTACTTGGTCTTTATTGCAATAAATGTTGTTAAAGAAAACAAGACTTAAATCATCACCTTTGCCCCCTTGACTGAAAAGGCTGTATTTGCTTTGAAATGGCAACACTAAATAGATATTTTAGGTCTTAAAGTTCCTATGCCTAGCCTTAGTTGTTTTAGCACTCTTCATGCTGTGATCCTTGCATGACATTGAAGAGTTGAGCAATAAACCCATGTATTTTATATTTTTTACATGGTATCCCAACATGGATGTGAGCTTTGAGGACTACATTTAGTTTTGCTTTCTTTTAGTGTAATAAGCAGGTTGTGCAGCTTTTCCTTCAGTTCAGTCAGTCTCACAGTATACGTCAGAAATAAATGCATCACATTAGTAATAAATGCATTTCTTTTTTTTAGAAATATTAAAACCAAATATCATTATTTATAAGATTATATTTTGTAGGGATGCTAAAGAAAAAAACCATAAGAAATTAACCTAAATTAATGAAGAAGCATTAAAACACTGTATATTTCTGCCAATGTATTGCATATCAACATTTGTTATCAGTAACATAAATTTCGTATTTATGTGTACACATATACATATATTAATATATATATGTGCTTTGTTAATACTCCTTTAACATTCCTTTCCTTCTAAGAGGAGATATCATAACAAGAAGCTTAATTCATGTTACAAACTACTCATTAAGATAGATCTTGTTTTTCCAAACTTAAAAAATTCAAACAGCATTCTACACTGGTGTTCTATTTTTGCCAAGATTGCAGCAGTACGTTACTAACTCTATGGTTAGTACAGCTCTGAGTTGGAATTACATTTGCGCACTTTATGAACTTTGAAATGTTTCCTGTAAAAAACAGAAC
Organism: Rhipidura dahli; assembly: GCA_013399225.1. Lineage (NCBI taxonomy): Eukaryota > Metazoa > Chordata > Aves > Passeriformes > Rhipiduridae > Rhipidura > Rhipidura dahli. The sequence continues at coordinate 9,763 of VXAC01006570.1, read as the reverse complement.
CATCTATATCATAGTACTTAAACTAGGTTTGGAAGATAGAAACGTTGATGGGGTTTTTTTGTTTGTTTGCTGGGGGGTTTTGAGGTGAAAGGAAGATTCTTAATTTGGAAATAACTATCATGTATTCCCTCAGAGGTTTTCAAAAAAATATACATCCTTCTCTTGTCATTCCAAATTAACTGTTTGAATCCTGTTCTTCCTGTTCAGGCACCTGATTTCAGTCTCCTCATGGAGGCTGTGCACCAGCAGTGAAAATCTGATGTGAAGTGCAGACTATGAGTGCGGGTTTAAAACTCAAAAAAAATGTAGCAAAGGGGGAAGCAAAACGAATCAGCTTTCCTGCTATTCATATGAATACTTAGCTGTGACCATGCTCTTGAGTAACTTCTACCAGAGCTCTTCAAAAGGGCAACCCTAGTCCTTCATGTCTCAGTCTCATGAATTTCATATAGTAAATAGTACTCTATTCGTAGTGGGGAGTGTTATTTTCCTTTCATCTGTTCTGCCTTGTATTGTTGCTTGCATGCCTGATAAATAGCATCCCACTAAGCTCTTTAACACAGTAGGATATTACATTAACACCTGGAGCCAGTGGCCATTGGGTCAGTACGCAGCAAAATCAGGAAGGCAAGGGGGAGCAGAAGAGGTGTATCAGAAAGGTTGCTCTATAGTCCCTCCCGTTTTTTTCCCTCATACATTATGATAGCAGTATTTTACAGTTATTTATGATTAATCTATGGCAAGCTGTCGGCTGAAATCTAACAGATGATTTGTCACAAAACTGCATTAATACATATTTTAGGCATTGGCTTATTAAATGATTATGAGCAATGTTCCTGAGTTGCCATACTGATATTTGAAAATTCTCATTTTGAAACCACAGACACTTTGAGTTCCTATTGTTAAAGATAATAAAACACTGCTAGACAAGTAAACACATGTTATCTATATACAAAAATTTATTCTGCTAATTCAGTTTGTGTACACATCTTTTAAGTGCTGATTTAGTACCTCACCTAGAGACTGTTAGTACTTGTCTTCATTTTGTAAACATTTGTGATTCACATATATATTTTAACTTATGAAACTTCAGTAGTTAGAGACAAAGGTATGGAGAGAAAAGTGATTTTAAATGCAGCTCTTTATGATATTTTTTACCACATCTGCTATCTTTTCCCTTCTGTCTGAAGGATATGAGGCTTTATACACTTGTGTGATCCACCTGGTACCCAAACAACTTCTGTATGTGCCAGGACATTTCAAGTCCATTTCAAAGCATTCCAGTCTCTTATCCTACAGGTCTTAAGCCGTGTTCTAATTTTTCCTCTGTGGAAGTAGATGTTAGGAAGATGAGGTATATGAGCGGGCTGATTCTCACACTTACCCAGCCTAATAATTGGTGTGACTGAACCACAGACCCAAACCATAGGTCCACCAAAATAGCACAGTGGTGGAATAAGGTGGTGTAGCACATTATTTCAACACAAATTAGGCTTAGTTGTTTCTGCTTGTCAGGGAAGGACTTCTTGTTATAGGTCTTTGGGGGTTTTTGGTTGGGTTTTGGGGGGGTTTTTGTTTTTTATTGAAGTGAAAAGAGCAAGAGGGCAAGAAAACTAATAATTAATCACACAGTACATGGAAATCTCCAGGGACTTGGAGATGATGAAGCAGGATCAGCTTTATCTAAGTGCATTAGAGTGTGTGCCACAAACTGAAAATAAACAGCAGCTTGTGTAGGGAAAGCTGTAAATAAGATTTGTAGATAGAGGAGGCAGCTTTGTCTTTTATTTCTGTACTAGTTGGGGTATCTCAGATGGTGTGAGAACTCTGCTAACTATTCAGAAAAAAAATACTGAGAATACAGAACACAGTGTGGTGGTATTGTTCTTGAAAACGGTGCAAATATATATATATTTATGTATATATATATAGTGTATATATGTACATAGGTACACAAGGTCTATTTCAAGATTTGTTGTCAGTTAAAATAGAGTACAGTAGACAGAGTTTTTTGTTCTTTCTTTTTTTTCTTCTGGTTCAAAATGTGGAAGATACCACTACATTTTAAGAACAGCATCAGAGAGCTAGGTCTAGAATGTCAGAAATATTCTCTGATTTCCACAGAGGAAAATAGAATCCAGTAAAGAAAAACTAATAGCCAAATGACAGCTTGTTAGTTCACATCTTTTGCAACCACAAACTAAGACCCCATGCATTACTTACTGTGTGTGATTATTTAATGGTTCCTCCACATCCATTAGAGAGACTAAAGGCACCTTTTTGCACCCATAGGTCAGAGATCACTGTGTTGATCTACATCTTGATATTCTTCTTGATGTAAATACTGGTAAGTAGCAGAATTCAAATACTTTAAAACTTAGGAGCAAGAGGAAGATATTAATACCATAGCTGATTCACAGACATGGAGGATTTGTTAATCTATGACTTGAACATTGACTTCTAGTTTCTAAGGTGATGCCTCACTGCTGGTTAGTTTACATAGCTTATTTTATATAAAAAGTATCCAGAGACGCTTTCTAGAAAACTGAGGATCTCACAAACTAACAACACTGGTCAAACTGAAGTTTTATTAATCTGAGTGTTCCCTCCTGCAGACATCAAAGAGTTTCAGATCACATCTTTTATGTCAGTGCTGTGTAGTCAGGACAGTGAACAGGGAGTAGAGGGAGGAAAATGAAAAGTCTTAGTTTATTTCCCAGCCTTGAAACTTCTTGAATATAGGAGCATTATGGAAGAAGCTGCTCAGTCATCTGAGGGGGAAAGTGTTTCTCCATTCCTCTCATGTTGTCTCCTTTCTACTGGTAAATCAAGGGACATGGGCAAGCACTGTGATGCAAGAAATGTGTTGTCCCAGCAGAATGCTGCATAACAAACCTTGCAGGACAAAATGCGAAAAGGGAAAATAAAAAAATAAAATTATTTTTAGTGTCTCTCTCCTTACAGTACCTGATGGTTAATATTTGAATGTCATTATTGCTTTGGGCCCATAAATATTTTGACAACATCATAAATAGCTATATACTCTATAGCTAAATATCTGTAGTACCAAAGGTGGGGTATTTTTTTACTAGAGAGGACACTGTCATGCTCTCTTGGATTTAAGTAAATTTGGATGGCCAAGTTTAAACCTCTTCCATTTAATCTGTTTAATTCTGATCTGAATACAGATTCAAATAAAGTAATTTTTTCCCTCAAAATAACTTCCATTAACTTCAAATAATGTGTTTCCTAATTAAAAATATAGAGAAGTGTCTGTGACTAGTGGGTAAGTGTCCCCATTACAAAAAAATGTGTCATATTTGATAATTATGCTTAAGTAAACGACTTTATGGAAAATCAAATTATTCTCTCAGTTGTTCCAGAGGAAGCTGCAAGTTTAATGGCAGGTCAATCTAGATAAAACATCCTGAAGTATCTATTGGTACCCTGAAGTCTGAATCCTACTAATTGAACACTTTTCATAAGCATGTATTCACTTTATTTTCAGTTTTAAATATAAAATGTTTCAAATTTCATGAATTCTGATAGCAGGAGGAAAAATTTCTACAGTATGATTTTGACTGACCTGAGGAAATATATTACTGAATTTTCACTGTAACAGTAAAAATATTTTCCTTATAATCATTCTCTTTATATTACCTTTCCATTGTTTCAGTGTATGTTTCCTTCTGTCACATCTATTAATCATTGAATGCAAGCCCAGTGAACATTTACTGTTACAGAACATAGTATAGGAGCTGTGCACTACCACATCCTTTTATGGAAGACTGTGTATTTTGGGCAGAACAAGAGGTGTTAAAACCACATTATCCAAACAAATCTGCTCACCACACAACATTCTCTAATCATTTTCATTCTCAGCAATTCAATTAAAACAGAAATTAGGACCATGAGAAAAATCTATATTTTAGCCAAATAAGTTATTCATGAAAAAGGAATGGAAAGATTAAATCTGTTGTATTGAATCCAGATTATTAACAAGCTCATATGCCAAGTCCTTTTTCTTTCAATGTTGAAAAGCACTTTTCCACATTAGACTAGCCCTGTGGGGGAAATCACATATAAGTCACAGGGATTTTTTTTTTTTTTTCCAACAGCAGAAAAGAAAATTCTCAAAGTTCTGTTAAAAAAATGACAATCCATCTATTATGAACTTCAGCAAACACCTTTTTTGTTGCAAATATAGTTCAATGATCTCCACATAATTTTTTTTTTTTTTTAAGACACAATCTAGCACAAATGTGAGCTGGTGGTAACCAAACCTACAAGCTAAGATTTTGCTGGTGTTTTCTAAATTGGTTCCTTCTCTGACAAGGCACAAAGGACAGAACAAGGGCATTAAAATCCAGCTTCAGTGTTTGTGGAATGATAGCAACATGTTTTATATTTTTAATCTCAAGTAGGTTTTGCATATTTGGGTTGCAGGTATGCTTAAAGAAATAAATAGAAGAAGACTTCTTCAGACATCCTTTTACTTCCCTCCTCTGCATTTGTTTCTGTGAAATCTGATTTTGCAACATACATGTTTCTTTGCTCCCAGGGAAGCTTTACATTCTCTTAAAAGCAATCACATACAGCGTCTCTTCAGAATCATCTACTTCTTCTTCTAATGCCTCCCTTCTCTTTGTCAAGGACTGTACTGTTTTCTCTTTAAATTTGTCCTTTCTCAAATGCTAGCTTCTCTGTCATTCCAAGACCCTGGGTTATGTTTTCATTTGTTTCCTCTTTCATTCATTCCCTCTTTTTCAGAGCTACCTTATTCTGTCTCCCTTAAATACCTCTGTCATGAGCCTTTCATAACTCCCAAGTCCTTCCACTTTTCATTCCAGAAGTACACTTGTGCTTATATATCTAATGGGGAACAGGGGAAGTACCTAATACTTCCTAATCTGCATTTTTTGAGATGCCAGGTCACCACATTCTTGCTCAACACATTGAGGAGGCTGTAGCAAAATACTGTACAACAGTTTTATATTGTTTTATTGTACGCAGTACATACACTCTTCCAGAGAATATCCTTCACAAGCTGGAGGCACTGAGGCAGGGAGTAGTTCTGAACACAGGGTATCCCACTGAATATTTCTTGATGCAGCACTAAATGCTTGGTTGGTTATGCATTGCTCCACTTCTCCTTGCCTAGATCCAATTCATTTTGGTTTTGCAAGGTGTAAAACTGATCTCAGAAGGAGATGACTTATAACTAAAATTTGGAAACTGCTTTTCTTAAAGATTTTGAGGGTATGGAACATCAAAGGAAAGGAAAGGGTCACTGTCTTAATCTGTTCCTGACTTACAAATAGGTCGCAACTGTATCATATTGGGGGCCTTCAGGAGCAGTAGTAGATAGCATTAGCTATCCTTTCAAGAGCAGCAATGATCTTGAGTTCAGAAGGGTATTAATTCAAATGACACTGATATGATTGTCCCATCTTTTCATATAATTAAGGAGGTAGAAATCCCAGGATTTGTCTAATTCCCTGTGAATAACATGCCAAATCTCAGGGTATTTGTAACAGTTTGCCCTTGCAGACTCTGTAGTAAGCAGCAGCTGTTTTTGCGGACTCACTTTTTCAGAGACTATTTAAAAGGTGTGCCTTGAAAAAATACTGTCATCTTTTTTCTTTGTTTTCCCAGAGTGACAAAATGCGGTGATGATATGGATGATGGAGGTGTCTCCCTGTGATTATGCTTTCATCACTTTCAACAATATACCAAGTACTGTCAATATGATCTGAAACAATAAAGTTTGCCACTAAGAGATAAATCATTATCTTGCTCCATCCCATGAATTGTCTTTCATTATGCAGATGCCTACACTCACACAACCACAGAACCTCTTTTTAAACAGAGTTGTACAAAAAAAACCAGTACAAGCTTGGGATGTGACAAAGTACTTTCAGTTGGGACATTTTCTGTGTCACATAGTGGAGTTCTTTAAAAAAGAGGAAGTGGGCTGGTAATTGTTTTCTGGACACAAGGAAAGGCTAGACTTATGATAATTATTTTGTGTAAGATTTCACTAAGAATAAATCAGTGAAAGACAATTGGTGTTTTAGTTAAAATAGAAATAAAGCTTCAACTTGAATAATTTTTGTTCAGCAAGAATTATTAGTTCACTTGATAAGTCCTCAAGCAACAGACAGAACAGCAAGACTATATTTAGAAAAACATTAATGAAGAAAAAAAAAATTAAAGGAGAAAATATTTGTAGCTATTTCTACTAGGTCATCAACGCAGTGAGAGTTACCAAGGCATATAAACACCACTGGAGTTTCTTCAGTTCTACCAGGATGCTATTCATCAAAGCCTAACAAATATTTTGGCCTCTTTATTTTGCTGTTACTAAGCAGAAAAAAGAAGACATGCCTTCAATAGAAGGAGACAGAATCCCAGATCAACTAGAATCGAAAAGACCTTTGAAATCATCTATTCCAACCTATGACCTAACACCACCTTGTCAACTGTGCCATGGCACTGAATGCCACATCCAGTCTTTCTTTAAACACCTCCAGAGACAGTGACTCCACCACCTGCCTGGGCAGCCCATTCCAGTGCCCAATCACCCTCTGTGTGAAGAACCTCTTCCTAATGTTCAACCTAAATTTCCCCTGAAAAAGCTTAAGAATGTGTCTTCTTGTCCTGTTGACTCACCCCCCCCCCACCTTGCTACATCTTCCTTTCAGATAGTTGTAGAGATAAATAAGGTTATATCTTCTTTCTCTAGTAGGCCTAAGTGATGTGAAGCCCATGGACATAGCAAACTGCAACAACTGAGATGTGTTTATTACTGATCATTTACTTTTAAAGAAGAATAAAGCAAACAGAAGAATTCTGAACATAAAATGAAGTTTCAAAGATTATTTTTGCTTACTAGAATCATATGATGTAGTAAGCCACCAAGTAAGTCATAGAATTATAGTATCAAAGAATATGCTGAGTTGGAAGGGATCCATCAGGATCACTGATTTCAACTCCTGGGCTTGCACTGCACACCTCAAGAATCATACCATGTGCCCAAGAGCATTGTCCAAATGCTTCTTGACCTATGTCAAGCTGGTGCTGGGACCCCTTCCCTGGGGAGTCTCTTCCAGTGCCCAGCCACCCTCTGGGTGAAGAACCTTTTTATGTTATCTGACCTAAATGTCCAGTGACTCAACTTCAGGCCATTCCTTGAGTCCTGTCACTAATCAGGAGAGTGCAGAGATCAGTGTCTGCCCCCCCATTTCTCCATGAGGATGTTGAAGTCCTTAATGAGGTCACCCCTCAGTCTTCTCCAGGCTGAACAGACCTCAGGTGACCTCAGCCAGTCCTCATACAGCTTCCCCTCTAGACCCTTCACCATCCTTGTGGCCCTCCTTTGGCATCTCTAATAGTCTTTTTATATTGTGGCACTCAGAACTGCCCCCAGCACTCGAGGTGAGGCTGCTCCAGTGCAGAGCAAAGCGGGACAATCCCCTCCCGTGCCTGGCTGGTGATGCTGTGCCTGATGAACCCCAGGATATGGTTGACCCTCCTGGCTGCCAGGGCACTGCTGATTCAGGTTCAACTTGCCACAGATCAGGATCCCCAGATCTCTTTTCAAAGTGCTTCTGTCCAGCCTCTCATTCCCCAGTCTATTCACCCAAACAAGGTCGCCCCATCCCAGGTGCAGAATCCATCACTTACCCTTGTTAAACTTGTGTATGCTAAAGATTTAGGAGACATTTCACAAAACAAAGTTGCCTTTGAAGCAGAAATGGCCTACATTTCTGCTTCAATCCTGCATTTGGTTTGTCTTAAACCTTTGTCTGTGCTTACTTTACCTAATGATTGGCCTATGTTAATTTCATTATTTAATATTCTCTCAATCGGAAGAAGCAGCATCTAAAGAAATTTATTTTTAAAGTACCTGAAAGACAGAAGGCTTCCACCAGTGTGGAGAAAGGGCTTCCCAGAGCTGGTATTTAATGTCTTTCACACCGTGTTATTTTGAGCTTGTCCATCCCCACAGACATGGGAAGTTACCTAGCACTGTCAGCAGTGATGCTAATTGTAGTTCTGTGCATGAGAGGCAATAGAACATAAAGCTGTTTCTAGTCCTTTAGTAAATGAGGCACATGAAGAAAGTACCTTGTGTCTTGTGGGTATCAGAATGTACTTCTCCAGTGAGGTTTTGACAGGCTGTACATTGCAACCTGTGTACTTAGTATACCATTTCACTCTAGTATTCAAAACTGAAGAAAGCAGAAGTGAAAAGAGTTCAGAGAAGTCAAAATGGATTTTTTTTTTTTTTTACTCACTTGTGCATGGACAGTGGAAGTAAGTAGTTTAAATATATAGCTGATCATTTTGAACCTCTCCTTGCATTTTTGGTATCATACATGGTGGTGTTAATCCATGCAATATGTACCAATCAGGTTATATAGACAAAGATTGATGCCAGTGTCTATGCACAGCTTAATTCTGAACACACTCTTACATTCATATTATATTAAATGAGGTGATTCTTCTGTTTAAAGTAAGTACTTGGATAAACATTTGCAGAAACAGAGACCTAAGAAGTATAGTTGTATTTCCCTCTAAAGTCTGAATTAGTCTGCTAAAACTTCTAAAGAGGCCTATGAAAAGTATATTTTTATGACTATGAGAATTGAATTTATTCCAAAGATATCCAAAATACTGTCACCATGTGAAAAACATCTAAAGAAACACTAGGAGATGATATTCCCAGAGCTAACTGCTAAAGCCTTCACAATTTCCATCTTCTCATTACTTACATAGTATCCACTCCCCTTTCCTCTATATAAATTGCTTTCTTACAGTAATGATACAGCAGTGTGATTCAACTCTCCCCACAAAACCACAGTGGAAATCTGAGTGCTCTGAGAAATTCAGGGGGTCTGGCTAGTCAGCATAACTGGGACTACATTGAGAAAATTCCCAGCTCACTTAAAGCCAAAAAAAAAGGATAAATTTTTGAAGAGGAAAACCTTTAAATAGGGAACTGGTATTGCATTTGCAAATATTATTTTTTTAATCTCCCTTTACGGTGAGTGTTCAAGGATAGCAATAGAACTGCAGTGTCTTCTCAAGACTTTGGAGCTTTGTCAGTTGTCCTGGTTAAAGCTTTCATTATATATTATTGACAGAGCACATAGTCATGAAGCATTCACTAATTTATCATTCCAAGCTAATATATGGTATCTATTTAAATGTAGGAAACTCACTTGCAGAAATAACTTGGTACATTTTGTGCTACTTATTGATTGGAAAAAAAAAAAAATTACAGCAATGGCCAAGGATAAATAGCTATTCTTTCCTAGACGTTCATATCAAAACAAAATGGGTGTAACTACCATCTTAACATAGTCCAGTTCAAAACTGTGTTTCTGAAAAGATGTTATTTATAATTACCAGAGTCAGGAGAAAAATGAATAATGCAAATTTTGTCTCTGTTTCAGAGATCCAAGCATGATTAAAATAAGTAAATTCGTTTGTGCTATAGATAGCTCATTTTAATATCTTTAGAAACCCCTAATCTCCAACCAACAAGGTAGTCCAGAAGTCTTTGTTTTCATACTTAACTAAATTTGGAAAAACAGAGCTCTTAGCTCTGTTTGAAATTGCTTTGTGTATGAAAATTCTGTATGAAAATTGCTTTGTGACCACTGTAAATTATCCTAGGTATTTTGTTGGATCATATTACACACATAAAATGTGGTAATACTGTGTCTTAGTGTATACTTTTTTACACTTTACATAA
>VXAC01006568.1:0-12691 GCA_013399225.1 Rhipidura dahli | reverse complement strand
CCCACTTTCCCTGTATCCCACTTCCCCTGTATCCCATTTCCCCCTGCATCCCCTTTCTCTCCATATCCCATTTTCCCTCCATATCCCGTTTCCCCCTGCATCCCATTTTCCCTGCATCCCCTTTTCCCTCCGTATCCCATTTCCCCCACATCCCCTCTCCCCCTCCGCATCCCGAGCAGCCGCGGAGCCGCTTTTCCCGGGAATCCGACCGCTTTTCCCAGGGATCCCGCCCCCATCCCTGGAGCGCTGCCGGAGGCCGGGAATGACTCAGGATCAGGGAGAACATCGGGATGGAGCCTCCGCGTTCCCGATGTTCCCGAGCCGGGATGGGATCGGGCCGCGGCCATCTGGGAAGGAAGAGCTCTCCAGATGGGAACAGCCACGGGAAGGAGGCCCTGGAATTCCGGGAATCTTCCCAGGAGCCTCAGGGATCCTCGATCCCAGTTTTTTTTGTGGTTTTTTTGGCATTTGGGAATGTGATTCCCGATCCATGAAACCTCTGGAGCCGCGGCTGTCCGATCCCAGCCTCCTCATTCCCAGCCCTGCAGCCATTCCTGGGAATTCTGTGGGATCCCAGGCATTCCATGGGATTGGGGGGGAAGGGGTGGCAGCATCCTCCCCACCGGGAAAATTCCCAAATTTCAGGGGATTTTCCCCCAGTTTTCCAAATGATCCCATCTCATCCCCATCCCAGTGGACATTTTGGCCATTCCGGGAGCGATCCCAGGAAAAGGCATCCCAAAGCATCCCTGAGCCTTGGAAAACCCCGAATCCCAGATTTTTCCGGCCAGGAAAGAAGGAATTCCCACCTGGAGCAGCATTTGAAGAGCCCCCCAAATTCCCTTCATTCCCTCCACCTCTTCCCTGCACAAAGACGATCCCGGGAAAAGCTGGGAATCCGTTTTCCCGCCGAGGTGCCGCATTCCCAAATCACGGATCACCCAGCGATTCCCACAATCATTAACCCAGCGAAGGAGAAAAGGGTTAAAAACTGGGAAAAGCTCCCAAAAATCCGTCCCGGGAGGTGGAAATTCCTTGCGGGAAGTTGCAGGGGGAACGTTTGGGAATGCGTCCCGTGGGAGGACGGGATGAGATCCGGCCAAATCCATGGAATTCTGAGAGGGAGGAGGAAAAAAAAGCTTCCCCCCCCCGGGAATGGCATTCCCAAAATCCTCCTAGCGGGGAGCGGAATTCCAGCAGGATTTGGGAATTCCCCGGTTTCCGGGCAACCCTCGGGAACGGCGGAGAAGCCATTGGGATTTGGGAATGGGGGAAGGAAAGGGAAAGAGGAGGATTCGGGATTGGGCGATTCCCGAGGTGCCGGGAAGGAGCTGGAGCCGGGAATTGGATGCTGGGAAGCGCCGGCTCCGAGGGGAGGGTGGGTTGATCCCGTTCCCTCCGGAATTCCAGGATTTTGGGCAGGAAATTCCTGGGAAAGCTCCCAATTTCCAGCTCCCACCCTTCCCCAGCATCGCCCCGGGAATTCCAGGCCTGGAATTTCATCCCAATCCCTGCTCAGGGACTCATTTCCCTTCCTGGATTCCCAGAATCCCTGTTGATTACCTCGGGAATGAGCGGATCCCAGCCCATCCCAGATCCAAAGATCCCATCACATCCCAAAGTTTCCTTNTCCAGGCCTGCAAAAATGCGGGAATTCCGCTTTTCCGACGGGAATCCGGCTGGGTTTGCGGGAAACGCACGGCTCCTATTCCAAAGGAAGGGGGAAAATCCTGAAATTCCCCGTTCCTGGGCAATTCCCGACAATTCCCGAGCTGCCTCCAGCCGGGGAGGGATCTGGGGACGGAGGGAGGGAATTTCCCACCTGGAATTTTTTCCCTCCTTTTCCTTCTCCGCCTCATTCCTGGGTTTCGATCAGGCAGGGAAAGGATCCCAAATCCCATTTTCCCATCATTCCCAGATATCCCTCATTCCCACATTCCCAACATTCCCATCGTTCCCATGTGTCCAATGTCAATCCCTTAATCCCAAATCCCCCTTTTCTTTAACCTAAAATCCCATTCCCACTTTTCCCACGGGAACCTTTCCCAGCGCGTTCCCGCTTGGAATAATCCCCGATCAAACAATTCCCAACATTTCTATCAACGTTCCCGCTTTTCCAGCCTCGATCCCGAGCTGGGAATTGCTGGATCACACCTGGAGAATCCTGGAGATCCCGAGGCTGGGATCGGGATCCTGCCGGGATCCCAGGAAACTTCCACGGAATCCACCGGGAATCCCTTCCCAGTCTTGGCCTCCGTCTTCCTGGGATGCAACAACCTCCAAACATCCCATTTTTCCCAGATTTTCGGGATGCTCCGTGACCCGGAACAGCAGCACTTCCCTCCACATGGATCCATCCCAATCCCATCCAACGCCTCTTCCCAGTGCTTCCCGCCCTTCCCGATCCGATTTTCTCGTTGGATCCCGGGATTTTCCCGGGAGGAATTTTTTTTGGGGGGCCCTTTCCGGCCCCAAACTCCGGAGTTTTCCGAGGTTTCCCGGGGGCTGCCGGGAGCCTCGGCCTCTTCCTGTTCCCTTTTTTCTGCCGCTTCCCCCAAAACGGCCTCTCCGTGATCCCAACGCTCCCGGGATCCATCCCGAAGGGAAAAAACGCGGCCAAGCCGGCGGGATTTCCCACGGGAAAAGCTCCTTTTATCCCGGATTTCCCGACGGTTATCCCAGGTTTTCCCAGCCCTTCCTCGGCGGGGGATCCGTGGATATCCCGCCTGGGAAATTCCCAGATTTCCAGCTCCGTCCAGCAGGGAAAAAAAAGCCGAAGGATCCCGGCGCTGCTTCCGCAGCCCTTGGAAAAGCTCTGGGCTGGATGCGGATATTCCGGAGGCCGGGATTCGGATCCCGTTCCCGGGATTTCTCACCTGCGGCACCTCCGAGATTCCCAAATCCTTCCCAATCCCTGGGCAAGGCATTCCCTGGATGCTCCCGTCACCTCTCTGGGACATTCCCAGCCACTTCCGACACCCCCAGGAGCTTCCCGATCCCTGCCCGACATTCCCGGGATATCCCCATCCCAGCAATCCGGCAGCGGCATCGCCCTTGCGGATCCCAAGGGAATCCGTGATTCCCTTGGGATGCGCCAAACCCCCACAGATCCACAACATTCCCAAAATTCCCGCTTCCCCTGCTCCGGGAAAACCCGAATTCCAGCAGAACCCAGGCAATTCCCGATCTCCGGCTCTCCCATTCCCAAATTCCCGAGCTTCCCTCCAGCTCCGCCTCCACCGGAGCTCATCCCTGTTTTCCCACCTGCCCGGAATGTTGGGAAGGGAATCGCCAGCGCCGCTCCCAACTCCTGCTCCCCATTCCCTGGGCTCTTCCCGGCGTTTCCCGAGGCCGGGAAGCGCCTCTCACCTTCCCGGCGGGATCCCGGCAATTCCCAGTGGGATTCGGATCCCGCGGGCGGGTGCTGGGATCGCTTCCAGAAAGCGCTTCCCGGGAAGGAAAAGCGGGAAGCAGGAAAACTCCGGGATCCCCCTCACCTGCCCGGGGAAGGGATCAGCCGGGAATTCGGGCGCGGATCCCAGGGAATCCTTCCCGCTCCTCTCCCCGGATCCCGGGAAAAGCGGGAGCGGCTCCGGCGGCGCGGAAGGAGCCGGGGCAGGAAGGGGGAAGGAGCGGGAGGCGGTCCCGGGGCGCCGCCACTCCCCCGGGAAGCGGCGGCACCTTCCCGATCCCGGGATGCCCGGGATCCCGGGAATTCTGCCCCGAGGAATGGGATGAGCCCCGATCCCGATTCCCCATCCCGGGAGTGGTTTGGGAATTCCAGGAGGAAAAGCGGGAAGAGGAGGGAAGCCGTGGGGGGGTTTCCATCCCGGGATGCGCTGGGAATTCCGAGTGGGAATGGGGGAACCGGGCGGGCGCTTCCCTGAATTCCAGGTGGGAATTCCCGTGGAGCTGCAGCCCCTGCCGGGATTCTCCCGCATCCCAATCCCGGCCCGGAGGATCCTTCCCTGCGTGGGATCCACCTGGGAATGGCGTCCAGGGACAGCCGGCTCCTTCCCATTCCCATTCCCATTCCCATTCCCATTCCCATCCCTATTCCCATTCCAATCCCTTCCTCTTCCCTCAGCTCCCTCTCCTTCCCCGCTGCTCCCAAATTTCCCCCCCCCCCCAAACCCCCAGGCAATTCCGTTATCCCATTCTTTGGAATTCCACATCCCAGATAAATCCATCCCGATTTCACTTTTAGGGATGCAAAGCCCCTTTCCCAAGCGGATGAGGCGCAGGAATCCCAGTATCCCGGGAAAAATCCCTCTCTCCGGGATGGGCTCGGATCCCTCCGTGGATCCCTGGATCCCCATTCCCATCGCCGGCAATTCCCGAGCTCCGGCAGCCGCTCTCCCACGCACGGAGCTGCGCAGTTCCCACGCTCCGGCTCCGGCTGCAATCCGTGGATCCGCAGGGCCGGGAATCTCCGCGGCAATTCCCGGCTCGGCCGGACGATCCCAGTGGGATCAGCCAGAGGATTCCCATCGGGAATGAGCCGGGACGCCGGGAAGATCCCGTGCTCATCCCGCTCCTCCGCATCCCTTTTCCCATCCCATCCCCTCCTCATCCCGATCCCTCCTCGCCCACACGAGTTCGGGAAAAGCCCTCGGAGAGCGGGGGGGCAAAAAATCCACCGCTTCCCAAAATCCCATCCCGGAATCCCTTTCCCCATCCCGATCCCCATCCCAATCCCGATCCCAGCGCCCCATTCCCGGCCACTCACAGGAGAGCTGGCTGAGGAGGCGGCTGAGCCATCCCATCCTTCCCNGATTTGGGAGCGGGAGAAGTTGGAGGCGCTTCCAGAGGGTTGGAAGGAGCTGTTCCCACTGCCGGGAATGCCGCGGGCGGATGCTGCCATCTTCAGGCTGGGAAAAAGCCTGGAGCTGGAAAAAATTCCCAACCCCCTTTTCCCTTTCCCTTTCCCTTTCCCTTTCCTGCCTTCCCGGCTTTCCGCAACATTCCAAGGGATCCAGGGTCGTAATTCCATGATTTTACTTGGAGAATCCACTCGGAGTTGGTTTTTGGGGGTGGGAAAATCCCTTTCCCAACCCAAATCCTGGGAATAATCCCTGGGATCGGCGGTTGGGAAAGGGATTTTTGGGGGTCGGGCCGAACATCCCGGATTTTTTCCCGGTTTCAGGATTCCCGGTGGGAATGATTGGGATGGCTGGATCCCGGAGCAAATCCCGCTTCCCAAAGGGAATGGGAGAGGGGGATCGGGATATCCCAACTATCCCGAGGATATTCCCGCTCCTTGAGCCCCAAGCCAGCCCCATCCAGGGGCGATCCCTGCGGAATTCCTTGGAAAAGCCAAGCAGCATCCCTTGGATCCCCGGGAAGGGGAAAGAGCCGGATTTGGGGAACTGATTCCCGGGAAGGGCCGGGAAATTTTTCCATNCGATTCCCATGGAAACTGCGGATCCGAATTCCATGGCAACCCCATGGCAACGGCACCGCCGTTCCCACATCCCGGAGGCGGGAGAGGCCCGGGAATGCTGAGCCTGGAGAGCTCCTTTTCCCTGCGCTTGGTGCGGATCCATGGAATCCATGGAATTGCCGGGAATCCGGGAGCTCGGCATGTCCCGGAGCCTGGGGAGGCTGGAAAAGCTCATCCCGAGGATCCCCGGGTTGGGACATTCCAAGATCCAAGCCACGGCTTCCCTGGGAATTCCAGCCCGGCCGGGAATTCCTTCCCAAGCTCCCCTTTCCCACTGGGAAGCCATTCCCTGCCTCCTGCCCCTCCAGCCTTTATCCCAAATCCCAATTCCCGCTCTCCTGGAGCCTCTTCAGGCTCGGGAAGCGGCTCCCAGCATTCCCTGGATCCTTCCCTGATCCAGCCGGACATTCCCAGCTCTCCCAGCCTGGCACTGGATCCAGCCCCATCCCAACTCCTCTCTGGGAAGGAATTTCAGGATCCAGGAGCTTCCCTGGGAATCTCGGCACCCCAGGAAGAGTCTCCCTTCCCTTTTCCTCCCTTTTCCATCCTCGACTTCCCTAAAAATCCCTCGGGATGGATCCTGAGTGTCCTTCCTCTTGGAATCTTGGTTTGGGTGGGAAAGGAACCTTAAATCCCATCCCAATCCCATCTCCCTCCCACGGGCAGGGACACCTCCCACCATCCCAGGCAGCTCCAACCTTTCCTCGGGCACTTCCCGGGATCCAGGGGCAGCCCCAGCTTCCCTGGGAATTCCATCCCAACCCTTTCCCTGACTCCAACCCCATCCCCAGCTCCCTGCAGCTGAATCCCAGCGCGTAGAAAGCGCGGGAAGAGCTCTCCCGCTCCCTTTTTTTTCCCGGCGCTTCCCACGGAAAACGCGCCGGGATCGGGAAAGGACCGGGGTGGGGGAGGGGCCGCGATGCTCCCGCCGTTGCCAAGCAACGAGAAACGGGAGGGGGGGAATCCAAACTGCGCATGCGCAGCAGCGCTCGGAGCCACGATTGGCCGTTGCCAGGCAACAGCGAGGACGCCGCTGCACCTCGCGCATGCGCAGTAAGCAAGGCGAGGCGAGCGTTGCCGTGGCAACGGACGCTGCGCATGCGCACTGAGAGGAGCGCGTCGGTTGTTGGCGTGGCAACGGATGCTGCGCATGCGCAATGATGGAAGCGCGTCGGCTGTTGCCGTGGCAATAGTATCTGCGCATGCGCTGTGCGGGGAGCGCAGTGGTTGTTGCCGTGGCAACGAACGCTGCGCATGCGCATTGAGGGGAGCGCGTCGGTCGTTGCCGTGGCAACGGACGCCGCGCATGCGCAGTGCGGGCAGCGCCCCTGCGCGCCGGTGTCCCAATGGAGGAGGGCGAGACCGGGGAGGCCCCGGGCCCCATCCCGGAGCTTGCGGAGCTCGATCCCGAGCCCAGCCCCGATCTCGGTGCTGATCCCGATGCCGATCCCGGTGCCGATGCCGATGCCGAATCCGGATCCGGATCCGAAGCCGATCCCGGCGCGGAGCGGGAGCGGCAGCAGCGAATCGCCGCCCGCCGAGGCCGCATCGAGGCCCGGCGCCGGTGCGGAGCTGCGGAGCTGCGGAGCCGGGCCCGCCCATCCCTATCCCAATCCCGGCTTTTCCTGAGGGTTCCCTCCGCGCGCCGAAGTGGCGCTGGGGGATGGGGGGGTCCTCACTCCAAATAGGGAGGGGGGCGAAGCTCAAAATCCCAAAAACCGATCCCAAATCCGACCCCCCGGGGGCTCGGAACCCTCCCCGGGGCTTGGGATCGATCCCAAACCCATCCCAAGGGCTCAGAACAATCCCAAATCCAACCCCAAGGGCTCCGAACCATTCCCAGGACTCAGGATCCATCCCAAATCCAACCCCAGGGCTCAGAACCTGATCCCAGGCCCTTCCCAGGCCTCAGGACCGATCCCAAACTCAATCCCAGCGCTCAGGACCCGACCCCAAAGCTCTTCCCAGGGATCAGGATCATTCCCAGGGCTCAGAACCGACCCCAAATCCCTCCCAAGGGCTCAGGATCCATCCCAAATCCAACCCCAGGGCTCAGAACCTGATCCCAGGCCCTTCCCAGGCCTCAGGACCGATCCCAAACTCAATCCCAGCGCTCAGGACCCGACCCCAAAGCTCTTCCCAGGGATCAGGATCATTCCCAGGGCTCAGAACCGACCCCAAATCCCTCCCAAGGGCTCAGGATCCATCCCAAATCCAACCTCGGGGCTCCAAACCCATCCCATGTCCAGTCCCAGGGCTCAGGATCCATCCTAAACTCATTCCCAGGGCTCCAAATGCAATCCCAAACCCAATCCCAGGCTCAGGATCCATCCCAAACCCAATCCCAGGATCTGGACCTGATCCCAAACCCATCCCAAACCCAGTCCCAGGGCTCCAAACCCATCCCAAACCCAATCCAAGGCTCAGGATCCATCCCAATCCCAATCCCAGAGCTCTGGATCTGATCCCAAATCCAATCCCAGGGCCCCAAACCCATCCCAAACCCAATCCCTGCATCAGGATCAGGATCTGATCCCAAACCAAATCCCAGAGCTCAGGATCTGATCCCAAATCCAATCCCAGGGCTCCAACCCCATTCCCAGTTCCCGGAGCATTCCCGCAGTGGGAGCTGGGAGGGGACAGGGACCCCGGACTGTCCCGGAAGTGGCCCCGGGCCCACCCTGGATGGATCCCAACCATTCCCAATTCCCTGCCGGCCGCAGGAGCTCAGGGATCACCCCGGGCAGAGATTCCCAATTCCAGGGATTCCCCGCCTCCCAGTCCCAGCTGATCCCGAAGTTAAGGACAATCCCCGCTTCCCAAAGGGGAAATCCCATCGGGAAATGGGAATTGGAATTCCCAATCCCATTCCCAAGGCACTTCCCCCTTGGATAAATCCAACCCCAGCCCGGATCTAACCTGGGATTCACCTGCCTCGGGACACCTCTTCCCAAAGGATTTTCCCCGGGATTGAACCGGATCCCAGGGATTCCCCATCCCTCCAGGGGGGATGGGATCCCACTGGGAAGCACCGGGAGCCTCTCCCGAGCTGGGGCCATGCCGGGATCCCGCTGCTTCCCTGTTTTTAGGGAAAATTGGGATGGGAAGCACCATTTCCCGCCAGCCGGATCCACAACGAGGTGGATCCTGTTCCCAATCCATGGAATTTCATTTGTCACATTCCCATCCCGCTCCTTCTTCCCTTCCCATTCCCAAATCCTTTCCCCAATCCCAAGGAGCCACCTGGGATTGATCCCACTGGAATATCCCGAGCGGGAAGGATCCCCCCAGGATCATCCCAGTCCAGCTCCTGCTCCTCCCATCCCAAAATTCCCACCCCCTGTCCCTTCCCTCATCCCGAGGCGCTGATCCCACATTCCTGGCAGCATTCCCAGCTCCAGGGGGGGGAATCCTGGCTCCCGTTTTCCCTCGGGAATGCCGTTCCCACCTTCCTGTTTCCCATGGGAACCTCCTGAGG
Organism: Rhipidura dahli; assembly: GCA_013399225.1. Classification (NCBI taxonomy): domain Eukaryota; kingdom Metazoa; phylum Chordata; class Aves; order Passeriformes; family Rhipiduridae; genus Rhipidura; species Rhipidura dahli. The sequence continues at coordinate 3,770 of VXAC01006568.1, read as the reverse complement.
AGGGGGGCAGAGAGATCCCGGATCAGATCCGGGCTGTTCCCAAGCACCAGGAAGAGTTTGGGGTGGGAATCATTCCAGGTTTTCCCTGTTTCCCACCCAGGGAAGCCCTTGGAGAGAAGGTGGAGCAGGAAGAGGAGGAGGAGGAGCAGGAAGAGCAGAGGAAGAGCCTGAAGCTGGTCGAGGACACCGGGAAGGTGGGGAAGGATTGGGAATCTCCTCTGGGATCCATCCTTGCTCCACCTTTTCCTCCTCGGCGTCCCATTTATGGACCAAAAACTGGGAGAGGAACGAGCAGAACCGGGATTTGGGATCCAGTGGGAATCTCCTCTGGGATCCATCCCAATCCCTTGTTTTCCTCCTTGATGGGACAAAAATCTGGGAGAGGAACTCCCCAGGACCGGGATTTGGGATCCAGTGGGAATCTCCTCTTGGATCCCTCCTTGTTCCCTGTTTTCCATCTCAGTGTTGCATTGATGGGACAAAAAACCGGGAGAGGAACTTCCCAAAACCGGGATTTGGGCCAGATCCTTGGGATCCAATGGGAATCTCCTCTTGGATTGCTCCTTATCCCTCTTTTCCCTCCTTTATGGACCAAAAACTGAGAGAGGAACTCCCCAGGACTGGGATTGGGGCTGGATCCTTGGGATCCAATGGGAATCTCCTCTTGGATCCGTCCTTATCCCTTGTTTTTCTCCTTGGTGTCTCCGGGATGGGACAAAAATCTGGGAGAGAAACCCCAGGAGTGGGATTTGGGATCCGATGGGAATCTCCTCTTGGATCGCTCCTTATCCCTTTTTTCCCCTCCTTTATGGACCAAAATCCGGGAGAGGAACTCCCCAGGACTGGGATTTGGGATCCGATGGGAATTTCCTCTTGGATAACTCCTTATCCCTTTTTTTCCTCTCCTTATGGACCAAAAATCCGGGAGAGAAACTCCCCAGGATCAGGACTGGGGCCGGATCCTCGGGATTCGATTCCCAAGCAACCCACGGATGGGAAGGATCCGGGATCGGGGCATTCCAAGCCCAAATTCCAAGGGTTTCCCTTCCCTGGCAGGTCCTGGCCAAGCTGCTTTTCCATGGGACGCAGCTGGTGACGGATGTCCGGGTGGGAGCCGACCTGCGGGAATCGCGGAGGCGGGAAAAGGAGGGGGAGGAAAAGCTCAGGAGGTGAGCGGGAAGGAGCCGGGAATTCGGGAACGCCGCCAGATTCCCATGGAAGATTCCAGCCGGGAAAGAGCTCCCAAATCCCACCTGGCCCAGGGGGGGGTTGGGAGTTTCCTGGAGCTTTCCAGGAGAGCTGGGATTTGGGATTTGGGATAAAGGCTGGAGGGGCAGGAGGCAGGGAATGGCTTCCCAGTGGGAAAGGGGAGCTTGGGCTGGGATCTTGGGAAGGAATTCCCGGCTGGGCTGGAATTCCCAGAGAATCCCTGGATCCCTGGCAGTGTCCAAAGAAAGGTTGGAGCAACCTGGGATACGGGAAGGTGTTGGGATTGGAATGGGATGGGATTTGAGGTCCGTGAATCCCACCCAAACCATCCCGGAATTCCTCCTTGGAATTCCCCAGCACATTCCTGGAAAGACCCTGCCCCTCCTGCCCTGACGGTGGAATTTTTCCTGCCGGGATTTTCCAAAGCCCTTCCAGCCTCCGGCATTCCCTGATCCTTGCCGGGAGATTGCCTGGCCGGTCCTATCCCGCTTTTCCATGAACGCCATTCCCAGGATTTGGGATATCAGCCAGGAAACACCAAATCCGTGCTCCCAATCCCTTTGGAGCTGCAGGAACAGCTCCAAGACGGAGCAGGATGTCCTTGGACATTGCTCCTTGGGAATTTCCACTGGGAATCTCCTTAAGGAACCGGCTGCTGGGAATTCCAGGAGTTGGGAATCTGGGGGTGGCTCCAGCAAGGACTTCCCAGGAAGCTGCTGCTGCTCCATGGGATCGGGCACTTGGGGCCATGGAAGCGCTGGGAATTGTTGGATTCCAGGGGCTTTTCCAGCCTTAATTCCATAGGGGGATTCCAGGATGGGATGGGATGGGATGGGATGGGGTGGGATTCCATGATGGGATGGGATTCCAGGATGGGAATGGCACCCCCAGGTCTGGAGCAATTCCAGCCCCATCCCAGCTCCCCGATTCCCTGGCTTCCCACAGGTTGGAAAAGCTGGAGGCGGAAGCCAAGCGCAGCACGGAAAAGCTGGAGGAGATCAACTCCAAGTGGGCCTTGGCCAAGGAAATGAAAATCCCGCAGGAATTGTGGGAGCTGCTGGAGCAGCAGCAGGATCAGTGCCAGCTGCTCCTGGGGGAGAAGAACCGGCTCATCCAGGAGCTCCAGCAGGTACTCGGGAATACTCGGAGCTGCTCCGAGGGATGGAGCCGGGCTGGGAGAGCTGGGAAGGTCCGGCTGGATCTCAGGGAAGGATCCAGAAAATGCTCGGAGCCGCTTCCCGAGCCTAAAGGGGCTCCAGGAGAGCTGGGATTTGGGATAAAGGCTGGAGGGGTGGGACACAGGGAATGGCTTCCCAGTGGGAAAGGGGAGCTCGGGGTGGGATCTTGGGAAGGAATTCCTGGCCAGGCTGGAATTCCCAGAGAATCCCCGGATCCCTGGGAGCGTCCCAGGAAAAGTTGGAGCACCCTGGGACAGCAGAAAACGTTGGGATTGGTTTGGGATGATCCTTCCGGTCCCTTCCCACTCAAACCATTCCACGGGAATTCCCCATCCTGCCCTTTCCGTGGGGATTCCCGCTCGATTCCCGCCAATCCCGGCCTCCCTTTCCCTGGCTTTTCCAGGAGCTGCGAGCCAAGGACGCGCAGTACGAGGAGGCCCTGCGGGAACAGGCGGATGAGATCCGTGTGCTCCTGGAAAGGATGGAAGAACAGACCCGGAATATGCTCCGAGCCTACCGGCACCACCTCCGGCACATCGAGGTACCCAGGTCCCGGGAAAAGCGGGAAAAGTGGGAAAAGCGGGAAAAGCAGGAAAAGCGCTTCGCTTCTCCATATCTTTCAGGAAAAATCCAGGTGGATGAGCCCGGAATCCGGAGCTCTGAGGGGTTGGGAATGACTTTGGGAGCGGCTGTTCCCATTCCCTGTGATCCCGGTGTGGAATTCCCGTCTTTTCCGCAGAAAACTTTTGAGGAGGAGCGGCGGGAAATGCTGGATAACAACCGGAAGAGGTGGAACGAGGCCATCCAGGCCCACAACGAGCAGGAGGTGAATCCCGCGGGAGCTTCGGGATCCTGGGAATCACTGAGGGCGGAAAAGCCCTCTGGAATCACCGAGTCCAACCATTCCCAGCATTGATCCACATCCCCAAGGAATCCCCAGGGATTTAAATCCATCCGGGAATGGGGACTCCACCTCTGCCAGGACTGGAAAACCCTTTCCAAGCGGGAATTGTTCCCAATATCCCACAAACCTCCCCTGGCACAGCCGGAGGCCGTTCCCTCTCATCCCATCCCTCGTTCCCTGGGAGCTGATCCCGGTCCCACCCGGCTCCAACCTTTCTGGGAATTCCAGACTGGGAAAAGTCCCTCCGGAGCCTCCTTTTCTCCAGGCTGAGCCCCTTTCCCAGCTCCCTCAGCCATTCCGGGTGCTCCAGGCCCCATTCCCAATCCATTCCTTTCCCTGGACACGCTCCAACCCCTCCGTGTCCTGCTTGGAATTCTAGGATCAGCTCAGCCCTGGAAAACACTGTGAAGGAGCTGGAATTTTTGGGATCGTGGTGGGAACAGGCTGGGATTGGGATGGATGGGATTGGATGGGATTGG
>VXAC01006562.1:707874-764361 GCA_013399225.1 Rhipidura dahli | reverse complement strand
ATATCTATGTAACCTTAATATAACCTAATTCATGTCTTTTAATCAATATTACCCAAAGAACAGCCTTCTACACTTACATAGCCTGAGTCATAGCTTTTACTTATGTAGCCTGAATCATAACTTTTGATACCCATATATCTTACATGAATTNCATAGCTTTTACTTATGTAGCCTGAATCATAACTTTTGATACCCATATATCTTACATGAATTACTTTTTATAAAATGTAATGGCTAGTATATAGTTAACTTAAATGCAGAATAGACAAAAGAGGCATGAAAACAAACAAACAAAAAAACTCCACCCAAAACTTACCAGGTGTATAGTTTTAGAGACAGATAAGGGTAGTACTACTGAGAAATTGGCAAGCCAAAGCCAATTAGCCACAAAACAAAGAATTTAGAAAGGTTGAAACCAGACAGACCGAAGAGCATTGTAACTGCACATGCCCCAAAGCCAAAGGTGAGAAGTTCGAGTGCGAAGAAGACTTTGGAAGCCTCCATCAAAGACCCCTGAAGAGCCCCAAGTTGGGGAAGTGCCTGCGCAGTGCAAAGCATTATCTAATATCCATGAGATCATGCTATGGAAATCAGCATTTTTGAGAGCTGTTTTACTGAAAGATGGGGCAGGAATTTGTGGTGTGACTATTTTCCAAGGTAAACCTTACAGGAATGGCAGGTTGAATTTTTAATGTCTTCACCTTTGCCCTTCAAGAGAGGGGAGGATGTAGGAGAAGGGCAAATCTGATATGACAGTTGTGATTCTAAAGTAAGAAAACAAATTGTTTTTCTTGAAACACCGTTTGCAATTTTATCAAGCCTAAGTAACATTGTTCTGCTGCTTAATGTTATCTAGTTATTTATGACATCCCACTTGATTTATACAAAATTCTCTTTAGAAAAAGCAGTATTCATTGGAGGCACTCATTACTATAAGTGACTTCTGTGAATGTGGAACTCTGAATGAAGAGTCATCACATAAACAGTCAAAAGGAACAAGTGGTGATAAACAGGGAAAGAGGATTTATAAATAAATTACTTTTTATTGTAGGTCAACAATAAAAATGTCCAATACCTACATTTTGAAATAGTATTGGGGGTGGAGGATAGTGATTAGAGCTATTCACGAAGATATCAGTGGTCCCAAGTTGGTGAGGAAAGAATGTATCACCTCATGACATGGACGATGAAAAATGGAATTTTGTGGGCTCAGGTCCCTTTTATCTTCCCTTTATGTGTGCAAGACTCAGTAAATGCTGGCTAAATGAAGGGCTGAGTATGCTGAACACTTGCCTTTAGCTTGGAAGGGATGGGGGACTTCATTACAGGAACATATAGAAAAGAGATGTGTACGTGACATAATATTTTCTACCAAAACCTTTCAGGGGCTGCCCATTGCTCTGTTATGAAATGAAGCCTGGTAATCATTTCAGCCAAGCTGCCACCACTGCCAGCTAAATATCAGATCTGCAGGGCCTTCCCTGGCCACATTTTAGCCTGGATTTTTTTCCCTTGCCCACTTGGGACAGAACATTTGTACATATTTGATGACTCTTGAAGTTGAAAACAGAAAATAAAGCAGCTTATAGAATTGATTTAACTGACTAAATGAAAAGCCTGCTATTATCTGACTAATGACTAGCTCACTATTCTGTACTTAGTGACACACGGGTGTTTTTAGAGAGAGGTGTGCCTCTTAGTGTTGCTGCAATGATTTAAAATTTGCAAGGAGTTCAAATTTTTTATGGCCGACTACATCACAGAGGTGTTTTAATTTCAGCAAGGATAAGAAACAGGTTTATTCCAGACCCCCAGCATCCTTCAATAATAGCAAATTCTGTAAGAATTAATGTATCTTGCGAGTTTGCAGTCTCCAAATAATAGCAACAAAAGGAAGTCCCTGAGCGGGCAAGGATCATGGAGATTCATCCCTGCCGAGGAAGGAAGAAGGAACACACGGCCTAAACTCGGGCTTGTATCCCCATCTTGTGGCAAAAGGGATGGGTGCAGGGAGCAAAAGGAAAAGCACGCCGTGGCCGAGGGTAACCTGCGGTTTCTTAGGCAGCCAAGCAGCAGGGAATGCGTGAGGAATGTCCTGGGCTCGGGAGCTGCTGCCATGCCGCTTCTCATCTCCCGCCTCATCGACATCCCCTGCCTCATCAGTAAAAGAGACTCAAGGAAACGCCTGTCTTGGTACTAAACCCAAAACAACACAAAACCAAAAACCCCCCCAACCAACTAACAAAACCCAAAAAACCCCCACCCCAAACCAACACTGCCCCACACACCAAAATGCTCGTTTCTGAAATCTCAGCACAGCTTCATTCCAAAGACTTTCACTTGGCTTATAAAGTGTCTCCATCCCAGCACTGTGCCAACAAGAAATGTGCTTGTCATACTTTAGGAACAACATCCTCTACTCAATCCCATTTTAGCAGGGGAAACCTGAACTTAATTTCACTAATTTCATGAACTGCTGGTAAGTTTTGGGTCAAGTCTGTAAGTAAAAACAAACAAACAAAGAAACAAAAAAAAAAAACAAAAAAAAAAAAAAAAAAAAAAAAAAAAAACCCCACAAAACAAAAAAGACCACCAGACAAACCCAGAAAGCACTGGCAGAAAAGCTATTGGCACACTGCTGCCCTGGCAGTCACAAAATGCTCATTCATTGCAGTTGCAGGTGTCTGATTTTTAGCTTGCACATATTAATCCACCCACTGCACGGGTTGTTTCACCTCTGAGACAGACATTTCAGCGTGGTTGGTACTTAGGCTGGCTGAGGGATGTGGTCCACAAACTCAGAGCAGGGAAGAGCTGCGTGTTTTGTTCCAAAAATTATAGTTGTGGGTTTTACCCAACATCAATGTCTGAGGCATTTCATAAAGAACACAGAAACCAGTTGAAATATGGAGACTTGGGACAATCAGCGTGCCAAAAATTGTAACAAGCCTACAGCAGAATAAGAAGACTTCACTAGAACCCTGTGAGAACAATGATGAGCTTTACAAGCAGCTAAGAAATGTTTATTCCCTCTTTCTCTCCTGATCCACAGCCCCTACCTCAGGTTGTGAGTCAACCTTAGCAATTAAACTGTTAACAGAACAATAGTTGTAAAAGAAGAGAGAGACCCATTTCTACCCTATCCCACAGTGAACTACTCTGTCCTAAAAATCATCCTTGGTCAAAACTGCATATATTTTAAAAACCAGACAGATCCAGGCAGCAGCTGACAGGACTGCAGCATGCTTAAAGATATGTAGGATCTCCATGGGACATGGTGAGTGTGGCAGCCTGGGCTGCTGTTCAGACACACTTCTGAAAATATTAATGGGATGGATACACTATTCAGAAATGCTCAGAAATTTCAGTGTTTCCTGTCCTAGAAAACCAGCATCAGCTAGCCTCTGTGTCTGGTGCAGCCCAGGAACCCTGGTTTAGATGGATTGAGTCCCCACTGTAATCTGGCTGTGTATGGGGCAACGTTGTGTGAGCTCAGCTAACAGATGGTAGTGAGGCAGCCTTAGCCAGAAGGGAAGATTTGGCTTAAGTCAACTGAAAAGAGAATCCAAGCTCTTGAATCTGGGCTGGACATGGTGAAAAGGTTGCAACAAAGCCCAATGTGTTTGGGGTGCTGCTATTTCTAGAGTTCCAGTCACTCCAGGCAACTGTCAGAAAGCAGGGAAGAGTTTCCAGCATTTCCCAGGGAGATAAATGAGGTAAGAGTAATAAAAATGGGAGGACCATAAATAGGGGGTTTTTATGATCATATTTTGGGAAAGGAAATCTCTCCAATATTACACATCAGAAAAGGTTCATCTTTCAGTGACCAGCTACACATGACAGGCCAGGTTGTTGGGGTTTTTTCTTGAAATAACATTTTTATGCTTATGAGCCTAATCTTGCATCCTGTTTCAGGAAGAGCTGGCAGCTATGTCCCCACTGCTGCCTGCCCAGGGCATGGCTGGAACTAAAAGCAACAACAAGGCAGCAGTGGGGCCAGCTGTGCTCAGAGCAGTCAAGATGTTTTGCTCTTCAGTGACTTACTGTTTCTCAGTGCCTCTCTGCACTACAGATGTAATAGCAATTTTGCAGTGAGAGAAGTACATCCACAAAATGTAGACCTTTGCCATGATTGTTGTAAGTTAACTTGGTGGCCTCAAAGATGAAGTACCAGCTGTCAAATTACAGTCAGAGTAATTCACCCCCTTAAAAGTGTAACTGGGAGGAAGAAGTACTTGCACATGTCTCCCAAATCAAAATATTGGGAAATTTTACCCACAGTGGACCATGGCTATGAGCATTGATTCGCTTGTCAGAAAACTTTGTTTATATTGGCTTTGAACATTGCAAAAGGTGCAATATGAGTAGAAGTTGCCTCTGAAGAGCCAAGACAGAGAGGTAACTGAAATCACATCCTTCACTGGAGGGTAAAATGAAGCGTGATCAACAGGAGAGAAATGTGTAGGCTGGGACTAAATAAAACTTCTCTACATTTGGCATTTTGTTGCCTTGACAATACAAGCCTGTGTAAATAACAAAAAAAAAAAAGTTTCTGAGTACCAGACTGGATGGAGCCACATCTGATGCTGGGAAAGGATCCTGCCCATTAATTTGTATGAGCAGAGAAGCTTACATGACAGCATCTGGGCATTGGAGGCAAACCACCCAAGAGGGAATTTGTGTTTAGGCTACATGGTGGAAGCATAAAACACTTGCATTAAATCAGACCCTGCTTTAGGAGTTTTTGTTCTCTGAAGAGTATGTCATTGCTCACAAGGAGGGCAAAAGCCATCCTTTGTGGTAAAGCTCTGAGGCCATACTGTGGCCACCCAGCTGCTCTGCAGAGGATAAGAAGGAAGATCCTGTGTCAGCTGTTACTGCCCTACAAATTGGTTTTAATGATATTATTAACTTATGAGGCCTTTACCAAGTGTGCAAAATAATCTCTTTGAGAGTGAATGGCATTTTACAAGTTGATGTACTGCAAAAGTCAGCATCCCAGCTTAAGCCAGCTCCAATGGCCTTCAGAAAGCAACCTGTAACAAAACCACTGATTATGTCTTCTGGTTGGAAACTGTGCATCCTAGAACCAAGAAAAAATCAGTCACTCCACATTTTGTGAATCTTATTTTTTCCAGGTTTTACAGGACTACTTCACTGCCTGGAAAGCTAGTGCCAAGGAGAGATCTAGAACTCAGCAGAGTCTCAGCAAGGCAAAAAAAAAACAAGGAGTTTTCATCAGGAGAAATATTTTTTTCCAGTAACATGTTAGCGCACACCAATAGAAAAAAATCTATTATTTCAAGCCTGAAATTGCCCCACCACAGCTCATGAACATTCCAGCCAGATGATCCCTGCTCCTACCCTTTTCTTTAGCTCAGAGTCCAGGATCTGTTTTGGCTGCAGCATGATAGTGAACCCTGATGAAAATCCTAAGATCTGTGATGTGCTGTGTTTCCAACTGAATCAAAGAAATATCAGTTGTGCTGTTTGAGGTGTGGCTGTGAGCTCACTTGCAGTACTGTGTTCAGTCCTGCCTCATGAAAGGTTGATCTAAATGGAGACAAGTGCAGGAAAGAACCAGTAGGATCAGAGAGGAGAAAATTCAGTTTGATATTGGAAAATGAAGACTGAAACCAGATTATGATTGTTTACTGCCACAATATAATAAACACCAGAGAGTAGAGAGCTGTAGTTTATGGAACAACATTAACAAATCTCAAACTGGCATATGTGGCTTGTGAATAACTTTAGGGTGGAAATAAAAAAATACTTTAAACCTAGCCGTGTTCTGGATTAGCCTTTTGTGTGGAGGAGTAAAGGCCAAAAACCTAACTAGGCTGAAGGTGGATTATATGATGGGATTATGCTTGGGATATGATTGCTGCAGTAGGAAGCACTTCTGGATACTCAGTAGATTTTTTCCTGTCTGTGGTTCAAGAGGAGGCCTGATAGGGAAAACACATGATATGGCAAATTTAGGTCACACTGTTTTACAGGAATTGAGTTTCCAAACAGAATTTTTTTTTTTTTTTTGAGTTTGGGACTTCCCCTTTTTCAGCAGAAGAAGAGTTCCTCATGGGAAGCAGACACATTCCCCAAACACGCTCATTTAGTCAAGAAGATATTTCCCACTGATGAGAAGTCATTCATCTGGAAATTTTCAAGTAGCCCCTGCACTAACATCTGGTTGGATGCAAAACCCTTGTGCAATGGCCTCCCCTCCTTGTTTCTTCAGCGTCAAACACCCTTGGCAAGACAGGCAAATAAAGAACGACCAGGCGAGGGAAGCAGAGAGTCCGTCCAGCTTCTGCCATCTGCCCTTTCCCCATGGGCTGTCGGTGGGTGGAGAGGGCAGGGAATGACTCTGATGTACTCAGACAGCAGCTGGGTTGGAGCAGGGAATGCTACAAAGATGTCAACCATATGATGAGCCTGACCACAGAAAAGTCAAACATGACTTTGCAAGGCACAAGCTCTTCATGAAATAAAGCTGAATGAAAGGGTAAAATAATAAATAGCAATGAATTATTGCTTTCAATAAACTAGCCAAGTGTTGTGTCAGATGAAACAGGAGGCATCTCAGGAACCCAGGCCATAGTAATAATCATGTAATTATTTGAAAAATAATTATATTCCAAGAGGAAAAAAATTGGGATTGAAAAGCTTGGGATTTTTTTCAATGATTCCATTACAAAAATTGTTCTATTTAAGAAGAATTCAAGTGTTACTCACTGCAGCAGAACTCTTCTGTCCTACCTGCCTGTTCTCTCTGTGAGTCACAGAACTCTGTATATCTTATGCATATGAAATAACAAATTTTCTTCCTTGAGAAGATGAATCCTTTGTCAGGTCTTCCACATTTTTGCCACCTACAGGTCTCTTGGGAAATGCTGTTCAACAAGCTTGAGTTAGCAGAGAGTTCAGTTCAGCTCTTTCACAAAGCTTTTTAAAAGCTTGGTTATCAGCAAGATGTGCAGGGGTTGCTCAGCCACATTCATGTCATGATCTCACACTGCCCAGAGCTCAGGAATTCTGAGTACAGTGCATAATTTTGGTTTGCACCCCAGCTCCTTTGCAATGTCAGCTAGTCAAAAGAACAGAAAAGCATGCCCAGTGTGCTTCCTGCTGCAGAAAGAAAGGATTCTCCATGCCTGGGAGTTTCTGTGGGGAAGCAGTGGAGACAGCAGCTCTCCTCCAGTGTGTCCTTGCTTGTTGCAGCCTGGCCAAAAAAAGAACATGCACAGATCTCACTCAGAGATGATTGATTGCTCCGATTTCCCCTTGTGGGTTTTGTTGCATTTTGGTTTTTTTGTTTGTTTGGGTTTTGTTTTATGGTTTTGGTTTTTTTTTCCCACAGCCTTCTTTTTCTGCTGTAGCTGCCAGCTGACCAGCTGATTTAGTGTCTTGCTGGCTCAGAGGCTGTAAGGTCATTTTTACTGTATTGCTCCCACACAGCGCCTCATGGTTTGGAGTCCCAGCACCCTTGCCTATAAAGGGAACATAAAGCAGTGGGAATCACTGCCACTTGCTGTGCCTGTCCTGAGTGGAAGCAGGATAGTCTCCATTAACAGATGATTGTGTTTATGTTTCACAGCCCATCGGGGTATTAAGGGTCATACAGGCACCAGACAAGGTCAGTGCAAACAGCATAGTTTGGAGTAAATGAAATAATGATAAAGCCCAGTTTCCTTGAGCAGTTGTATTGACCATGAGAAGAACAGAGCACAATCCCTATTTCCCAGTGAATGCATAGACAGGTCCTGCAGTGCCCTTCCAGCAAGGCCTCTATATGCTTCTTTTGCAGTTTTTGCTCCCAGAAGTATGAATTCAGGTACCCTGTAGATGCACGTAACACAGCAGTTCTGGCACTGGGAATGCTAAATCAACAGTGAAAAGCCAACACAGCCATACAGAGCTTCATAACAGCACAGGATGGCAGCGTTGATGTGCACTACTCACTGTGCACTGTCCTCCTGTGTGAGGACTTCACTGTGCACTCACCCTCTTGGGATCTGTCTTCATGAATCCCCTTAGAATAGAGTCAGGATTCAAAAGAGGAGGAAGCAGCAACAAGGTCATTTTCATGGCCTGTGTCCTGCTGTGAGTACTTGCTAATAATTGCTTTCATTACAGAACACAGCACATCTCATCTATCCAACCTCATGGGTTTTCCCAGTCCATACTCTATTCTCTCCCTATCTAAACAACTTCCTTTCCCACTGTTCCAAGTGATTTGCAAAAAAAAAGTCACTCCCTGCTATCAGCACAGGGGTCTCAGAGAAAATTTACAGGTCACTGCCAATAGACTGAAGATGTTTTCACCTGTCCAGGAGTACAAAGTAGAGGTTTGCAGTTTGCCTTGCAGCAACCAAGCTGATCTTTGCTGTCAATTGCTTTTCACAGAGGCTGGCAATGGACAGAAACAGGCACCCATCAGGAACTGAGAGCAAACCCTCTCCTGAGGAGAGCAGTGCCAGGGCTCTGCCTGCCAGCTCAGGGCCACAGGGAGGAAATCCCCTTTATCAAGCCACCCTGATTCATGGGCAGCCAAGCTAATGATGTGAAGGCTGACAGGTCCCAGAATAATTGCAATTAAATGCATTTGTGTTTAAGGACCTCACAAGACAGCAGCAGAGGGATTAGAGAAAGGTACTGAGATGAAAAATAGGCTGTGTATGCTGGTGGGGGGGAAAGGAAGGTGCAACGGGGAAGCAGAGAAAGTGAAGTCTTGCCAAGCCCAAGAGCTACTAAATGACAAAATTTCCTCCTATTGCCTACAGTAAGTGCTTCAGCAGTGCTGAAATACTTCACAAGCACATGGTTTAGACATGTTGAATCATAGGTTAACCAATTAATTGATGAGTACAAGTAGGATCCCTGACCTTCCCAAGGACTAAAGTGCTTGTTCATGCCATCACTGCTGCCCCATCAGACTTGCTACAGTCAAGCCAATAAAAACACCTCAGTTTTTCAGTCAGCTTCATAATTCATATTCAGACATAGTCCAGAGTGTCTTGCAAGCCCCTGAATTTTCTTCTCCTGTTTAATAGTAGATATGAAGGTGTCTGATCTTGAAATTCAGACAGAACTGATATATTCTCCAACTGCTTGATGATTTTGCTTGGATTTGCTTTTTCTTTCTTCCTTTTCTGTTTAGCAGATCTTCAAACTGCTGTGACTTACTGGCTTTCTTGTGGCATAACTTTGTACACCACCCCCAAATTCTGCAGCAAAAGAACACTGTTTAATCTGCATCACCCAGAACTGAGGAGGAGCTATAATGAGGGCTGTCTGTTGTACAGCTTTAACTTGACCCCAAATGCAGATGCATCCTTATACAGTCCTTAATGACACAATTACACAGTATTTTTCTTCAGAGACCCCCTTGGCAATTTCCCACATGAGGAGTGTTTTCTGCTGTGCTGCTGAGTGTCTCACCCTGAGCCTTGTGCTGCACAATCAGGCTGGCATATTCCCTGCAGAAGATTCAGAGGAGCAAAAGGGACCAGCCCCTCTGTTCATCCCACCCCAGCCCTTGCCCTCACCACAGTCACTGCTGAATCCAGTCATTTGTTTCTGCCACAGTCTAGAGAGCCACAGAGACATTAAGATCCTATGGTTGTTGGCAGAGGAAGGGAAAGAGGTGATTTTCATGCCCTCCTGCAAGGTGGATATTCCTGTAGGCTCACATCAGTGTTTCCCCCTTAAATCCCTGTCCGTACCCCGGGTGTCCTTGGCTGTGCAGTACTGGAAACAACTGCTTTTTTCCTGGTACTCATTCCCATGTCCTTGCTGGCCATTTATAATTATTCTGTTTCCTTGCCTATGATTTTTTTTTAAATCTTTCAGTTCCCTGGGGCAGAGCAGTGGCTCTGTGAATGCTGGAGAGCAACTAGCAGCAGCATGAGAAATTGAATTCCTCTTTAAAAAAAATTAGATTTCTAAGTGAGACATCCTGTCCTGGAACAACAGAAAAAAAAAATAAAAAAGCCAAACAGAGGAACAAGAAAATTTGTTCCTTTTAAGAAGAGGGTAAAGCTGGAGTGCATAACAAGGTGGTTCCTTTCCAAAATCAGGGGTGGGGCTGGAGCATCCAGGGACCTTCAAATCACTCACTTTGGGATAAAACTCTCTTTTTGTGGATGAAAAAAGGGATTATGACTCTGCAGAGCTAAGAGGTCCAAAGTCTCATGGTATCCTGGGAGAGGAAAAGAAATTAAAAATCACATAATATGCATAATATATTATATAATAATATAATATTACCATTAATCTGACCTGTGCAAAGGACAGGGATCTTGTCATCCCCCAAAGTCCAGTCAGCCCTTCAGACTGTGCAGTGTTATAGTCTCCTATTTAAACATGTAAATTGTATTGTTAATGAAATGCACAAGGGCTTGTATCAGCTCATGATTGACAGTTTAGGTTAGCTGATGAAGAAATTAAATGCTCAAAGAGATCTATGTCTCCTTATCTGTATTGCCTTGCCTGGCTTAGTATCCAGATGAAAATTCAGGAACATCCATTTCTTGTACCTTGGGGATGAGAAAAAGAGACTGTTGTGATGGTTTTGCAGAGAAGCAGACACAGTGGGTTTGCAGGGAATACTGGCCCCCAAATTGGCTTAAAGTCTAACAAAGGCAAGTGGAGAGAGCTCGGCAAAGTGCTGGAAGGAAGAATGTTCCTGGTATTTGTTACCAAATCAGATGGGATGCTTTGGTGACACAGATCTGAAAAGAGGGCCCCAATAGCTGTGGAACAGATCTGCAGAGCACTGACGAGAGCCTGGCCATGCAGATACCTGCCGTGAGAACACAGGTGGATGCAGTGCCTCTCTAGCACCGCTGCTGCCAGGAGATGAGGCCGAAAACCTCTTTGGGTGCCCTTTCCTCATTTTGCTAGTTACCTCTGCTATTATAGTGCAGATCTTGTGTCCTGCTATCCCTAAGGCAGTAGATGGTGCTATTGATAGCACTATTAGTGCATATGTTAATCAAGTAAAAGCGTCCCTAGATGAACAATGATAAATGCTTGTGTTCTCCTCATATTCATCATCTCAAGGAACCTCAAGGCACTTGCAAAAATTCAAAATCTGCATTTTTATGTCAATTCATGTTCAACCTCAGTGCAGCCACTCTTGTGTGTGCCCACAAAGCCCCGCTCCAGAGAGAAGACAGAAGGCAGCAGAGTGATGGTAAATGGTAAAGAGCCCCATTACTCCAAGTCCCACTGAGGCTCAAAAGATAATTTCAGGAAGAAGGATGCCATTAGCAAGGCTGGAATCTGGCAGGGCTAATATAAATCAAACTAATCTCTCAGTTTTACAAGAGAGCCCTTAACAACTGGAGGTCAGGCTGTCATCTCTATTATCTCCTGGGAAGAGCTGTTGTCAAAGGCCAGCACTGATTACCCTGCTGGCACATGGGAGCTGCTCTGCGTGCGGCTGCTCACAATGGGGACTTGTGATCCCGGTCCCATTACAATAATTGACTGCTATTAGTCTCAAAGTGGCAGAGTAGGCAAAAGCCATGGTTCCCAGGGGGGCAGAGATGGTGCAAAGACACAGCTCTTGCTGGAAACAATTTACAAAGGCAACTGCTCCACCCTGAGAAATTAAATTACATCAGCAGTACCACAAATCTGAAACGCTGATTTCTGACTCCAGATCAGTCATATTTCCAGGAACAAACTAAACTCCTTTTGCACCCTGTACGAAGTTGTCCTTGCAGTCACAATCCATGCATCCTAACAAAGATGATAACAAAGGAATGGGCCAAGATACACAGCAAAATGTCCCCAGGGATGCTGAACTGGCTGACTCAGCAAGACACTCAGCAGTGTGTTTTGTGTTACCAGGCTTTGTGGAAAACATCTGGGGCCTCATAAAACCAAGAGTCAAATTTCTATATCTGAAAGTGTCAGTGCTCATAGGACAGACAGCTCCATATCTGTGGAAAAAAGGTGCTCAGAGCCAAGACAAATTTAAGTTTTTCTACGTATCTTAAGTCATCTGTGTTTTAACATCAGATGTTTCAGGCTGTATACAGCCCTTTTCCAAATGCATCCAAACACACACATCCAGCTCTGAAAAACACATACCAAGCATGAGAACATCAGTCTGGTCCAGCTCCTGGTCAGCCTTAAAATCTCCAGTATTTTCTATAATTTTCCTTGTCAGCAGCAGTTCTTTGCACTGATCTTTGAACGTGTACAATTTTGTTCTCTTTAGATGTCTCAGACAAGATTTAAATGGCAGCAGATTGTGTTTCAAGCCCTTCACATTGATGGAAATTAAAGGTCCATTTCCCAAAGCTTTTAATTACTTGCTCAACTTTGGGCCTGTGAGCAATGCTGTTCAGCAAAGGGATAAATGACATGTTTTGCTGTACTGCTGCTCAGCAGCTAGGTGACAACACAAATTGATCAAGTGATATTCATGAGATTACATGGGTTCTTAAAAAAAATAAACTCATGAGAGAGATCATTTGGCAACATGTCTTAGGAAGGGAAAGAGGACCTGCTGACAAAGGACACACAAGAGGAAGAGAGGAAGAGAGTCTCTTTTGCCTCACTCTTTACAGGTAAGACAACCCTTACTTAATCCAAGACCCTGGAAACTGCAGCAAGGAGGACTTAGTTGTGGTGGAACAGGATCAGGTTAGGGGATATTTAAACAAATTGGACATAGGTGAATTCCATGGGCTCTGACAGGATGCAGCCACGAGTGCTGACTGTGCTAGCAGGTAGTAGGGAAGTGGGGCCATTCTTGGTGATATTTGGAAGGTTGTGTCAGGAGGAGTCAGCATGGATTTCTGAAGGGACAACCTCAAGCACTGTTGAGACTCAAGTCAGTAAAATTGGTTTTCTCAGGCTGTGGAGCTAACAGGCCAAAATCTGAGTTGCTGTTTTAAGCTGCCTTTCACTTTTGAAGGTATTTATTGTTGTGAACACTGTCCTCATTTTCCACTTAGTTCAAAGGAGAGGTGAAAATTTGGAAAAATTTCTGCCAGGATTAGTTTGCCTTTTTTTTTTTTTTTTTTTTTCCCTTCTGCATTCCCAGTGATAGAAAGAAACCAGAACAAAAGGAAGGGCCAGGCTGAGCCCCACTCTTGCAATTGGCACACAAACATGCTCATTAACCAAATGCATTGTAGCCTGCCTCTGCTGAGCACAGAGCAGGAGCTGAATCACAGCTGAGCAGGGCTAGACAGAGCCTGGGTTTGGTGTAGTAGACATTTGTGGGGTCAGTCCAGCAGCATAAAACCTTTTTTCTAACTTTGAATGTCAGGAGTTAACAATCTGAGCAGAGTGACCTGCCAGGCACTAAATGAGAGCACAACTGAGCTTTGCAGTAGGAAACCAACAAAATTTCTGATCAGCACAAAAATATCATCTGTGGGGTTTTTCCCCCTTGCTATTTGTCCTAGAAAGTTTCTACCTAATTTTCAGCTGGCCATTCCTACAGGAAGAAGGGTAGGACTGAAGTTTCCTACAGTGAAGGAAGGAGAATTTAGAGAAGTGTTACAGAGCCCACATCACCCTTTCACAGAACACAAACCATTATTTGACAGTATTTGAGGTGTTCAAAGTGGCTTTGCTGTTACACACAGTATTTTACCACATTCTAATTACAAGTTTCTGAACCACTTAGCTAGTTGCAAAAAATCCTAGGGGCATAAAAATCAGAAAACAGAGGTAAATAGTTTATATGTATTGTCATGAAGATGATGGCATTTCCGATGGTGTTTTTAATATTTCAGCTAGGCAGTGCTGACACAAAGTAACTCAATGGAAAACAAAATATGAATAGCTGACATTATTACTTTACACACCCATTGGACACACTTTCCACTGAACCATGAAGTTAATCTCTTCTTATCACAGCTGATTTATTACCACTTTTGCCTGCAAGAGCATACATATAAAACATTAAATCAGAGTCATATTTGCCCTTTCAACGGCCAAACCAAAGGGAAAAATAGCAGGTTTGGATGCCACTGACCTCCCACAGCTGCTCTCAGGTATTGATGTTATGTGAACAAAAAGGGAACAACTGGGAAGAGAGCAGAACGCTCATAACTTTGGAGAGCTTTTGCAATAATCTCTTCACAATTTTAAATGGTGAATGTTTAAAAATCAGCAGTGAATGTGTTTACACTGTCAGCCCACTGCAGCCAGTGTCTCTGGGGCACAGTAAGTAGGAAGAAGCTCAGTATAAAAGCACTTGTAATGTGCATGGAAAAAGTGACAGTATTTAATGAAGTTAAAACGTTGCCTCAAAATGCTGCTGGATGAGCACAGCTCTTGTTTCCAGGACTGAAGGGAATATTGAAGTACCACAAGATTGCACCTGTAGAAAATGTTAGCAGTTGTTAATATCTTGCTTGCATAACTTCATTTACCCATGGATAGAAAGAAGAGTTCTTAAATACCTGCTAGCTGTTCAACATTTTCCTGGACTCACTGCTTTGGCAGCATTTGCATTGTGCAGCCAAATCATACTCCTTCCATTAAGAAACCCACCAACTTCTGTTCTACTTGGTTTGTGTAAGAGATTCTATTGCTAACACATATGGTCTAGTCCAAATAGAAGTATCAGAAATTCTAAGTCCTGCATAGCTTGGTATTAGAGCTAAATATGTCTCAAAATTCTTCTTGGACCAGACCTGGAAACCTATGGAAAGATTTAGGAAAATCTTCTTGGTAGTAAAATAACCTAAGTCATCAGGAAGGAGTAAAGAGTCTGATTTGGTGATAATGAGAGAAGGTCTGAGCTCTATTTGTAATGCATATGTATTGAGTTAAAAATCATAAATCTCTGGGTTCCTCTATCACAGTAAAACATCTTGTCTGGTTTCAAAGGCACTTCAGATTCAAGAGTGGACAGGCAGTGCTGATAGATGGCTCCTGTGCTATCTGTTACAGGACATCTGTCACACATACACCTGGACTGTTTCTCACTGCTGTTGCTTTAAAGATGACAGACATGTTCTCATTCAGAAAGGCTGCCTATTTATACCCCCTTAACACAGCTTCTTTCACTGCTCTGTAGAAGCTTTATCCAAACAGGAAGGAGGCCAGTGTAAGCTGAAGGATGCTTTCCCCATTGAAATGATGAATTCAGGCATGCCTGCCTGGGAAGGCACAGGGGATAAAGCTGAAGTCAGGGCTAATCCATGAATATTGCTCCCAGTTAGCTTAGCCATACAGTTTTTAGCTGGGGACACACATGTACTTGGACAGAAACAATGCACTCGAAGTAGCATCTGTTTACCTGCTCGTTTATGAACATGTTTTAAGAGGGAAAATCCACGGGGGTGTTGCCCCACTGTGAGCTTCATGCTGGGTGTGGAGCTGTCTCAGGGGCCTTCAGGGAGCACACTGATGGCTTTTTGCTCTGGGCCCCAAATGTTCAGGCTAGCCTGCTGCTGGAGGGATGCATTCCCCAGATGATGTGCTGTTGCCCACCAGTTCAGCCTGCAAACACAGCCAGACAGACACCTGAAGACTGTCCCTGTAGGATGCCACTTACAAGATATCCTGGTTTTTAGCTGGGCCTCAAAGCTGGCATAAACTTGTTTCTGATGGGTTTTTTTTTCTGCTGGGAATTTAGAGGGAAAGACAACATGTTCCTCAAGGCAAAAACAATCTTCTGGTACCAATGGCAGTCTTGCCAGTGACTTCAAAAAGGCCAGGATTTTGCAGTGATCTAGAGGTGTAAATATAAATACTGAGCAAAATGTTTGGGTCACCCTTCTTGTATCCATTTCTGGCCTTTCAAGGTCCTATTTACCAGAAAGAATAACGTAACAAATTAATCTAAGTGCAGTTGTCTGAGACCTCAGTTTCAGCATAGTGAAATGCTGCCTGGTGAAAATAATGGGCTTGCTGTTACTTTAGCCCTCCTTAAAATTGCTACTTTCATAGTACAGTTTCACTGCAAGACATTTATCCTTTATAAAGGTTTGGAAAATAGGAATGAAACTAGGTATTAAAGCACTGGGATAACTTAATTAATTTACTGCAGGGAATGGTGCAGTGGAGACCCTCATAGTTAATGCTTTAAATCCAACACTAAAAAGATAGCCTCAGCTTGTCCTTTTATAAAAATAATAAAAAAGCTAATCCACAATGATTTGTCAAGACTTGCTGGACTTCCTTTTGTTCTTATATATTCCTGGATCTGGGTACACCTGAGAAGATAAAGATATGCTATTAAAGCCTTGAACTAGCATATGTTCACTCATCTAATTATTTCTACATGTAGCATAAGGTGCAGTTAACAGTAAATTTAAGGAGAGTTGAAGATACTCCTTAGAGCTAAGGCAGCACTTCACTTTTTCATTCTCTTTGAAACAAACTGCAAAGAGTGGACACCAATGATCCAGTAATTGCTGCAGAGTGGCAGTAGAGCTCAGCCATGAAATACTCTTCCATGTGTCATCACAGACGACAGCCACTTCCCCTGCAACAAGGTGAAGGTCTGCTGGAAAAGACAGGAAGCTTGAGGAATCAGAAGACAGAAACTACGAGATACTGAAAGAGCAGCTGAAGAAATGCTTGACCTTGAAACAAGGATGACTTCACCTGATGAGGTGAATCTCTTGCTTCCACATGCACAATTCTCTGCTTGCTTAAACATCCAGACCTTGAGCACTCATTCCCTCAGAGCTTGGTGCTGCCAGTAGAGCCTATTACTCCCCATACTCAAGTGAGGTGTAAAAAATACCCAGGAAACAAAATTGGAACTTTAGCATCCCCCGATCATGCTGCATTCACAGAGACAAAAGACACACTGGTGTAAACTGAGTATTTGCCCCATTCCTTCACCTGTTTCAAGTGACTCTACAGGCAATGCCAGCTCTGCCTCCACAGCTGGGCTATTTCTTATCACTCCAGACGCCTCAAGCTGTTATTAGCTATTATGCTGTTGGCCATCGTTATCTCTCAGACACATCTTCAGAGAGAAGCTTGAATTTGCAGATGCTCTCTGCCTCCCAAACCATCTCTGCTTGAACAGACCCGTGAAATCTGGAATGTCCAAAGCCCCTTGCCACAGACTTTCACTACAGTTAACCCCCTGATGGACACAAAGGAGCTGCCCTCACAGCACTGCTGGAGATGCAATATGCTCAGCCACAGCTGCGGACTGCCAGCTGAAAACACAATATACATTCATGGGAATGAGATTAAAAGGTCATTTGCTGGTCATCAGCAACACCCCAAGCCTTCTGTTCAGTGTTGTTAGCAACCCCATTCACAGTAGCTATGAAGTGTTTCCTGTGCCTTCCTGGCAGAGACCACATTTCTGGACTGGGTTTACACAGAGAAGTGCAGGTGTTAACCAGGCACAAAGCTGCCATCGGGGCTGCATGTAGGAGTGCAGCCTTTCCCAAGGCAGAGAGGAAGCAATAGGACCCCGTGGCACAGCCAGTGTTGGAGCCCTGCATGTGCTGGGGAGGGAAACCCCCAAGAGAATCTGGAAACCAGAGAGAGCTCAGGGGCTGGGCTCTGGCTCTGCCAGCTGGGATTGTGAAGGTCGTGTCCAGATGTGGAAACAGCTACAGCAAACAAGAAACACCCCCAGTCATTGCTGAATATAAACACTGGGCCAAGCAAATGACTAACTAAATCAAGGGCACTTCAGTGCAGGGTGGCATTAACAGCTCCGTCAGCTTCTCACGAGTTCAAGTGAGAAGCAAGAAGGTCATTCAGGAGGCAAGAGCTCCTTTAGACCAGGCACTGTCTAAAGCCTGGGGTGGTTCAGAGGGTGGGCCTCTCTGAATCTTCAGTCCCAAGAAGACTGTAACAAAACAGAAAAGAGAAACAAAACAACTTCGGATGAAAAAATAGTCAATAAATTCATCTCTGTTAACTCTGGACATGGAATTTCTGACAGGCTTAGTTTAATTCAGCCTCAGGATGAAACAGTGTAGTATGGCTAACCTCCCCCAAAATGTGCAAAGCTCACTCTATCAACAGGACAGTGGTCAAGACTCAGATCTTAGGTGTATTCAGATTCAAAGTTAATTCATCAGCAGCTGTTAAGGACTGATGGCTTTGTTGAAGTCAATAGCACTATGTTCATTAACTCCAGCTGATAGTCTGGCCCTTAGGGTTTGATTCAGGCACAAATCTTTAATCAACTAAATGCCAACATGAGGAGCTACAGATGCATTTGTGGACAGCCCATTGATTAGAACAGGAAGAAAGAGGTGATTTTTGCACATATGTTTAACAACTATGCTTTTTCATTGTTATCAAACCCAACATCAGTCAGAGCCAGTATGACTGTTCAGAGGAAGCTACGTAAACCAGAGTCCCTGCCCTTTTATATAAAAGGACAATGCAGTGCAGCTGAGGAGTATGATGTGAATTATTATTCTCAATACTCTGCAGTCTCATTATATTCCAGGGCAGTCGTCCGAGTCGATTGCAATGCCCAGAGTGCTGGCAATTGCAGTCCAGGGGCTGGTTGAGCTAAAAGCCAAATAGGATGCTGAAGAATAGGTAAATGCAGATTCCCTCTGCCTTTCAGAGGGTTATTAAAGCTCTTAATTTTGTTTCCTGGTAAGAACCTCTCTGCTGAGCAATGCTGCTGTGCTCTGGTGCCCAAGGTTCTCCTGGAGTCCCCACAGTCCAGGAATTTCTTTAGTCTGATCAACCCTTAAGGTTAAGGAGCAGAGCTAGAGGTAAGACTTCCAGAGGGAATTCCAACTGAAAAGGTAAAGTAGAGGTGGGATTAAGCCAAAAGGAAATCCATTCTCTACACCCCCCACATGTGAACCTAGGAGGAGGACCACATTAACCTAACACCACACCTGGCCTGGACAGGAGGGAGCTGTGGCTTCTCAGGCAAGGTGAAGATCCCAGGCAGAGCTTCCTGCTGGCCCTCTGCCAGGCTGTGTCCACCTTGACAAGGGACAGCTTGGCCCAAAGACCAGTGTGGAGGCAACAGGACATTTGCTCCAGCAGGCTTAACCTTGCCCTCTCTCAAGAAAAGCCATGGCCACCTCCTTTCCTAGTGATCCAGGCAGGAATGTAAGTACTAATGGCAGGACTGCAGAGCTGGCACTGAAGAGTAACCAAAGCATGAGCTGCCTGGGGGCAGTGTGGGCTGTGCCCCAATCACCCCTCTGCAGGGGACACGATGTGCAGTGTCCCCACACAGCACCAGAGATGGAGAGGTGCCACAGGCACCCAAGATGTGTCACTGCTTGGCTGGTGACACTGCTGCAGGTTTGGATGGAAGGTGCTTGGGCAAAGACAAGCATTGGTTCATACATTCTTCCAGGAAGAATCGTTATTTAAGGCATTTAATTAGCAGAGGTTCCCCATTCATTCATTTTGTCTGCTTAGCAAAGGGATGCAAAGGCTGTCAGCCTCCACTTACTAGAGACCAGCCTGGAGGCCTTTGCTCCCTGTTGAGCCCTGTGGGAGGTGAGCAAAATCAGCTTCTGGAAGGAATTATTTTCTGCAAGCTTGTGTCCTTTGAGACACAGAAAACCCCAGTGATAAGAAGGTCTTCTGCAGGTTTAATCATCAGAAGGCACTGTCCTTGTCACCCGAACAGACTGTTTGTCTAATATATGCCAGAAAAACATGTCAACTAATTTCTGCACCCAGCTGACTGAGCTGGAGCTTACTGGTCTTGTGTGAAACACTCCCACGTGATTTAGTTGAAGAACATTTCCGGCCTCTGCCACTGACACTATTTGAAATCTGGCAGCCAGCATTGTCTCATACATTGCACCTTGTCCAGCCCATTAGCTGATAACAGCTGGTTGCTTTGAAAAACCCAAACCAGAGCACTTTCCACGTTGAAGGGAACAGGGTTTTAACACTTGGGCTCAGTATAGAAGCTATAAAACATCCTGCAGTGTGACTGCAGCATTTTGTGGCTCCCCTGCTATCAGCACATCTGAGGGAAAAACGTTCTCTTAGAGCAGAGGAACAAACGCCTGCACCCTCTGTTAAAAGTGACATGAAAGCAAAGACTTTCCCTAAACATGGCAGGTAATTAGAAGATTAAGAAGCCTCTCCCTCTCTCTCACACACATTAAGGGCAAGGCTTAGAAGACCAGTGCTGGGTGCATAAATCATGAGTTGAACCCTACCTACACAGCAGTCCCCAAGATTCCCTCTTGTCCAATGGCTTTGGAACAGCCTACAATAAAAGTGGCATCTAGGCAAGTGAGAGTTAAAATTGCCTCCACAACTGACCATTGAGGTTGGCCATTTTGAGGGGAAAATGGCCAAGGTTGGCCATTTTGAGGGGAATTCACACAAAGTGACACAGTTCTGAGACTAACCCCTCCCTTGCTGGTTCAGTAGGCAGAGACAGCACTGCTCACTGGAATGAGACATGTGAGAGCTAAACCTTGGCCAACACAGTTGTCCTCTTTACTATAAATTGCAGTGCAATGCAGGAGTCCTGCCAAGATCAGCTGTTTCCTCTAGATTTCTGTCAGGCTTTGACAGCTCATTAAAAGTTAGGAGGCAAAAAGTGTTTGATTTGCTTCACTTAGAAGCAAAGCATAGAGGTTTACCCTTTTGCTCAAACAATGAAGAAAAAATGACCTTCACTCTCCCCAGCTTTTCTGTGCTGCACCATGGCTAACAGCAGGGGAGGACCCAGTTCTGCACACAATTATTGCCAAAAGTCTTTTAGAGCTTTAAAATTGATTCTCCAGTCAGATACTAATTTGCACTGCTAGAAAGGATTTAGAGATACCTGCAGGTTTAAGGCATACAGCTGCATCGATTATGCTGAAAACACCATTTCAGGCAATCTTTGCAGCTTGAAGAGCTAAACCTCGCATTTCCCCCCACCCAAATAGGTTCCCCCCACAGACTCTTACAAGGGCAGACCCACTGCAGGCCCTGCATGCCAAAGGCACAGTGTAAGAAAGAGTTAAATATCCATGTGACACCATGGCTGGTGCTGCTGCTGCCAGGAACTATCATGGTGTTTGTGTGCAGTGTGTTGGTGTGACATTAAAATCAATGTGTGCTCTGTATACCTGCAGGCAGTGCTTGGTCCCTGGTAAACAAGGCAGGCAGGGCTTGGATGAGAGCTACGAGACAGAGGACTCAGTAACTCTGCTCTATTTAAAAGGGATCTCATTTAAAATATGTGGCAATCCCATATAACTTGCCAGGAACATCCAAAATACGAGAGCACATTTTTGTTCTGCTGTTGGAGCTTTAATGCTAAAAAAAGTGCTGACAATACCTTTTTATACAGGAAAAAGCTTTTGTGTCACATTTCTCTCATACTCTACGAAGTTACCCAATCAATCTACATCTGCCTTTTCTATCTATCAAACCTCAGTCAAAATATTCTTCTCCCATTAAAACCAATGCAAACAGTCTGCCAGGGATTTCTTACTTCTTTTTGCAGCTATGTGTCTCGAGAAAAAGAGAGGGAAACAGTAAAATTTCTGGGGGAAGCCTGGCCTTACAGAGTTTTGTGTGCCTCTCTGGTAAGTCCAGACAGTTGAGCCACTTTTCACTCCCTGGGCTGCCCTGGCTGGTAGAGGCACAGGCACACCTGCTGCAGCCTTAGTTCTTTGTCCTTCTTTTCTTTGGACCTAACTCTACTTGTTCTTACTCTTGGCTTGCAAAGCAAGAATTGTGTGTTCAGCCAAGCATCTCAAACCACCTTATTTCTGCGCCAGGAATCAAAACCTCTCCCAGAAGCTGCATCTTTTCCTTGCTATGCATTAATAGCCCCACATACTCCACATAGCACAATATCCCACCTCTGGGTCCCTCTTCTCCACCTGACAAAGTTTCACAACCCTTTGAACCTGCCTTGAATAAAGGCATCACAGAAAGAAAGAACTCCATGGTTCATCTTACCTGCAGCTTCCCTGATTCCCTCAGCTGTTCTGCAGGATAGACAGTCTTCTTAAGCCATCCTCACTCAAGGCTTTCCCATCTCTCCTGAGGGGGATCTTTAGCCACTGTCAGACCTAGGTCTCTGTTACAACTCACTGCATCTTCAAGTGCCTTTGAGCTCCTGGCTCCTATCTCCTGCTGCTCACCAAGCTCAAGGAATGAGGAGCACTTGTGCCCCTGCTCTCTTCACACCTGCCAGAGCCTCCCCTGCCTCCTGAGCTTAATGCACATCACCAATACACCTGGTGTTTGCAAGAGTGAGGAAAGATGAGAGCCTCCTTTCTCACTGTCCTCCTTCCAGGGGCTAACCTGCCAAGACCACTGGTTGGAAATCAGTCTTACAGGAAAGCTGCTCAGAGGCTTTTCACCTAAAGAGATATTTTTCTTTTAATGTGCTGTAGGTCATTTTTGTGCACATTGCAGCACTTTGGAAAACATGTCAATCACTTGATTTTTAAAAGCCAAACCAAACTGTTCTAACAGTGCTGTAATGCCTTTGCAAAAATGGCTTATCTGCCGGGAAAGGTGTGGAGCATCCCAGGAAAAGGAGCATTTAAACCAGCCCATCCCTTCCTCTAATTCTCTTTACTATCAAAGAAAAGCTCTGCACTACGGTTTTCTTTCCAGTCACACTTGTTTGTTGCACATGCTGTATGCTCAGGCAAGGACACTGAAACCAAGCCCCTTTTTTCTTCTAGCATCAGGAAATGTAGGAGTTTTTGGGGTTGGCTGGGCAGATGACCTTTTCAGGAAGCAGTTCATAGCACTAAAAGGCTCATTCAAGCAAAACTTGCCAAACAAGTTAAAGAAGTATGAAAGCTCTTCCGGGGCTAGTATTGGATGCCTCACAATGATGGAAGAGTGTGTGATCAGAGCAGACTGCTGGGAAAGAGCAGTGTGTACATTGTGCCACTATATATGGGCTTGGACAAATAGAAGAGACAGGTGTGTCCCAGTAGAGGGAGGATTCAATGAAGGCATTTTTCCATCTTCTATTTTAGCCTGCACTGAAGACAGAAAGGACCAGCTGTGCTGAAGCTGGACACAACCTCCATACGTGTAGCTGTCAAAAAACCTGTAAGCTACACCACATAGCTCTCCTTTTGTCGGGGGTAGGTTCTACAAAAGCTCCAGCTTCTATTTCAGCAGAAATTAGGACCATTTAGGGACTGCCTTCAATTTTGTAGGCTCTCTCTGCAGTGCCATCAATTAGCTTTTAGTAGCTATTCCAGCCTGTATGTGAGCCAGGCTAGAAAGAAAATACACAAATGAAATGGCACAGATTTTCTCCCTGCAAGCAAAGGAATGGACATTATGAGATGGTTACTGCAGCTCTGTGCCTTTGGAAAGCGTGCCCCCTCAGAGAAATATCCAGTGGAAAAAAATAGGATTGCTTTCTTCTCCACCTGTCCTGCCTAAAGGGAACAGGCCAGAGAGCCTGGCTTTGGCTTTGCAAGGGCAGAGAGATGAGGGACAGATGGGGAAGAGGCTGCTTATCCACATCCAGCCCAGGAAGGAGAAGCCATGTACCGACTGTGTAGTTTGCACTCCATTCAGTGATGTCAGGATGTGTCTCCAAAGCACAGGAATACATGTTAGGAAATGCAAGGCAGCTGCCAGTGTCACTCATGGCAACGTCCAAAAAAGTGAGGAGCAAATAAGAGTGAGCAACCAACCACTTCACTCTTCAGCTGTCCTTCATCATCAGCTGAACCAAGCTGGAGAGGTGGGTGAATTTGAGAGGAGAGAGAGAGAGAGCGAGAGCACTGCCAGCTCCCAGGAAAATAAAGCCCAAGATGACAATGCAGAGGATAGCACTTTCCAGAGAGCTTCAGCTACAGTGAGCACATTATTCTTCTCTAAAACACGATGAGTGCGGGAAGGAGGTAGAGTCTGCCAGTGCATGAGCTGTACAGCAGGAAAGTTAGGGTGAATACCAGAAAGACCTTCCCAGCAGAGAAATACATAAGCATGCAGAACCATGTCAGTGGAGGTAAAGAGATAAACCTGTAATAGAGTATATTTTGTGTTATGAACCAGAATTGGAGCATGTTTTGCATTTGCCTTATATAGTTTGTAGGACTCATTCAAGGGGCTTACTTATACAGCTTTCTTAGCCAGCATTTCTCCTTTATGTAGCTGAAGAAGTCACACCGGGTTCAGGGAGATATTTGGATAGGACCCGAGCCAGTGTCAGCCCTATTTATTCCCCATTTCTTCCCTCTGGCAGCCAGGAAAAAAAAGGAAAGCCTGTCCACCACCATCTGCCTACAGAGCAGACACTAAGTGTCCAAAACCTCAGGGGAGCCCAGGAGTTCCAGTAGGGTGAGTAACCCAGTGCATGGAGAGAGTATCTCTAGAGGCTTTTCCCTAGCTTAAGACTTACTAAACCTAGGCAGTCTCTCATTAATTGGCAGCTCAGTAGCTGTCCTTGAAAAAGCAAGAGACACAAATGTGAGGGAAGAAACACGAGAAGCTCCCAAACCCCAGGAGGAGCAGCTTCATGGATGGCCTCACCTCTGCTGGTTCCCAGGCAGACCTCCTCTCTCCTCCTCCTTGAGGCCAGGGTGACACAGTGCAGCAGTTCCTGGCTCAGCCCAGGTGTGGGGGCTTTGCAGAAGCCAGCAGACATTCCTGCACACCAGCCATTTTCCACCAGGCGCCGAGGGAAGGGTGGGTGCCGAGTGGTTCTGCTCCAGCTGCCAGGGTGCTTTTCTCCAGCCCGTGAGAAAAATGTCCTGAACTGCTCAGCTCACTTATGTCTTTCTGATGTTATGTAAGTGGATTGAGAGGAAAAAACACTGCCATGGGCAGGTTTCTAATTAGGAAAAGAAATAAAAAGAATTATGGAATTAAGGCAAAACCTCAGCATGAATGACCCAAATCCCTTCCTTGTGCCGCAGTCCACAGCAGGCTATTAGAAAACTTCTTTTTTCAAAGAAAGTTAATTCATCACTAAGATGGCACAGCAAAGGCAAATTCTTTTGTAGGCTGGCACCTGCTCTCCCAAGCAGCTGATCCCACTTAAATTGTCTATTGTAAGTGCAAAGGACGCTTTAGAAAGAGATGTGCTTTGCAGCACAAGCACTCCTACAAACACTGCTGAAATATGAGTAGCAATGGGGCACACCACAGAGTCTTAGAATCATCAAGGTTGGAAGAGACCTTTAAGGTCATCAAGTCCAACCACCAAGCCAGCACTACCATGGTAACTCCTAAACCATCACCCAGCACCAGATCCAAATGCTTGTAGAGCATCTCTGGGGATGCGACTCCATCACCTCCCAGGGCAACCTAGTCCAAGGCCTGACCACCCTAACAGTGGAAAGTTTTCATTTGATATCTAATCTGAATCTCCTGTGCCTCAGCTTAAAGCCTTTTCCTCTCACCCTCTCACTGCAGGCAAGGCAGAAGAGACCAGCGCCCACCTCACTACAGCCTCCTTTCGGAGTTGTAGAGAACAATGAGGTCCCTCCTGAGCCTTCTCTTCTCCAGACAGAACATCTCCAGCTCTCTCATCTGCTGCTCATAAGAATAAGAAGTGTTCTCTAGGCCTTTCACTAGCCATCTTGCCTTTCTGTGGACATGCTCCAGCACCTCAATGGACATTTTAAAGAGAGGGGCCCAGAACTGAAGGCAGCACTCGAGGTGCAGCCTCACCAGTGCTGAGTACAGGGGAACAATCCCCTCCCTAGTCCTGCCAACCATCCATGCAATCACCATACAATTCCTAATTTTCCTAACACCATTTCCTAATTTGCACTGGCAACTTTTTGTTGGTTGTTTGCACACTGTCATTGCTACTGAGAGTTGCCTACAATGAGTTACCTGCTATCACACTGGATACAGGTGTCTCATCAACAGCTGCTTGCTTTGTGAAGACTTCAAGCATCCACAGGTCTCCATGCCCTGACCTCAACAGGAGATAAGAGCACCCTTCACTTCTCACCAATGTGGTCATATTTATTCAAATAATCAGTTGCAAGTGTAAGTGCCTCAGTTGCAGATTTAAGTGCCTACACTTTAAAACATTGGCTAGCCAAACTAGTAAATTTATGGTTCTCCTAAGAGCGAGTAATCTGAAATTTGCTGAGGAAATCTTCTTTTCCCTCACAATATTGCCTATTGTAAGTGGAAACACCTACCACAGAGTGATTTTGATGCCATTTGAATCCCTAAGGGCATGGTGGTTTTCTTCAGCAGGTTAAGAAGTGAAGCAGATACCCCGGGATGTAGTGCTGCTTGTTGGAAATCTCACATCCTCAGTAAAGCAGGTGACGTTTGAACAAGAAGCCAGCTTTATTCTCTGTCTGTGAAGGCACTATCTCCCTGAAACTGCCATGTTACATGACAAAGTCTGCATCAGCCAGAAAATGTGCACTGCTCATCATTGGGTTGATAGGATGGTAGCTTATTTTCTGCACTAGTCCTCTCTCTGCTGGGTCAGTCCCCTCGGGGTGAGAGCTCTTTAGGCTTTTTCCTTACTGCAGCAAGGCTGCAAGGATGAAGTACAAAAGGGAGACCTCAGCTTTCCTGCCTGCTAAGAGACCTTGACAAATGCAGCACAGAGCTGAATGAACCAAGCTACCACAGGGAAGCACCCTGCTCTGGCAGCTGGGGGACTAATGTTTGGCAGCCACTGGCATGTAGGAACCTGAACCATCAAACAAGGAATCAGCAAAGCTCATTAATAAAATGCCCTCTGCAACTACCTGAAGGACTGGGCAATTAGTTGAAGCACCCTGACAACTACAAGGCACCAACAGAGAAACACAAAAAACAATTTTTGGGAATAGACGCCAGCTTGGGGTGAGCAGAAAGAACATCACTGCTAGCAGAGGCACCATGCAACCACATCATCTCATGGTCTGTTCTGCTCCTGTCTTCTCATCATAGGAAAGTGTGTGCCAAGGTGGGGTCCTCATGCCCACTGGAAGGTGCATGGATATGCCTTATCTGTAACAGCACTGGGTCAGAATGCTTCACTGCCATAGCCTGTTAGCTATGCTCTTTTGTACTGTGAGACAAAACCTCCTTTTTTTGGGTAGGAAAATGGTTGCTGTGATGCTGATGCTCTCGGCTTTGTGTGTGGCATACAGGTGCTGGTGACCACCTGCTCCAGCAGTGACACGGCAGGGTTAAAACTCTGCCTTTCCCACCTGGGCTCAGGGCTGGCTGTGCTGGGTCAGTAGCGTGGTGCTGTGTGGCAGAGGGCTGCTGAAAGGCTGAGGGAATTCGTGCCAAAGGGCAGAGCAGCAGCTGATGCAGAAGAGCCTGTGCTCATGGGCAGCTGTGCAAAGGCAACTGCAGTGACACAGAAGGAAACAGACGGGTATTTTCTCCAGCAGGGACAGCGCAGGGAAGCTTCCACCACACTGAGCTGTGCAAGGTACCAGGTCTCAGGCCTGAATCCAGGAAGCCCTTCATTTCCACTGACTCACACACGTTCATAAATTCAGGCAGAATGCTCACCCATAAAATTCCTTTCTTTTCCCATGTCAGCCTACAAACAGAGACCCAGAATAATTAAGACAGTGCTCATTTTATTGTACTCAGCATGGAAACCAGATGTAAAACAGCAAAACATGAAATTCCTAAGGGACTCGGTCAGGTGGGTAACATTGCTTTAGTAGCACTTTAAGACTTTTCACATGCAAACTTCTGTTGTTATGTCTCAAATAAATGCCATGGTACACCTGGTAGCCTAAGACTAGCTTTATTTTGTACAGTACATCACGTTCAGTAGTGTAACTATAAAATTAATAAAGCCACTATAATATTAGTTGTTGTTAGAAGCCGCCGAGTTGGTTTTCTTCTGCTGCTGGCTGATTCATGGCCATAGTTCTTTTGAAATTAAAAGTTCAGATACACTTCCTACCTTTAATTCTGGGCATAAACTCCCAATAGTTTTCAGTGTCACTGAGACCTTTACTTCACAACTTAGATGTGATTTTATGTGCCACAAACACACAAATGGTTCTCTTCCACTTAATGGAAATTCCTCAGGGCAGTGACTAAACTTGCTTTTGATGTACTTGAAACTATTGACTGTGAACTGAGCTAAGGGAAGTGTCGGGAGGACCCTCTCACCTGTTGTAGCAGAGCTGCTGACAAGTGTCTGAGAGAGACTTGCATTCTGCAGCAAACAACTGCTGGGGACTTTGCTGGCAGATGTGTCATTTATTTCTACTCCAAAAAGTGTCAGTGTTAGCACAAAGCTAACAAAACTTAAGCTCTAATATTTCAGATGAGAATCAGCTGACATGATTCTGTTCCTAATGAGACCAGATGCTTCCTATCACTCACAGTCCACTTTTTAGAGACCAGATAAGGAGAAAGATTTAAACTTTCCTCAAGGTTGTGGAAAATGCTAAGCCTCCAGCATTCAATCAGAAGGGCAAAGGGAAAAAATCATATTAGAGCATGAGTGATGCATGAGACCTGCACACATGTACTTGCCTTTTAAACAGGGACACACACACATAAGCTTACCTACAGCAGAAGTTTTCTTGGAGGAAAAAATATTTCCCCCCATGTGATTTGGCTCAGTAATAGCATCACTTTTTCTTTAAAGAAGCCTGAATGATGAAAGGTAGGTTTCACTTTGCAAAATCTTCTTTGCCAGGACTTGATGCAAAATCCACATTATAAACTCTGGGAAGGAAGAGCTACTCAGAAATGCCCAAAGCAGAAAAAAACAATAACTCACAGAGTTTAAAAACAAACAAACAAAAAAAAATCAGTTTGGCTCAATTCAGCTGTTATACTTCATTCTTCCTTTTAAACACCTACACTGACTCAAGTGGGATAATTTAGGCCCATAAGAGAATATTGTAACCAGTTCAAGTTACAGGACCTGCTGACCTTCAGGTCCATGGACCACCACAGCATCCAATGACCCCAGAGATATTTGGTAGTGTGCACTATTTGGATAAGGACCTACCTGCATGTTTTTGGGACAACTGGAATACTGACCACTCATACAGGCATCACAGAGACACCAAAAACTAAACCAGCAGAGATTGGTTAGTGAAAGGGAGAGGTGGGGAAAAGGAAGGACAAGTTTCCCTCAGACCACAGCCCACAGGGTCTGACAATCACTTGTCTCTCATTCATAGCAGCCATTCCCACAAGATATGTGCAAAAGGGTTACTCTGTTGTGGTTTGTGGTAACATTTTGCATTAATTTTTGAAAGGTGTAGAAGGATAGACATAGAATAATGTAATGGAGCTCCTAAGTTAATAAAATTTGTACTTTCCTACAAACCTTGTATATACTGAGCTAACTACTGAAACACTAGTATGGTAGATTCCATGGAGTTTCCAAACTGAAAACCAGTGGCAGCCAATTTGAATTCCTCATCATCAGTGATTTTCATTTGGACTTCCACTTCTAACTGTAACACTTCCTCAAGAGAAAAGCTCGTGCTATCTTTAGAGCATATATTCACCTGAATCCCTTCAATATCCTTCTTCAAACAGTGCACTTTACAGGGTCTGATGTTTAATACCAGTAGTAAACTGATGTTGACTGCTTAGAGGTTTTGTTGAATCCTATTTGGATATATCTATAAATACTAGCAAAATATACAGCTTTTGAAAACAGTCATTTTCCTAAAAGACATGGGACACCGACAAATAAAAAAATATGTGAGATCAGAAAACAAGTGGGCAAAACTTGAACAAAACTGACTTAACAGACATAGGAATGGGAATTCATTATGAAGCACCTACACCAACTTCATTTTACTTCTCCTTTGGTCCTTCCCCGCCCATGTTTCTCAGCAATTTCTTCTTCTACATTCAAAAGAAAGTTTTCTTCACCTGAAATGGAGGAGACAGATATTCCCCTTCTTGCCTCTTCAGCTCTTTCCCCACTCTTTGTTTTCCAAACCAAGTCAGCAGAAATGAGGCAGAACTTCAGCACTTGTGCCCAGACAACACAAAACTGGCAGATCCCAGCCAAGTGCACACAGAAGGATGTCACAGCCTCACATGAAATCCAGGACTGTATTGCAAAATGCCTGCAAAGAGATGCTCCTTCAACTCAGGTATTGTGTTGGCAAAACTGAAATGTGCTTGCTCTCATCTTTCCTAGTGGAAAGCCCCAAGTGAAATTAGAAGTAAATCTTTCATTCTGATTCATTGGTTTTATTAATGGTTCTTGCTACATTGGCCTTCCTAGAAGATGCAACTGACAGGGAAGGGTTTCCTGACTAACAGCTTGTTTCCCAAAATCTCTCATCTTTAAAAAAAAAAATGAATTAAAGAGTTACTTCAACTGTCTAGGCTGCAACATAGTACTTTTCTTTATTTTTCATATAGATTTATGCTTGGGAATGACAAAGTATTTTCTGTTTGATTAGCCCAAATGGATTTCCTTGGTTGTTATCCATCCAACTAATGCAATATGGTTCTGAGTCATTGGGCAGAGAAAAAGAATGAGGTGGTGGCTTGCAGATCATCTCCACCTACTCTCTGCCACATCACTACTACAAGCCCATTTTCATTTTTTAGACTGATGTGACACCAAGGACAGCATTTCTTGGCTGCTACAAACTCACTCACATGCATAATATTTGCTAATTGCTACCCCTGACGTGGTTGCTTCGCCGTTGGTGAAAGATGTGTCGTCACTGAGGATTCACATTGTCATCTAGACACGTAGTGCAAGAGAAAGCACTAATCACCAGTGCTAAACTAGCAGGTTGCCTACAGTCTGCCCTAGCAATTCACAGTCAAAACCTAACATATTTTCCATGAGATGTGCTGGTGATTATCGACTCATTTTTACGTGTTGGCTTTTGGCACTTCATTTCTTGGCTTCCAACACACATCTGCAGGACTTCTGCACCCACCAGAGAGTGCCATGGCCAGTTTGCATCTTTGCACTAGTACTTGCCCAGAGCACAGGCTGTGCTCTGCATTTTTTTTTTTCAGTTATGCCCATGCAGTTGTTCACATGCATCCACTCAGTAGCTTGTCCATCGGTGCCTTGCGGTACAAATGCACCGGTGAAATTTTCCTAGAGGAAAGGTCATTTGGTGTGGGGAAGGAAGGGTGGACTGGCTGCTGAAGACTCACAGCTGAAAAAGCTGCAAGAAACCAGGGGAGACCTCTCATTCTTTGCAAGGAAGCATTAATTCCAGTGCTGTCCCAGCATCTGCTCATTCATTGCCAAGCCCAGTGTGGTATCAATAAAGCAACTCATAACCATATGCTAAAAATATTTTGCAGAGCTTAAGCTAAAGGATAAAATTCATGGAAATCAGTGAATGAGTGATAGCTGTTTATTCTCCTCTGGAAAAAAAAAATAGGACAATCAATTTGTATCTTCAGAGTGAGCATATTTGTAAAGGGACAGTTCAGAGAAAGCTGGCTCACAGCTACAGCAAGGGGAGTGCAGAATGGGACAGGAGCTGAGCCAAGGGACACGGCTTCACAGGAAGACAGGCTGGGCAACAGCTAGCGAGGGAAGGGGCAGGAGGGAGGCCAAAGGAGCAGCACCAAGCCTTGGACCCAGACAGGACACAGCAAAAACTGCAGACAGCTCAGGGAACCTCATCAGGGCTGACATGGACACAATGTGGGGCAGAGACACTGAACTTGTCTACTAACCTGACCTAATGATACTGTCAATATTAATCCCACATAAAATTTCACGTGAAACTCACATCTCAGACACTGCTAGGAAGGGGGTGGAAACAGCAATACTAACAGAAAAAAGGTTGGAGACTTTCCTCCTGGTAGGCAGAGGTGGGAAGACACTCTCTGATGTGGTGATTTGGAATTAAAAATTCAGCACCACAAGTAGGAGAGGACTTAAATAACATACAGAAATTGAACAAGGACATGACATAAAGCCCCCTGGTATGTATCTGAGGAAAACTAGGAGTCAATTCAGTACTATGCTTAGGGGCAACATTTTTCATTGCACTGGGTTAAAATGTATCTTACAGTATTTTACTTTTATCCCCCAAAACAGCTACTATGAAGACTTGGCAGTTGATATACTCAAGAAGTCTGGCCTCCTAAATAACTGGGGACCACCTCAGGTTTGACTCACAGAAAAAAAAAAAAAAAAAGAAAAGAAAAGAAAAAAGATACTAATACTCATTTGCACTGTGCAAACCTGTAAGATTTAGAGTAAGTTGTAAGAGTAAAATCTACAGAGTAAGTCAGGTGTGTGGTACTAGAGACAGAAGTAAATTACCATCATGATTCATGAAAAATCTTTAATGGACTAAAAGTATCTCCTATTTAACTCTAGTACTCTGCAGGATTACAATACCCAAATCACCAGTGCTTTGCAGGATTGGTAACTAAATTTTCTAAAAACTGCAGGAGTTCCCCAGCCTCCCATAATGAACTCTAGTGGACAAAATACAAAGCTACTGGGAAACACATTTCCCAAGTTGAAAAATATTATTAAGTTGAGAAATGTGACCAACATATATTTGATACATTATTATATATCATACTTCTGGAGAAACAGTCACTAAGCTACCTTTTATTAGCAGTTTCTACAACTAAGTTCAGAAATACAGCAAAGATTGTCTCAAGATTTCAGTACTGCTGCAAATTTTTCAAGTTAACAGTATAATGGTTTATAATATAGAGTGTAAGGTAAAACAAAATACACACAGGCTAAATAAATGGTATTTGGGTTATGAAAGGCAGCAAGAAAAGCACCAAAATACTGAAAAAACCTGGTAGAGCTGGCTAAGGACTTAAA
The DNA here is from genome assembly GCA_013399225.1 of Rhipidura dahli. NCBI lineage: Eukaryota > Metazoa > Chordata > Aves > Passeriformes > Rhipiduridae > Rhipidura > Rhipidura dahli. The sequence continues at coordinate 731,720 of VXAC01006562.1, read as the reverse complement.
AGGGAAAAAAAAATCAGTGTAACTCACTAGACATAGAGGCTCATGGACCCAAAAGAACAGGAAAGCCTGCTGCTGTGGGAAAACATTACTGTGCATCTCTGGAGAGGGAAGAAAGATCCACATCACTTTCAAGAGTGATTTGGAAGAGAGGTGCTCAGTGCCGCGGGAGGCTGGGAGCAGGGGCTGCCCTGCCTGAGGAGGCAGAAGGGCTTCCTGCTTTTTAAAGACTTGGCAGGAGCACCAGAGAGGAAGGGTGGGCATCATCCTGCTGGATGCAGGTCCGTCTACCGATGCGCTCTCCTGTGCCTTTCCAGCTTACCCCTTAAGTGTGGCCACTGCAGGGGACAAAGAGCATCTCTCTCACCTCCCCTTCTGGCCATCAACATCCCATTGCCTTGGCTTCTCCCAAAGAGAGAATCCCTTCAGTCTTGATCCTCATTCTTTGCCTGGTTCTGCATTTCAACAGGAGGGGAAGACCGGGCTCCCTGGGGCTCACCTGAGAACAGTGGCCCACAGTATGAGCAGCGGTGAGGCTGCTCAGTGATGGATGTCCACAGCCTGTTCATGGACTTGCCTCAGCGTGGGTAACTTACAAACCAGGAAAGTTGTCTTGTGTTAAGTCTTTACAGCTGCTGAACCTTAATTCGACCTCCCTCAGCTTCTCCCAGTCCACCCCTTTGAGTAAGACCTCATAATGCACACAAATAAATTCCCATAATTCTGACAATCCCTCTGCTTACTGTTTTATCAGAAGGTGCTGCTCTCCCTGCAGCAAGGTGGCAATTGAGATTTGTGCTTTTGCTAAGTGCCTAGCTTTTCATCTGACAGCAGTCAAGGTTGGGGCATAACGTGGAAATACACCAGCTGTGACAATAATAATGGCAGGATGGAGCATGTGGCTAGTCAGAAAACAAAGGGGAATCATGTTCCACTGTTGCTGCATCACAGCCCCAATTACACAACCAAACAGCAGGACTCAAGGGGAGGGATTCTCTCCACCACTGCAGGTATTTAGGCACCCCTGCAAACAACATCAGTCTAACACTGAAGAGGGAGCAGGTCGGACGCAGCAATTAGGACGCCTAAAATTCTGCAGCATGGACTGGAACACGTTGTGCTGCCTCCCTTTCAGTTTTTTATTTGAGGATGTATCCGAGGAAATGGATTTCCGGGTCTGATTGTTCTGGGCCCGGATCAGTTTCTCGTGTTCCCGTATTTGTCTCTGTAAGTGGTTCTGGATAGCGATTCCCAGGGATTCTGGATCGAGGGAAGCACCATAAACCTCCCACGTCATTCCCTGCTCATCCCAAACAACATCCCTGACGTGTTTGGACTGCTTCACCTGTACTCTTGCCTCCGTGGCTGGGGTGGAGTGCTTTTTGTTCTCCCCCAGGTTTGGCACAGCTGGAGCAGAAGCAGGAATTGCTGCAGTGTGGAGCTTGTGTCTGGACTCTGTGGCCTGGAGGCCCTGCTGCTGGGGAGCTGCCGATGCTGCCACGGGAGGGGCAAGACCTGCAGAACTCACACTCAACTTGGGCATCAGTCCTGCCTGCAGGCTCTGGCCACCAGCCATCTGAGACTGGCCACTGTCTCCGTGGCCTCTGCTCTCCTTCTCACCTGCATCCTTCTTTACATGGACAGCAGCAGGCTGGCTGCTAACATTCACCCCTCCTTTAGGATCAAGCACCACCAAGTTTTCTTCCTTTGGTTTTACCACAGATTGATTAGGACTGGCCTCCCCTTGACTTGCACGCTTGCTTTGCACAGGCTTTTGCCCAGAGCTGCCCAGGACCTCCTTCTGTTTGATTTCACTGTCAGTGCCACGGAGTAAAGGTGACTGGCTGCTTCCCGCATGAGGGACGAGATCCCGCCCGCCGTTCCCAGTTCTTGGGACAGCACTGGTGGAAGTGGTGCTTGGCTCACCAGCGCCAGTCCCAGGCTGTGATGGAGTTTGATTACTGGAGTTAACATCAAGCTGCTCAGCTGGGATGGGCTTTGGTGGGACTGGAGCATCCACTGGCAGCTGAGCAGCATCCTTGACATCACGGGCTGCACTGGTCACTTCAGCGTTACCCACAGATGTTCCTTGGGAGGTAACAGCTGCAGGGGAGCAGGGGAAAAGAGGTTTCTCATTATCTGCTGATACTGAAGACACCATATCAGATGGGACCCCAGGCGGTTTGACAGGCTGGGTTTGGGCTGAAGCAGTCACAGCCACAACAGTTGATTTTGGTGTGACACCAGGAGAACATGGGAACTTTTCTTGTGAGGATAAACTGTCAGTAAGCGCAGCCTGGCTCAGCCCCATACCTCCTTGATAAATTATGTGCAGTTCTTCCTTCTCCTCTGAAGGAGGATTCCCTTTTAAGAAGGCAGCAAAGATGCTGGGACTGGTGGAAGCTGATTTGCTCTCCACGGTAGCCACGGCTTGCACCTCAGCATCCCGCCATGTCCTGCTCACAGCTTCCTGAGTAAAAGGGCTGCTCTCTGGCTGAGCTGTCATTGTACCTGTTTCTCTGAATTTGGAGAGCTGGGTGGGGCTTGGACTTCCGGGTGTGGGGTCCAGGTTGTGTACAGGACGTGGACTCCCGTGGCCAGACTGGGCTGGTGCCTCGCTGCTCTGCACCGCTTCAGTTTTGCCTGGGGGCTGCAGGTGTGCCGTGTCCGCCGTCCCACTTTTTGCCTCCAGAATGGTCTGTGGGTCTCTCCCCAGGTCAGCTTCAGTTTGCCTTGCTGGCAAGGCTGACTGACACACAGTGGAAACATTTTTTTCTGCCACCCTGTCTTTTTCCCCTGTTTGCAGAAGGTTTGCCTGAGAACTATGACGGAATTGATTAACCCCGACAGGATCACTGGGGGAAGAATAATTTAACACTTCAAGTGCTGGCTGTTCATCAGTCCCCTGAGGTTTCAAGGAAGAGTCATCTATCTGTGTCAGGGAGCTCGTTTTGGCCTGGCTGCCTTGCACAAACTGCCGGGAGCTCTGGGGGGCTGGCATCATCTCTGGCCCTTGCCCTGCCAAGAGGGCTCCTCCTGCAGCAAGGGCTGGCGCTGCCGGTGCCTGGATGCCCGCTGGCTGGGAACAACCAGCTGGCTTTACATCTGCAGGATGCCCCTGTGCAGCTGTGCTGGCCAGCCTGGGAGAAAAGGCTTCCTGCTGGCTGTCATCATCCTTGTGGCACTGCTGGCAGCTCTGTGTGCTGGCAGCACCTGTGCAGTTCAGGTCGAACAAGCAGACCCCAGCTGAGCTGGACGGGGTGCACGGGAAGCCATTGCTGGCCCTGTCACCACTGGGGGGGTGGGGCTGGTGCTTAGCAGGCTGCAGGTCTCCCAGGTGCTCCTCCTCTGCAGAAGTTGAGACCAGGGAAAGCTTGGCAGATCTCAGAGGATCTGGTACAGTCCCCATGGACTGTCTTCGAGATGTTGTTTGTCCTCAGCTTCTCCTTGGAGTTTTCTCGCTAGGCAGGCTGTCGGCGACAGGTTTTCTGTGAAGCTAATCTGTTAATGAAACAAACACAGTGTTAGCAGCAGTAAAATTTAAGAAAAAGTACCCAGAGCTAATTGATTTTATAGTGTGAAGGGAAATACTTGCAGGCAAAGGGGCAAGTGAAGTACCCAATTCTGCCTGAAAATCATAAAAAAGACACAGATTTCAATGATCTCCCAATTCTGAGGTCTGGATGGGACAAAAGCAACAACAGCTCCTCTGTTGTTGATACATTAATGAAAACATTGACATGGCCAGGGGGGAGGTAAAAAAAAAAGACATATGAAAAGAAAGAAGAGGTACAGATTTTTGTGTGGAAGTTTAAGTCACAAAATAAAATCAGTGTGATAATATTCTCTAGCAAGCCGCCTGTGGAAGGAAATGCCTATATGAAGAACAGATCCCTAGGTCTGTGTGGATCCCACATCTTCAGTGAGCACCAGCTCCCCCTTCTTCTCAAGGACAGCCCTTTTGGCTCCACAACCAACAAGGACAATCACGGGGGGCAACAGGTCAGTTTAGGCTGATGTGGATGAACCCAAACCTCACTGGTAAAAGGAATATGGAGGGATCACAACCTGCTGTGTGATGCAGATAAAAACCAACAGAAGGTACTGCACTCCAGGGCTGTGCACATACTTACTGCTCTCACATTTAGATCCTTTGAAATAATGACAAGTAAGCCAGCTTGATTAATAAAAGGGGGTACAGATGACCTAGAAATCAATTTACAAGTAGGTGGTATGAAATCGAATGGGGAGCATTGCAGCACCGGAGAAAAGGAGGGGTTCATGCCATACCCAGGGAAACGTGGAGGAGGGATTTTAAGCAGGTAGAGCAGAGTTATCCAGGTTGGAATCATGCCAGGACTGCAGAGAAACCATTGCTTTGAACAGGAGCTGATTTCCAAATGTGCTTGTTGGCTTTCCAAAGGGTTTAGCACTGCCCAGCCTGGATGCTGGTAGAGACCAAGGATGGGATCCATGTCAGCAGAGTGGTGGTGGCCAGTGATAAAACCTCACCCCACTCTTCTTTTAAACAGCAGGCTATCTGGGCTTGTTTAAAAAGCTTTCACTGGCTTATGCTGCTAGAAAAATACAGGGATGTGACTTGGGAGGCACCCAAGTTGTGTTAACCTGATGCTGGAAACACTGCTGTACCTGTTTGTGTGCCCATCTCTGCAGGCACACAGTGGGATCTCCTTTGCTACATTTCTAGGGAGATGCTGCTGGAAACAGCGGTGCAACCACTCAGCGGTCCCAGACCCTTCCTCCACACTAGCAAAAATCAACAAAAGCCCTTTCCAGAAAAATCTCTAGTCTCCTTCTCCCAGCCTGGATTGCAGTGATATAACTTCACTAGTTTCTGTAAAACCAGTCCTAAGTTTCAGCACCTTAGGATACTTTAAAAGGGCAGCAGGAGAAAACTGCTCAGTGAAGGAAAATTAAAAAATACAGCCAGTCTATTTTTTTCTAAGAATAGGAAAGTGCTGCAACTTATTACTTATTCATTAAGCTTTCTGTCTTCCAGATATTAAAAATGTATTATTTTTATGCTGCCTCTCTGGGCTCTGTCCAGCCACAGAGATACAGTCTGCTGGGTTAAGCCAGCCCTGAGAAGCTACAATCCTGCCCCTGAAGGGACCCCAAGTTCCTTAGCTGGACTCTGTGACAGCAGCCCAGCATCAGCCCACAAGGAGATCTAAGGATTGCCAAGCTTTTTGAGAAGTACTGAGAGTACATAAACCAGTCTGAACATCAGTGGAAGTTTGTGGCTGCCTACAACATGTCTTGCCTTCATTTTATTCTCACTTTAGAGACAACCAACATAGTCCTGAAGGAAGGATAGATGTTTCATCTTCACTCTGTTGTGCTATTAACATGTAATGGCTGTGAGGAGAGGAGCAGATGGCTTTGGGTATCCATTGGACTAAATTCTGTTACTCTCTTCTTTCATTTTCCAAATATCGATGCAAAACAAACCAGTATATACAACTGGGCAGCTCACATGCATTTGTTCCCTTATTTTTTAGATCCAGAGTTTATTTAAGAAAAAATAAGCAAATAATGGAACAAAACCAATCCCCATTTTTAGGATGAGATGTACTACTCAGCAGTGTCAGAAGAAATAAAGACTTCAGAGAAAATCAGTTTGGTTCTTCACTATACAAAACCTGGGCAAGGTAATCTGCACACTGGAGCATTATCTTTTAACTCATACCCACTCAACAGGGCAATGATTCCTAATTTTTCAATTAAATGAGTTACTTCTGGTCTGAACCCCTGCACAAATTCTCCCCATCTGTTTAGTGGCTCTTCACCAGCATCACCTGAAACACACAACTAAATGTTTGCCTCATATGGTAATTAAAAGAGATTCTGCTACCAGCCCTTGACATATGTCAAGAGAAGAAATTCTGCCCCAGAAAACCCACCTGGACCTATTCTCTGGTGTGGGACAGCTGAGCATAGTCCAGACATTTTGCTTGAATATAGGGTGGGGGGTGCATCATTCTTCTGCCTGGAATGGCTCTGCAAATGAGTTAATTAATGAGAACAAGGTTTCTATAAAGACTTTGTTGTCAAAGTCATGGGAGCTATTTTCTAGACTCATCACTAAGCCATCCTAATGACAGGAGCCAAAGGCACTGAAGTAGTCTAAATAAACACAGTAATTTAAGAAAATGTTCTAACTTAAGAATTAATAAAAATCAGAAGAAAAAGCTGAGTCTGATGAAAGAGCAGCAAGGAAGCCCTACAGATTACAGAATTAGAAAGGAATTTTTACTATTGGAATCTAATTTATGATTATTGTCTCATTTTTATTATTTGAGTCCTGTTATACAGGAATGAAGAACAAGGTTGGGACCTGTGGGCAACACTACTCAACTGCCAAGACCATGAGGACTCAAACAAACAAACAACACTGCCTACAAGCAAATATGTAGGAAAAACAGAAATCCAAAAATCAGTAGAAGGCCAAAAAACATGTCAAAACAAATCAAGATCGCTGATGAATTTTTCAAGTCTTGTACATCAGACCTGGAGCAATCATCCAAAGTTTTCTTTTAACACAAGGTGAAATTAGTATCTCCACAAAGGTCAAAATCAGTTTTTAGTAATAAGAACAGATTTGCTACACCAACAGAGTTCTCCTTACCCTCATTCTTGCAGATCAAATTAGCCTGCCTGACTGTGTCAATCTCATCTCAACAAAGAGTTATTGTGAACCTTTAGCAACAAGAGATTTCTGACTTTGGCAAAGTCTTTGTTTGGCTTAAATGGTCTGGGTGGTGGGGGAACCCCACATGGCCAGCAGACCTTCAAGGAGTCTTGTAACTGAGTAGGTCTTTTTTATGTGCAGTTAAAAAAAACCCAAAACACCCCAAATCCCAAGAAGTTTCCTGGCAACTCAATGCCGACAATGTAAAGAAAATCCTATTTATTTCAGTAACACCCAATCCCCAGCAAAACAACACTGCAATTTTTACTCCTGCTGCTTATGAGAAAGTCAACAAAACTAGAAAGTCTTCATGTTTTCCAACACAAACCAATAAATTTTCAGGAAATTCCTATGTAAGATTCTGCCTTCAATTCCCTCTGGAAGAAATCTGAAAATCTGCAAAAGTACAAATAAGACTGCCAGCGTTTCCACCTATCCTCAACTGTAAAAACAACTAAAATGTAGCTCCCAAACTATTCAAGCACCCCTTTCCCAGTTCTGTATTTCCATTCCTTGAGTCCCCTATTCTTTGAGCCTCTCTTCAACCTTGTCTCTGAAAATGGAAGAGCTGAATACTTGCTCTTAATAGTTCTTATCTTACAAGATCTCTCAGATCATCACAAAAATCATTATACAGCCACATCGGTTAAGAACAGAGATAAACATCTGCTGAAGTGGGAATTCAGTCTCTGTTCTCTTTTCCCGACCTGAGGTGAAAGACAATGGCTCACCTGAACTCATATTAGAGCACTAAATATATAGAAAATAAAACACATTTCTTTAAATTGTAAACATAAAAATGCACTTGCATCCTTCTAATTCTGCAGCCAGTGGGGTTTTTTTCCCCTCTTTTCAATGTCAGAGCACTTGTTATTCAGTTTTTCATGAAAAATCTGCTTTAAGAGTTTGTTTCTCCTAATTATCTTGTAGGATCAGAAAGACTAGCACTACAAATGAAACACAGCACAAAACAAGGACACATTAATTAAAATACGTAAGAGTTTGCCTGAAGAGGTAAGATACCAGACACAGAGCTTCCATCTTTCAGCGTGTTTTGGGGTGCTGACAGGAGACAAATTACTCACTGTGATGGCAGGGAGGGAAGAGGTGGTGGGGATTTCCACAGATGCCTTGCATACTTGTGATTTCCACCAGAGATGGGGCTGGCATTTCAAGCAGAAGGTGCTCCAAGTCCCAATTCTCCTTCTACACCTGGGGAATGCAGATGTTATAGCAGGTGAGACCTGCAGACAAAGCAGGAGCCTGTGCCAGAGACAGGCAGAGAGCTGGGCAGCAGAAGCAACGCTTTCAGCACCACAGGGCTGCAGCTGCCTCTGTACAAAGTGGGTGGTTGTGTGTGCTGGTTTGCTCTTGACTGGCCTGTGCTGACTGAGGTAGCAGAACTTCTGTAACACTTCAGGACATATTGCAAAATACCTATTTATTCCCTTACTATCCACTGAATTGATAAAACTTTACTCAGCCCAGAAGGACAACAGCCTATTGCAGCTCAGAACTCCCTATGATCCTGAACTGTTTATTTTTATCTCTCACTATATTAAAAATTACATTTCTCATCTGTAAGTTTTTTAACTCACGGCATGTGGGGGTTTATTTGAAAAGCTTTTCAGTGTTCCTTGTTATTTTTTGGGATAGGGAAGTTTGCTTTAGAAAAACATCTGATCCACTTGAAGGCTCCAGCCAGCTCGAGGCTCTAGCACACTTACAGACATGGATCCTCTCCACAGCCTTCCTGCTGCTGGCCACAGGAGTTTAAGGACTTTCTGGATGGAAGGACACACTTTAATCACCTTTGGAATGAATGCACATCTATTGATGGACCCCCTTAGCACAGCTGGCCTATACAAAAAGCTGTGCAATGCACACATGCATGCCCTCTGAGAAAAGGACCTCTATTTGTGCAAGCCTGCTCACTGGAAGTCTAGGCCACTCATTTTAGTGTTAAAGCCAACACCACCAAACAAAACCCCACAGCCTCTCCTAGAACCCTTCCCAACACCTGCACCAGAAGCCCTTTTTAATCTCATGTGATGCACACCATGACACTAGATCAGATGGAACTACCAACTGAGCCACATGAACAGCCCTGAGGAATAATTAGATCCAGCCAGGGCTCTCACTGGGGTCCAGAGCCTGGCTCCTCCCCAGACCTCAGAGCTCTTTCTCCTGGATGGTGACACAAAACCAGCACTGTCTATCAGGTCTGCTCAGAAAAGTGTCATGACACAATGAAAAATGGGAATGGCAGAGGTAAAAATGGGAAATAAGTCCAAACACAGAGGCTGAGTGCTCATCTTTGCTTTGTAATGGTAGTAAACTGAGGAAAATCACGTGAAAATCAAGGGCAAGATGCACTTCCATTTTCAGCCAAAAAGAGATGGGTGCCAATCAGCCTGACACCTACTGAAGATTTATGTAGCAATATTTTGTACATGCTGAAGAAACACATTTTTCTGGTTGTTGACTCCTCTCATCTTGCATCTCTCTGCCAGGTATAGACTTTAACTCCGCAGAGTGCAGAGCATGGGAACTCCACTTTGGAAGGACAAAGCTCAGCTTAACCTGCTGCCCACAACCTACAGATGAGAAAATGTGTAAAGCCAGTCCTATAAATGGTAGAGTGGCCTCTGGGACTAATACAAAGCAAAGCAAACTCCTTTGCACCTTTCTTAATTTCTCTCAGCTTCTGGAAAACCTTAAGTATGTCCTGACAAGAGCCCTCAGTAGGAGGGTGCCCCAACACCTCAAAGCAGTCCAGGGACACATGGGTACCTCAGCAGTCACTCAGGGACAGATGTGTGAGAATATCTGCAATTGGCTTTTAATAGGCAGGCACAGAGAATAAAAACTGTGTGGTGATCAAGCATGATTCAGCTCTACTGTCCTGCTGGCAGTTACCCTACAATTAGAAAGATGTCCATCTAAAAGGAAATACAGCTCTGTTTGGAGACAGGATGTTCCAGCCCATGTCCCATTTGTTCCCTGTGGGCAGCACCCATGTTGCCCTGGCCAGGAGACAAGCAGCAACCCCCACGTCCAGCTCTGGCACCTGCTGATGGGAGCCTGGGCACTGTTAGCAATGCCACAGTGCAACTCAACCCCGAAAGCTGGGCTGCCTCTGCTGGAAATGTCATTGTCTCCTGGCCATGGGCAAAGACAACAGGCTGGTGTGGATGTGCAGCAAGAGCATCTTGTTTGTATGGGAGTAAGAATCAAGTGGTTACAGATTTATGGGTGCACCATGGCTTAGCAAAAATTTCCCATGTTTTCAGAAAGAAAATGGGTTTGCCTTGCACTCCAACATTTTAAAGGAAGAAAAAACAGTACTTAGGAATTATAGAAAATACAGTACCGAGAAGATAGCTAGAAGACAACATTTGGCAAGGAGATTGAAAATCCTGGCTTAGATTAACAATTGTGGTGTCATCGGCTGCCATCAAAGTTTTGAGCCTTCCCAGCTCACTCTTTTCTCACAGATTAAAAGCCTTTCCCAGGAGAAGCTCAGATCCTCATGTAACTGCAGCTTCTAGAACCTCTCCAAAGAATCCCACACAAGGTCAGAGGAGGGTGGCGTGGGAAGGAACCACAGGAGGACTGGACGACAGCCTGACTGTGCATCACCTTCACACTCTTCTCCCTGTTATCATCCTGCCCCTCTACTTCCCCAGTCAGCTCACCCTCCCAAGCATGCTCCCTGCTGCAGACACAGGCCTTGGGCAGCAGCAGGGGCTGCAAGGACAGGCTCTCTCCCTGCACACCTCCTCCCAGGACTACAGCACCCCACAGAAAGGCTTTCTTTGGCGATGTGTGTAAGCATGCAAGAGTCCCTGCTGAACACCAGGCTTGCTGCAGAGCACCGCCAAGAGCCCGTCGGTCTCTCTCTGCCAAGGTGAGAGGGAAGGATAAATGGCTTTATGAAAACAGCTAAATCAAACAACAACTACACCGACTGGCTGAGCCAGCTGTAACAGTTGCATAAGCTATGGTGATATTCCTACCTCAGCCACCCTGGAGGGGAGGCAACATGTGGGTAAAACCCACAGGGATATAGCTTTCTTTTTTTTAATTCCATGTTACTGTGTTTAGCCTCATTATTTATCAGCAGTTTTTCTTATTTCAGTGTCTGACCCTGGAAGTAATTTTCAAGGAAACGCAGCCTGACTTCAAGGGTAAGCCACGTTTCAGGAGGAAGGTCTGCGTGCACACTCCTGACACATGCACATGAGGGGAAACCAGCAACCTGCTGTCCACATCAGGCAGGTGACTCCACTTCACATAGCTCACTGCCACTGCTGATTTTCCTTCGGCTTACTGTTGTGTAAAAACAAGACTTGGTGTTTGAGGAATGTGAGCAGGAGGGTCATAAGGACCTCTCAAACACCACTTTCGTACTTGGTGTTGAAAGCAACAGAATTTCTAACTGACCAGTGGGAATTTTACCCTTTACCTATCCTGCTGTCTTTCTGTCTGATAAAAGGGTGGTGAAATCTAACCCCTCATTAATGCATTTTATACAGCTGACTGCATTTGAATGTTGACAGCTGACAAGCAAAAGCCCTTTGTGAGCTTTTCCTGAGAACAGTTTAGCAGTAGCCAACAATAAATACCTTTTTCCTGCACACCAATGCCAACGTGACTTCATTATAAAGCAGACTGCTCATCTTCAGGGATGAAAGCATAATGCTGGCTTGCTGCCCATGCAATTCTTGCAATTCTTGCTTGTTGCCCAGACAACTTGCAACACCACGTTGATGTGGTGATGTACATGGACATCCATCCATTGGAAGCTGGACTAGGACCAAAATCACATTTGTGTGGTCAGGAAAACATAACCACTGCTGAGTAGGTGTGTCTCAGAAAGGGTAGCTCTAGGGACAAAGGCTGTTATGCACTTCTAACATACTTTCAGGCCCAAAAAAGGAAGCTTCCTGAATTTCATTATGACTTCCTTAAGAGCATTCCCCCAGTGCACTGAATACAAACATTGATCTCATGGCTGAAGCGTCCCCAGGAGCAGAGTTACCACCCTAGATAATTAGGCCTGATTTGCTGCTGAATAACCATATTATCAGTGCCCAGAGAAATGTATTCTAGCAGCACTTCTTATTTTAAAACCAACCTTGCAAGTAAGGAGATTCTGCCTTGGACGAGCAGACAGCAGGATCAATGTTTTTTGCATAAGGTAAAACCCAAAAATGATAATGTTTAACTCTCACACACCATCTGAAAAAATTAAGTTCTCATCATGTATCATATTATTTTAATGAAGATGCTGGGCTCAGTTTTAGGGTAGGGAATAGATCTTTACATAACAGGTACCTGGCAAGGGACATATCCATTGTCACTTACAGGCATTATCCTAACGGAAAAGAACTACTCCAAAAGGCATGTAATTAGAGAAGAAGGATGCAGTGCCTACCCAGTCATTACTGTAACAGAAATTTGCTGTGTGATTAACCTAAGAAAGGCATGATGATGATCTCACCATGTCTGCTCTTGCCTCCTGGCTATCACAAAGCACAACTCATGTCAATAGGGAGGCTGGCAGCTGAAACAGCTATCACCGTGTTTTTTTTTTTTTTTTTTAAAAAAAAACCCCAATAGTTAAATATATCTTGCCTTCTTCCTGCTGCCACCTCAGCAGTTGCTTCCTGTTTTTTCACGTTGTCACTTTGCTCTGCTGCTGGCTGTCATTGACAGTAAGAGCAGCAAAAAGAACAAAATAATCTCCTTAGTAAACTGCCTCCTGCTAAACACCTTCTCAAAAAACCCACGAGAGGAAGCACCATGTGCTAGGCCACTTTTTGTCTGATGTATTGAGGCTCTGCAGGAAACCAAATGGTTGCAGGTTGGAGGCCTTTGGTGTTCAGGGGTAAAATCTGAGCAATTCCGTGGTATCTTTACAATGCTGGTAAATGCTCTTTTGAGGGCAATGACTCAAACCTGGGTGTCCAGCTAAGGACTTTAAGCTGCTCACCTCAGTCACTCAAGCTTATGATGTGACTTCAGTGAGACCATTACATGAAAAGCTGTCATGTCAGCCTCAGCATCTTCTTTTCCTTTACTTGAGGCTATATGCTTTATTTTGTTGGACACTGGAACTGGGTGAAACCAGTGCCTCACTCAGTATTTGTTGGGCAAACTGATGAAGAACTGCATGTGGGATGTGGGGAACCCAGCACTTGGCATGTACTGCAGATAATCAGCGAGACCACTGTTCTTTATATCCAGAAATGATGGAACAGCCTAGAGGTGTACAAAGCACTGTAGGTGGGTGAGGGCTTCCAGTCACCTGACTCTAATGATGGTCAATGCCAGATGGGAAAATGGTGGTAAAATATTACAACTATAAACCAGACCAGGCCTGCTTTGGTTTCCAGCCAGAGCTGACAGAAGGTGTTGAAAAATATCTGAGAAACCTCCCAGATGACAGTGACTGCCTTTATGACAGATCCAATCAGGTAAAATTGAAAGAACCTTACCGCTCTGCCTCTTGGCTTGAGCAAAAGGTGGTACTGGCACTGATACCAACTAAGCCTTGCTAAAAATCAACTCCCAAACCTTACAGACTCCCTACATCACTGACTCTGGGTCCTGAAATTCACCAGAGAGCTCTCTGGGACAAGGAGGCTCTTAAGTCTTCTCCATGCCGCACTTAGATGTGCTTGAACAAAGAGACTGCAGTGCTTCCTCTGGGTGAAGCAGCCAACTCAGTCACTCTCTCAACACCTCCACCCTCCCACAGCAAAGAAAAACACCAACAGCTGTGCTGTATGATGGCTTATTTTAGGAACAACTCATTATTTGCAGGCTATCCCACAGGTGTTTGATGGCAGTAGCTTTTTAAAGTTGCCCTTGCAGGCAGCACAGGGGTGTAAAAATCTCTCACAGTAACAATTGCAGGAACCATCCTGAATTCTGTTGGAATTGTTTCCTAACAATGGCTTATTCCAAACAGGTATTTTTATCCCTACATTCAATGTGCTTCTATCCTTCTAGCCTCCAGAAGGGGGGCTAAGGTACCCAACTGTCTGCAGCATTTTCTACTGTGATTCAAATATGATTTTCACAGGCTTAAGAATAATTACATTCTCTGCTTCTGGATTCTTAAAAATCTCTGTGCTCTTAAAACAAATCCTTATTTAGTGTCTGACCTGGGAAGTCCCATCTGTGTCGGAACCGAACTTAGCCCAGGATCACTTCCTCAAGACAAATATTTAAGAGATAGCAGTGAGAAATCAGGAGGCTAGTTCAATAAAACGGGCTGGAAACAGACACAGCAGGTGCTGTAAGCCAAAGCTTTGCCCGCTGTGGTATGGCACAGCCATATCCACACCCTAGACCTCTGCCTTATCCATACCAGCTCTATGGTCCAGCCCACAGCCCAGAACTGTGCAAGGCTTACACCAGGCTGATGTGACATCCCTGCTTCTACCAGAGGCCAGCATCTTCCAAGTCAGAGCTCAAGGTTTACACTGAGCCTATTGCTGGGCACACACCTTCTTATTTCTTCTGCACTTAGGACAGGGGAATTCACATTTATCAGGTGACTGAAGCAATGCATGCAGTGATGAAGGCACTGGTAAAAAACATTTACTTTGACTTGAATCACTGTCCCTCAGGATGATTGCCAAATTGGTTAATGAGTATAATTAGCATTAATTAAAATGACAGCTCAGAGAAGATATATGAGTTCAACTGAGTCTCAGGTTTACTGGAGCTGGCTGCCTTGACCACCTGGCCAAGCCCAAAGCAAACATCCCTGTGGGCAGCATGACTGGCACTCACCTGGCAGCTATCCCTCCAGCTCACCTTCCAGCCTCTCATGTCACACTGCAAGCAAATCATACCCCCAAGCATTCAAAAAAAATTTTAAAAACATTATGTGGCACCCCCTAGCAATTACTGAGTTTATCACCTTAAGCCCAGCACCTCCCATCAGGCTGCACTACTTTTTGCTCCTCTTTGGAGCACTTTTAGCTGCCCTTGCTCAAGCTGCCAGCATATTTAACCTGCAGATCTTAGAAGTGATCTAAGGTCAAGGTGTGCCTTGCTAGAGCACAGCTAGCAGGGCTGTGGGATAGCTTTGTCCTTGTTTCTATGTCAGCTGGAGTGGAAGCTGGCAGGGCATGACAAAGGATCATTCACAGCTTAGGGTTTAATTACTGGACTCACATTGAACATCAATGCCCCATGCACAGAGGCACACTTGAAAGGGTGAGAAAACACATGGCAACCTTAGAGCCAGTATGAAAATTCAGACAAGATGGTTAATTTCCACACAGGACCTCCTTGAAGATAAGCAGTAGATACTTCAACCAGTCATCTGACAGCTGTGAATGCACAGCAGGCTTATGACCACAATTTATTTTTATTGGCATCCTGTTTATGGGTACAATTTGAATTACCACAAACTATGCATACTTACATGATTGAAGACAGACATACACATACATATAAAATCTGATATATGCTAACAAAGATAGTCATCTAGCCTAATCTGCGTGATTAAAGCTGGGAATTGAAATCAAAGAAGTCTGATGCTCAAAAGTGCTGAATATTCAGAAATATC
The DNA here is from genome assembly GCA_013399225.1 of Rhipidura dahli. Lineage (NCBI taxonomy): Eukaryota > Metazoa > Chordata > Aves > Passeriformes > Rhipiduridae > Rhipidura > Rhipidura dahli. Next base: position 716,418 of record VXAC01006562.1, on the reverse strand, counting down.
AGTTAAGCCAGCAGGATTCAAAAGTTGTTCAATATTTTTGAAAAGACAATTTTTTTTTTATTCCTGCTCTTGTCCAAGAAATGCCAGAAGGTTCTAACATACACTGCCATTTTGCTGGATGTTACATGGGAGCATAGAGATACTAAACATTCATCACATAAGCAGGCAAGATACAGAGCAAAGGTAGGAACCTGTACTTTTCCTGCCTCTTCAGGACAATCTAACACAGATGAAGATCCCAGAGAAAGCTATGCAACAGCCAGTGTCTAATGCCAGTGGTTTAACTACAGAACACCTTTTTTCTGAATCTCATATCTACAACTAAAAGCTGTGCAATCACGAGCCCAGCAGTTCTGGCTTTGGCGATCCACCTCTGCAACACTACCGAAAAAGAAATTCAAATTAATTCCTTCTCTCCCTAGATTCAAGTCCTGAATCTACAAAGAGGGAAAGAGACCCCTGTTAAATAAAAGCCACAAAACAAAACAAGTGTATAGAATATGCTGCTGCTAGCATTTGCAAAGAAAAAACCAAACCTCCACAAAGCCACCACCTTAAAGCTGAATAAGCAAAGGATGTTACAGACCCAGGAGAAGTACTTGCACGTACTCCACCCAAGAAAAGTACTTGCAACCACTGCAGATTCCTAAGTGTTCATACAAGGAGGTAAGCACTTTGGGAAAGGGTTCTGTTATTGCTCTTCAGAAAGCTCAGGCGGGGCATGGGATCAGATGGGTTCTGAACATATGACAAGAGAGAAGAGAACATCCAGCGTAAACAGGGCAGCAGTCAATGAGATACTGAGCCAGCAACTCAATTATCTCTTCATCTTCTTACAGATGAGCTGCTCCTCTTGCAGAGAGCAAGGCTGGCAATTTGTTCTGAAACACCTCTCCTATAAACCTGCAACCCATGTGCCAGAGCAAGCAAACTCAGAGCAGACCAAGAGCAAATGGAAGTAGGGTGTGGACAGAGGCAGATTGTGTCAGAGGATCAAGTGAGTCCAGGCTACAGAGCTGAAACACTAAGAGCAATTTATCAGGTGTTCATTGTATAACCATATCATCAAACACTCAGGCCACACTGCAAGGAACTTGGCTGTCACTGAGGTGGGAAGCCTTGCCCTCCATCCCTGCTCAGCTCCTGGTCAACACAGTCCAGGTAATTACTGGAGCTTGATTTTCATTATCTCAACTCTCTTCACTCTGCTCCCTCATCTATTTATTAAAAGTCCTGAGCCACAGGCATGGGCAGCCACAGAAAAACTGTTGGGTTTGTTCTACTCCAAGTCAACAGGAGGAAAAGAGTTTTTCAAATACAGACTGCCATGAGAGGTGGTTCGAGAGAGACAAATGTCTGGTCAGCACTGCAGATGGGCCAAAAAATCCCCCATCACAACTTCAAAACTCTCACCCTTTTCCTTTCCCCGAAGGACAGAAACTGTGTTCTTTTCTCCTCATGCATGGGGGCATTGCCTGTATTTAAAGGGAAAAACTGCAACACCTAGAAATTCATGAAGCCCCTTGCCTTCTCCAGAGGCAGCAACTAGATGAAATGGCTCAGCTGTTGAATTTCTAGGTTAGCATGCCTCAGTCCTAAGCTTCTCCCACAAAAGTGAAGTGTAAATGCTGACCTTGGGAACACCAGCCTTCTTCCACACGAATTCAGTGACTTCATTCCTTTTTTGAGGCTGACATACATTTACAACTGCTGAGTAAATTCTCTCTGGGTAAGAAGGCAGGAGGAGATAAGGGGTGAAGGAGAGACCTGCTCTTTCAGAAAAAAAAAAAGAGGAAGTGCAGAGGAAAGTAAATTGGTTGGTCCCTGTGATAAGAGAAATTTTTGGCCCTCTGCCTCCTGGACCTAGGCTTGCATGCTCTTCCAGCACTGATTCCCCATCTGTCTCTTACTGTGTGCTCCTTGCCAGACCATTTCACAGCTTCATATCACTCAAGGCCAGGAAACTGTTAATAAATTGATGTTTTAAAATTGGTTTTTTGCACCATGATATAGCGTGGAAAGACAGTTTTAAGTATTTGTTATGTTGACCATGTTCCTATCTCTTCGTGCCTCATATTGCATGTTTGAGTTGAACATTGTAAACATTGTTTTGTCTTTCTAAGCCTCCGATTTCCTGCATTGTTTGGGTAAAATATTAGGTCTCTCTCTTTTAATGGTTGACCAATGCTAAACACTATTCAAAAGGCCACTCTCTGATCATACAGGAAGTATTTTTCTGTGTATAGGGACATAAAAAGAAACAAAAAAAAAGCCAAAAAGCCCACACCAAAATCCCTCAGAAGAACAAAAAACTCCAACTAGACTTAACTCAAAAAAAAAAAAAAGTGTATATGCATATGGGGTGATATGTATAAGCCCATTTTCCCAAAGACTGCCCTCTTTTTGGTCACTAACAGAAAATCCTCTCTGAAGAAATACAGAATAAGTCATTAAGTGTATATAACCAATTAACACTTCCAAATGTCAACAGTGAAGAATTTAAGATCAAGACTAGGTGACTACAAGATATTTATCCCAGCTAAATCCTGGTCATGGAGGTCAGCTCAGAAGTCCATGAATGAAATTCCACATGCAACACACAAAGGTCATCCCTACATTAATTCAAAGGGCAATATATACTTTCAAAATGCTCTCCAAAACTAAGCTAACAGGTGTACCCCAAAACACATTTAACTGTCTTTAATTCCACAGTGCAAAAGAGTAACCACATGATCTGCTAGAAAACAGACATTTTCATTCACGTCTACCTCATCTGCCTGATATTCATTATGAATCAGCCATCTAAGAGAGGATGACTGAAAGGACAATGTGGTTTGCCTTCCTGTCAGAATGGCAACTACAGTGTTTGGAACAATTTCCTATTAATTCAATATCTCTGGTTAGATAGCTATGGTAAAAGGCCAGATTTATATCTCCTGTGAACTACAGCAGCTCCATTAATGGGGTTTGCATCAAAGGAATTACAGCCTTTAACTGCAAGGTCAAATTTCACCCATCTAATTAAGTTTCCTGCTCTGAGCAGCATGTTAGCTACTGACTCTTGATAGGATTTTTACAATAACAGGTGTGGCTCTGATTGCCAACTAGTTGAACTCATGTGGTCATTAAAGACTGATTGTGATTGCTAGAGTCAAGATTATAGAACACATCGAAAAAGAAGAAGAGTTTCAACAGACAAATATGAGACAAACTGAGGCTGAGTAGGTGGGATTCATTAGTCACTTAGAAGGCAGGCTCTGCTCCTGGAGGAACACCATCACCACATGAGCTGCCCTGGAGCATCCACACAGACGGAACTGATGAGTAACAGCAAGTAATACTTCTCACAGAGCTCCCTTCTTGGGATCATAGTATTAGAGGCATAATGTAATTGAAGCTTGCTTTCCTGGTACATACTTAACAAAGCTATTCTTAGTTTTCTTGTCCTTTTCCTTCATTTCCTTCTCCTAAGGCTTTTTGAGGAGTGGCTCAGACATTGTGTGGGTTCTGTCCCTGTCACCTGCATGTTTGAGCTGGCTGCTGGTAGGAAGGTCTGCTCACATTCCCTCCCTTAGGCATGCCAATCTGGATATGGCAGACACATACAAATAGCCAGCACACAGGAATCTAGTGAAAAAAAAAAAAGGTTAAGAAAAAGCCAAACTAAAACCCAACCCCAAACAAATGCCAAAAAAACCACCCCAAAACCCCAGGGTATTATCTCATGAACATATTCAGTCTACTCATCTGCTCATTAGGGAGCAAGTGTGAGTGTGCTTATTGTCCATCCTTCTGGCAAGCATCCTGCTACCTTCCTGTCCCCTCCAGCATGGAAAACTGTAATTCTAAAATAGGTCATTTTATTATGAAAATTTGTTTTCCAAGCAATATTCCCTTGAGGCCCTTCATATTAAGAGCATCCTTTGAACTGGATAAATACTGTTCTCCTATTTCCCAATATCAACTCACATGTTTATGTGATAATGGCCAAGCATGGTCCAGCTGGAAGCAAATCTCAAATAGACCATTTAGTAGAAGAGTATTTCTGAGGGGAAGCTCCCAGGCTTTATGATAGGATATTATCTGCTTTTATTGCACTGTGGCCCCCTGACTTGAAGTTTATATTGTTCCTTTTAAGATGATGCATACCCTGAACCCAGAAAGGAAGTAAAAACCCCTTTTCTCACCAAAGGAAAGACCACCTCTGAGTTTCAGTGCCTGCTATATGCAGGAGAAAACAGCTTGTCCCTTCCCCTTCCTAGGCATCAAGCTAATTGAGACTGAAAACAATCAATAAAGGCTGGATTAATTCCTGAGTGCCAAAAGCACAAGCAGCTAAATTAATGAAGCTAATCCTTTTGTAATACACATTTGTTAAAACTTCTCTGCAGCTCCTGATGTAGCTTGCTTGACTTCTCAGGATGTGAATGAACCACTTCTATTCCTCAGTCGTAGTTGGCAGTGCATCCTCATGCATTTTTAGCGCCATTAGCACATGGCTGAAACTACAGGCTGAATTCAGCTGATGAAGCCCATGTTCTCAGGCATGAGATAACAGCACAGATTCTGCACAGTCCTGACCTGACCATCACAAGCAGCTATAGTTTTCCAAGTCTAATCAGGTCTTGGCTGAGGTTGGTGAAAGCACATTTGCAGTTACTAATGCCCTCACTTATGGCATGAACGGGTTCATTTGAAACATGGGGCAGCAGACAGGGACCTGGAAGCTTGGCCACTTTATTCTGCCATACCATGCACTTGAGGTGACTCCTTGAAACACCTCTTACCCTTTCTGTGGAAATGCCTTTGGTGCTGCAACTGAGAATTGTCAAATGTTACCACAGCTGACTTTGTAGTTCGATACCTGTCCCTGTGGACAGATGGAATCTGATGTTATTTTATGGAGTACTGATACAGCAGATCTTGTAAGGCTACGGCTTACCCTGAGCAGAAATCTGGGTCCTCAAACTCATGTAAAGCTTCATAGCCTTTTTACTGGCTTTCAACAGAGACTCCCTAACTATTAACCTCAAGGATAAGATTAACATTTTTCTTTTAATTAACATGGAGAGGCTGTGGTGTGCAGCAGTATTATAGAGAGCTCTGAAATGCCAGCCTTTCAGTGGAATAATTCTGTCATCTTGTTTCCATACAGCTCTTCTCAAGACTATCATCTTTCTGACAAGTATTTTATCACTATTACTTCTACTCCTTACTACACTCCCCAGCATGCTTATTATATTCCGTAATTTTCTTAATGAGTCATCTCAACCTTAATCTTTCAATTGTGTGAAGTTTTTCATGAAACTGCTTCAGAGGAAGGAGAGTGACTTTAATGGAAGTGACCCTTTAGTTTGTTAAATACTAAAGTGTGATCATCCTTCAGCATTTTCTAGCCAAAGGGCTAGAAAATAAGTCCCCAACAAACAGACTGCTTCTAGGAGAGCTGAGCTGGGAAGACTTAAACAGCTTTTACACCTCTCCACTTCCTGAAGTTGGAACCTGGTGATTTCTAACTCATTCTTCAGTGCCCAAAGGTCATCCTAAAAGCTGCTCTGAATTGCAGCTCCAGTAGTCTAGGAGAACAGGGACTTGCTAAAATGCAACAGTGCCCTGTCCACATCACCTTCTTTGCTGGGAAATTTCTTACCTGCTGGTATACCAACTTTACAGACTTAATCTGTTGTTTGACCCCGTTTTTGGCAAAACTCCACACAGTTCTGGGGCCCTATGGAGGGGGAGGGACTGTTCCCTGAGCACTCAGCACATACACTACTCTCTGGATTAAAATCTCGCTGGCAACACACCAAAGGTACAGCACCAGTCCTTGGGCTTCCAAACATTTTACAGTTTCTTTATCAAGACAAAATGACTGCCCATGAGTAGAAAATAACTTTCAGTCAGGCTGGATTTAGGCTAAGGGACTCTGCTCCCAAAGCTGGTAGACACCACATTGCCCTGACCAGAGAAACCAGGTGCCAGCTCTACCTGCTACCAACAAGAATACTCCTATCTTCCCAAAACCATGTAAAATCAGATTAACAACCAGTCTGCTGTTCTTTTGCTTCTCTGTTTCACCCAGGAAAGGAAAATCCATCCATCTGAAAATTATGCCTAACCATTTCCTCCCCCCCCCCGCCCATAAATGTTAATTAATTGTCTCCTGTTTATGCAAATTTAAGGTAAACATCAGATCCTTTGTTATCCTGTGTTGGAAATTCCCACTGTTTCCATGATAACATTTTGACAGATTTTCTCAGCTTTCTAGTGATTATTTCACGCACGTAAAGGAGGGTCCTGGATTCACCAGAAAATTCCTGAATTAATTCTTCAATGACTTCACTGTCATCATTTGAGATAAGCCATTGCTTTTTATAGTATCCTTGTAAGATTAGTCATAATGTAGTATTCATGCCCTCTGTTTGAATCTGTTGGGTTCTTTGCGTGAAGAACAGTAAAAATAATTGCACGTCTCCTGTTTAATTTTGCCTTTTTTTCTTGTTTCACTTCCCTTTTAAAAACTGAACTTTGTTTGTTTGCACATTAGCATCACTGGGATTTTCACCATTAGAATGCAGTCTGGGATTCCAACTGCAATAGTCAATATTTGTTCAACATTCTCCAAAAGAAGTAGGAAAGCACATGTGCATATAGAAAGCCATCCTGTTCTTCAGGATAAAAATGCCAACTGGTGATAATTGCATGATGATTTTGAAGAGCTGACAATATTAATGACCATCACTGAACTACAGGAGAACCTCAAGACAGAGGTGCCACCATGTGAATTCAAGCAAACACTGATTACTTCTCAATATTTTTAGAAACACCTTGTTCATTTAGCAGGGAAAAAAAAAAAAAGTCAAAAAAGGGAAGATAACTAGATCTGTCTTTCCAAAGCTGAATGTTTGGTCACTATGTTCTGCTTATGTTCGGTATGTGTTTTCTTCAGAAAATGACAATACTCCTGGTTGCAGGCTCTCTAGGCAACCTTTCCTATCCAAGTTAACTTCAGTCCTGCACTCTGCTTTGGTTCACATTTGTAGCTAATTGAAGCACTATAGTAACTTTATGTAACAAGTTAGCTCTTGGCAGACTCATCCAGACTACCAGGGCTTCAGGAAACACTGCTCTTCCCCTCGCTTGTGTGTGCATTAATGTACAGGCACACAAATGGGAGGGGAGTGTGTTATTCCTCTGTAACCACGACCAACCCACAGACAATGTGAATGATTTTAAACATAGCAATGCTGCTGCTTCCTGGATCAGGAGGTCACCAGACCGCAGTGAAGATTCCTGTCTAGCAATGTGCTTCTTATCTGTTTTATCATAGTTAAGTTTGACTGTGAGGGCTGCCTGAGAGGGAGATGATAAATATCTCAGAACACATACTTCTGACAATCCTCTTCTAAAAAACTTCTCTGGCACTCCCTCAGCACAATATTTCTCCTCCAGAGCCAGACAACAGTGATATAACTTAGATTGGAAAATGAATTGTTACCACTTGCCAAGTGATACAAGCCTTCAGCCTCAGCTCAGAGCCAGTCTCCACTATGTTTGACACAGACACCAACAGTATGCAGCAATGCTGATAACATAGACACAAAGAGTTTAACAGAACACTGGGGTGTCTGTGCCCCCCTTGGTTAACTCCTTGTTCTTCTGAAAGAACTACTGTCAGACTCCCTCTGACAAGCAGGCAAGGAAACAAGCAAAGTCAACTACTAAGTTTTACTAATGTATAACAAGTACAGTAAAACGAACAGTAGAAGTAATGGGTGCTACTCAGAGATACAATAGATACAGACATTTTTCCTGAATGATTTAACAGATACTGTATCTTTCTGGATATCTGATTGATTTTGGCTGTGGTAAAAGATTCCCTAGCTGTCACCAAGCTTGGTTACACAGGATCATGGAGTTAAGAGAGGTGGGGGAAGAATTGAAGCTGTTCCTTGTGGACACACCTGCAGCACTTCTACCACAATGCAAGGTAATATTTGTCATTGTTGGCATTCTTCCCTCCACTTAATTATTCTCACCAAATGCATGTGTCGACAGCTGACAGACGCCAAATAGGTACAAATTGGTATTGTGCTGGTTCCCAGTCATTCCCCCTTTGGTGCCCTCTTTCTCCTTTGCCTTTCTCCCCCTCAGCCTGCGTGGAGCTGCAAGTGTTGGCACTGCATTTATTTCCCTGTTTACTCAGCAGCATGCTGACACCTCAACCCTCTAGGATTTGCTGCCAATTTACAAATGTGAGCTCTTAGCCACAGACTCCCAAGAGACAAATAACTCGGTGTTAATAAGTAACTGATCATCTGTGATTAAATTTTTTAATCGGTACCAGTCTTTGTTTCTATAGAACTGTTACCGAGTTCAAAGTCCATATATATAATAAAACAGACACATGCAGACCTTTTCTATTTTTATTATTTGCAGAAGTAAACTGTATTTAGATACACTTTCAAAAACTTTTCCTATTGGAAAGTAACTTAATTTCATTCAGAATATGCCCGGAACTTGCTTTCCCCAATAAATCTATCC
>VXAC01006562.1:656037-704070 GCA_013399225.1 Rhipidura dahli | reverse complement strand
GGGGCAGCTCCCGGGCCCCGCCGGCAGGGAGGGACCGCGGCAGCCCCGGTGCGCTCGGTCCCCGCACCCCGCCCTCCCAAACGCGCTGGGCGCGGACACGTACCTGCTTCCAGGGAGACATTTCCCGCTGACGCCAGCCCCACCCCAGGCCTCGCCTGGCTTTTATAGAGCGGGAGCTGGCGGCTCCTGTCCTCCATCAGGCGCATGGGGCTGAGCAGGGGGCCCTCGGCAGCCCCCCGGGAGCGCTCGGCAGCCGTGCCAGATCCCCGGGCTCGCTCTGCGTTGCCACCTCTGCCAGCCGGCTGCTTTCCAGCTCCTAGCCCAAAATTAGGTGCTGAGCTGCTTCACGGTAGAAGAACTAGATCCTCACACCCCGAATCTGCCGGTTCCATCCACCTGTGCTAGCCATGCATGTGTCCGCGGAGGAAACGTTCAGGCAGCGAGGCACCTCCTGAGCCCTCTGCTCGCGGGGTGGTACAGGTTTGCGCGGGGAGTTGCAGTGGATGCAAATGCGGTTCAGCTCTTGTCACGCTTTCAGTTTGGTTTGTTGTTTTTGATAGGCAAATTTGGCTTCCTGTGTGAAACACTGCCCTGTTTTCCTAAGGCGGGGGGGGGAAAAGTAGATTCAAGCAAAAAGCAGCAAAAGAGGTTTTGGTTTGGAACTCTTAATTATCCGGAAATCTTTGGTCTAATTTCGGTTTATTCCCACCACAGTGGAATTTTATCTCTCTCTGCTGCAATCACAGGAAATGGTTCTGCAGTGCCCGGAGACTCAAGTCAAGTACAGGTTTTCAACGGGGAAGATTTTAACTCTTCTGCAATCACTTAAGGATAAATAAGAGCAGGATTTTAAAAAAACTGTAGGAAAAACTGTGAGGAGAACTCTGTTGCAATATGGAAAAGATTGAGACGAAAAAAGAACAGGTTACTAGTGTATCTAAAAAAATATAATTTTTATCCCCAAATGTTGTAGGCATCATAAAATATGCAGGAATCCTATTCCCTTGATCCTTATGAATGGACCCATATTTTATTTACTGCTTTATCAAACACCCTCTATCTCAGTTACTGATTGTAAATTTCTTTGACTCGTGAGTTAAGTGATCATGAAAAACACCTTACATTTCCTACCATAGTAAATGTAATTTCTCCCCCAACAGTGGCCACTAAGAACAGCCCATATTTATGTAGTAGCCATTCCTGAGTGTGGCTTTCTGACAGTTATTTAACCACGGAAAATTTAAGATATGTTTTCAATGTTCACCTACAATAACCACTTTTCCACATATGTCAAAGCCAAACCAGCAGTACCCTTAAGAGCCTGAACATCCCAAGCATCCATCACTGGAAGGAGATTGGAGAGAGCATCAGTCTTTATCAGGAAAAGATTTATAGCACATCCAAGGCTTCCCAGTAGCTCTTCTTTACTTTGTTCTCTTCACAATCTTGCTATTTTTTTTGGTGCTCTGGAGTGCTGAATAAAGCCTGGTCCTCCCCCTGCCCATGTCTGAATCAGGAATACAAGATCAGCTTGGCAAACCCAGTCAGTATTCAACTCCTCTTCATTATTCTGGTAAATGACCTATTTTTAAAGAAACATTGCCAAACTTCCTAGAATTAATCCTCCTGCCATTAACATTACTACAGTGAAACTTCCCTTTTTTTGATAAAGAAGGGAAAGGGCTGGATGATGCAATTTCCTTTTGTCAGCAATTACACTTTTATGAAGAGGTAGCTGTCAGCACTTACAGACCTCGCAGCTGCAAGGACTTTGTGGCAGCTCACAGGCTACTCAGCAAGGAACAATTATGGTTAGTGTTGTTTTCATAAACCTTCCTAAACATGAAATACCTTATTTGGATTCTTAAGAGAGACCTTTCTTTTGACAATCCAGCCTTGAAAGCCACAGCAATAGGAATTATAGACATTCAGCTGGAAAGACTAGGAACCTTTTCTATGGGCTATTGAATCCTTCCTATTTTAGGGTCGTGAAGCACCCTTGGAGCACGTCCCAGACTCAGTCCCAGAACCTGTGGGAAACTGACATTCTGAGGCAAAAAAAGAGAGGGACTGGGAGCTTTTTTGCTTCAGGCCCCTCCTTGCTCATGCACCTCATAACTAGTGGCCACATATTTTCCTGCAGAGTTCAGATAAACCTTTCTTCTGTCTGTACAGCATTGCTGAGAATCCCCATGCTGCTCTCAAGTAGTCATACCTGAGCACTGGCTCTACTATTGTTATGTCTGATGGACAAGGAATTCCAAGAGAATAGAAGACAGTAATATGACTGAAATACTGCTCAGCTAATAATCCCTTTCCTGTGTCCAGTAGGGCATGGATGCTTTGGCCTCTGAATGCAGTGATGATCTGGGAAAGCTGAGAAGAGGTTTTAAGGAGACTCAGGTCATTGCAGAAGCTGGTTGAAGTGATGCACTCAGGGCATGGCCACTTTTTTTATGAACTCTTCTCACATACCTGCTTTTTCCACTATGCCCTTTACTCTTTCCTGAACCACAGTGTACCATGTAATGGCTTCATTTGGTACATTAGGCAATATTGGTTTTAAAGACCTCAAAATGATTTTCTAAACCTTGTTATGAGCTCTGTAGTCTGGTAGCCACTGTTCTGATAGTCAAGACAAGTCATCACATCTCAACTCATCAATGTGTCACCATATCAATGGAAACGAGAGATTTAGATTACTCTGATTTATTTGAGTGTTTAACTCCCTTAATCACCTGTGAGTCATGGCCAATTTGCTACTACTTATCCATCCCTTCTTCTGCTTCAATCTCCAGCTATATGCTTTGGGTTTACCTTGACTTTTTGTGGGTCTCAATGCAGAAAGTATTCATATTGAGGGCAGCACATATATGGTTGCTTAGCTTTAGGCACTTTGTACTTAACACTTTAAATAAAGTCAGCAGATCATGCTTAAAATTGTTTGCATAGGTCTCAATAATACTGAGAATAATAAAGAATTCAACCTCTTTAACTCGCTAGTATTGTCTGAGGTGAAAGCATGAATGTAACTGCAGAGGGTTTATCTTTTGATATGTGTTAGACCAGAGCTCAGGGCAACAGGAGCCTGGGTTTTTAAGAGCTATCAGAGTCCAATTAGCCATCAGAATGACAACCACACTTCTGCAGTGCCCCCAACTCTTGTAGAGTATTTTAAAATCTCATCTTCAAACTGTACCACTACCTGGCTAAAAGAAATTCCTTACTGTAGCTGAAAAAAATTCCATACTGTGGCTGAAAAAAAAAATAGATTTGATGATTTATCAAAACGAATAGTGGTGTAACATGTTGGAAAGATGGCCTAAACTAGTGTGGTTTCATTTACTTCAGTAGTGCTAGGCAAATTTACATTGTTGTTATTGCACTGCTTCTACCAGATTCCTTAACATATTTTGAGTTTTGATGATGTTAATACCAAATTTAAATTGTGTGGAAGCCATTTTTTTTTCAGCACCTTTTGTGACTTCTTTAGGAAAAGGACTCAAAGACTTCCATAAGTAAGTAGAAGCATAACTTTTCCCCAGCAAAATTTCAGTTCAAGATTAAGCTGAAAAGGGCAATGAAGAGTAGATATGTGAATACAGTCATTTAATATTTATGCTTTCGTGAAGGCACTTATAACTTTACCTTCCATTAGTGTGAAAAACAAGTTGAATGACTGGATGAATATGTTTACCTGGGACCAGGAGCTGCAGTTGACAGCTGTATCATTAGAGACAAATGTATCAAGAAAGAAAACCATGCCATGCCCAAGGTGATGTGGCGCGTGTGTTTTGTGATCATGCGCCTTCTGTACAGCCAGCGGAGCAGAGTAAATATTCATTCCACGTGTTCCACAGCATCTGCTTCTCTCTCTACCTCTCACAGACCTAATGGGCTGTACCAGGCATCTCACAAATGGATGCCCTGTTCAACCACGGTAATAACTCTCCTGGATCATTAGACTGGGACTGATATCACAGTTTATGGCTAGAAATAATGGGTTCTGTTGGTCGTATTTAATAATGTTTCCCTTAAACATTTTGGTCTTTATAAAAATAATAATAAAAGGGATATATTGAAAATTGGATGGAACAAATGGTACTCTGCTGTGACTGAACTCAGTTTGGGGTGTGTTTCACGGTGGAAACCCTATGGATCCATGAGCGAGCTGCTGTACCTCTGGCACTCACTTCAAATTCCAGTTAAAAATATGTAAGCACGTGGATTCCTACAGTGTTGTGAAAAAGATTTTGCATCTCACCATGCATCTCTTGCCAGCTTTTGTTTCCACCTGAGCTGTGAAGGTGCTCATGGGGTATTTCAACCACCTCAACATATCCAGGAGGGACAGCACAGTAATGCATTGGCAATCCTGGAGGTCCTTTGAGCGCATCAGCTTCTTCACCCAAGTGTCAGAGGAGCAGAGGAGAGTTGCTCACTGGACCTCACACTCACCAACAAGGAGGGGCTCACTGGGGATGTGAGGGTCAAAGGCAGCAGTGACAATGAGATGGTGGAGTTTGGGTTCCTGAAAGGAAGTAGGACAGTAAAAAGCAAGCTTACAACCCTGGACATCAGGACAGCAGGTTTTGGCCTTTTCAAAGGGTAGAGTTCCATAATATAAAGCCCTAGAGGAAAGAGTGGCCCAAGAAAGCTGGCTAATATTCAAGCTTCACGTCCTCCAAGGTCAGGAGCAATCTATCCCAATGAGGAGGAAGTCAGGCAAAATTTCTGCATGAATGAACAGTGAGCTCCCAGACTATCTCAGAGACAAAAAGGAAGCATAGAGGGAGATGAAGCAAGGCCGGGTAACCTGAGAGGACTGTAGATTCATTGTCAGAGCATCCAGGGGTGAAGTTAGGAAAGATAAAGCCCAACTGGACTTCAGTCTGTCTAGGAATGTCAAAGACAACAAGAAGGGCTTCTATAGGTAAACAGGTAACAAAAAGAAGATGAGGGAAGGTGTGGATGCATTCACTGCTGAATGAGATGGGAGACCTCTTTACACAGGATGTGGCAAAGGCTGTAAAAATGCCTTCTTCACCTCAGTCTTTACTAGCAATGCTGACCTTCAGAAATCCCAGGTCCCTGAAACCAGGGGATCTCTGTATCAGAGGAGACATAGCATTGGTGGACAAGGATCAGGTTAGACAATATTTAAGCAGACTGGACACGCACAAGAAGGTCAGGAAGAAGGACCCAGGCCAGTCAGCCACAATTCAGTCCTTGGAAGGTGATGGAGCAGCTAAACTTGGAAACTGTTTCCAGGCACATGAAGAATCAGACAGTTGTCAGGAGTAGCCAACATGGTTTCACCAAGGGGAAGATGTGCTTGACCAACTTGATAAACTCCATGGTGAAATGACTGGCTTTGTAGATGAGAAGAGAACAGTGATTATTGTCTACCTACATTTCAGGAAGGATTTTGGCTCTGACTCCTCTAAGATTCTCATAGTGATCATGAATATGAGCTGGATGAACAGTGAGTTGGATTGAATAAGGGATGAACAGATGTGTCCAGAAGGTGGTGATGAGTGGTCAGAAATGTAATTGTAGACCAGTCACTGGTGGTATATCCCAGGGATGAAGATATTTATATATATATTATATATAAATATTAACAGTATTAAATAAAAATAAATAATAATAATATATGAAATGTCCTCCTTCATGATCAGAATGATGGTGCAAAGTGCACCGTCAGCAACTTTGCTGATGGCACAGATCTGGTAGGGTGGCTGATACAGCAGAGGGTTGTGCTGCCTTCCAGAGGCACCTCAAGGGGCTGGAGATAGGGGCTGACAGAAACCTGAGGCATTTCAGCAAGGGGAAGGACAGGGAGCAGTAACCCCAGGCATTGGTGTATGCTGGGGCTGTCCATCTGAAAGGCTGTGAGGGTGACCAAAGCCTGACACACTTGCCCAGAGAAGCTGTGGAGTCTCCATTGTTGGAGGTATTCCAAAGCCATTTGGTTGTGGTCCCAGGCAGCTTGATCTAGGTAGCCCTGCTTGAACAGAGGTGACCAGATGACCTCCAGAGATCCCTTCCAACCTGTAGCAGTCCGTGATTCCTTTGGTATGATGGGAGCCTTTGGCCAATGTGCTGTGACACTTCTGTTCTCACCCTTAGACTCTGGGGGTAACAACTGGGTGTGATTCATTTCACATTCTGCTATTCCCATTTAACACATTCTATGTATTCATTACTGTGTTCCTACATGTGAAGCAGGCCACACACACAAAAACAATCTTCTCCCTTCTCAACAAATTAAAACAAACAATTTGATGAGTCAGTAATTTACACTGTTTATCTCTTTTTATGTCAACAATCCCAAGACCTGGAACAACACATAATCATAATGATTATAGACATAATGAGCTGATTTATTACGTAGTCACCACATGGTCTTCTGGTGCATATTCAGCTGTAATGATGTCAAACAATACAACTGGAAAATCTATCTGCTGAGACAACTGCTGCCTACTGGGAACAATAAATTATGCTAATGCACTACCAGACACATGGTTTCTCTGGACTCAGTGCTCCATCTCTACTTAAATTATGTATATAGCAAAAGCCTTTGACATTATTAGAATTTCAGGGAAAATCATTTGGGGATTCTTTTAAGGAGTGGTTGTGAGTGCTGAAGGTAAATGTAAGTGAAATACTCTCCCAATACAGTTCTGTGATATGGAATCACTCCTACAGTTGTACATTTTCACTGAGTTTAAGAAACTGTTCTGATTGCACATCTAGTTCTGCCTACTTCTTTGGCTGTGCAAAGTGTTATTCCAGAGGGGAACATCCTTTGACAGGGCTATCACAGCTACTTTCATATCTTTGCATTTCATTGCACAAGACAGAAACTTCTCCTCATGCTACTGAGAGAACCATTCCTTGGACCACTGCTAAAGATGTTTATGGCTCACAGTTGCCCCATAAAACACGAATTTTTATGCTGATTCATACAACAGGTGAGATGAAAAGCAAATGTAATAGGTGCTGCAAGGTGAGGAGATAAATGATGTGTGAATATGTGCAAGCATGGAGGATGAGTACCATGATCAGTAAAGAGGGGAGATAAAAAAAACTGAAGAGGAGCAGAGGCTCTTCTTTAAATATAAGGAATGTCAAAACCCCAAGAATGACTATATATACCATAGGTCAGTGTAGAACCATACGCCCAAAAAGAAAAAAATCTGGATTTAAATCACTTGTTCATATGATCTCTAAACATGTCAGTGCTCCACTGGAACAGAAAGCCTTACATTAATTCCAGGCAGCTGACAAAAATAAAACATCAGGTGTTTCTGTTTCCTGGATATATTCACTAATTTTCATTAGAATCCCACTGACAGAGGGTCTCAATTGCCTGATGCAACTGTGCTTTGTAAAACAGCATTCCTGGTTATCATCTTTAATTTGCCTGTGCATACATTATTCCTGCATTCTGTATAAAAATGTCTGATTTACTTTCTCTTGGCCATTCTTTGTGTTGTATCTATCAAGATAATGTATCTATCAGTCATCTATCTAATATGTTGTTTCATATAAAGTAAGAAGTCAAATATTTGCAAATTGTTGCCTTTTCATGCATCTCTTGTATCTCTTGTCCAGACATGGTTCTAATACCATTGTTGGTATCAGAAACAGGTAATAGCTGCTCTATTTATCTGAATACATAGAAATTATATCTTTTGCTGAAAAAGCTTAGCTGTAGCTCAGCTGTACTCAGTGTAGTTGTTTCTAGAAGCAGAGCTTAATATTTTTAAAAAGCCTGTTTTGTCTTTTTTTCCCCCTTCTTTTCTTACCATAGCAGTAATTGCCTCCAGTTGATCAAACCAACTGATTTTAGAGTTTCTCAGTTTAAAGTAGGTCAGGCCATGTCTTCTGTTTGTCTGGATTACTTTCTGTTTGAGCTTTCATGCATGTTGTAAACAGCTCACCCAGTCACACTGGACAGCCTCATCTGCAGACTCAGCCAGCCCCCTGCAAATGGACACAAATGTGCCCAAATGGACACACTGCACCTTCCACGTGGGCTCCTCTGGACCAGGCTTCACCACAGGGATTGCATTGGTTTAGTTTCACTTGAATGGACAAGGTCTGCCTGAGAGCTTCTCCCTCCCTCTTTGTGCTTGTAGCTCTTTCTGCCAGGCTGATTTTCCACTCCACCTTGGCTATGCTCCCTTTACAGTCCTTCCTTGCTGCAGGGATCATTCAAATGCTGTTCCTAGCACCAAGAATGTGCATCATTTAAGCCAGGATTGAACTGATCCACTGGGAATCAGCTGAAATCATATAGAATGGGCCCTTTCTATATGATTTCAGCATTTTTATGACCTGCGAACCTACAGAAAGCGTTTTGAGACAGGCTTTCTGCAGCACAGACCATCTCTGTTTCCCTCTCCAGTTCTACCAAAACACATGTCCACTTTAGCTTTTGGTGAATTGCATTAGGGATAGCAGCATGATTGTCACAAGGTGTTTTGCCTGATTATTAGTTAAAGGTGTTTTTTTCCTCTGGAGTTTGAGACCAGGTCAAGGTTCAGTGGTTCACAGGGAGATTGGGAAGAGTCCTGCCTCACAGCTGCAGAGCAAGAAGATATTTTTTCTGTCAGTGCTAAGGAAATGTATTGTCAAAAAATTGTCTCTGAGCTCAACACAACTGAGACTGAAATTTCTAGGTGACTTCTGATCTCAGTGGACAAGGCAAAAATCATGGAATCAGTCACAGATGGTAGATGAACAAATGTTTTACTGTCCCCTTAAAGTCAACATCCCTTAATATAATTTCAGGAGAACCTGACCTTTTCTTTGAGCTAAAAATTTTTTAGACTCCTGTTAACCAGGGAAAAGGGCAGGGAGAAATAGCTGAAACTAATTCTAATAATTTTATATTATCTTGCCTACTGATAAGATATTTGAATAGTGCTCAGCATGGAAAAATAAGGTAAATTTTCCATCCACATCTAATGGGAATTTAATGTCACATTGCTTTATGACAGAAACTTTGATTAATTAGCAGCATTCTAAACTCAGAAACTAATGGTCTGTGAGTTTAGCTTGTTTCTAGAAGGTGATTAACTTAAAAATCACTAAGACTTGTTATTTCTTCTTAGACTCATAGACTCATTTAGGTTGGAAAAGACATTTAAAATCACCAAGGCCAAGCATTAATCCAACATCAAGTCACTCCCTCTGTCCTTTCCCTTTAGATTTGGTAGGATGAGGAACCTTCTACTAGCAAAGATGTTCTAACCTCTTCTTCTGAGGATGGTATCAAAGTTTTCTCAACTGATATCAGTTTTCTCAACTAGCCATGAATACAAATGCACTTTACAGTGTAGCTTGCCAGATGGAGTAAGAATCACAACATCTCTCTACTTCAGATAGCAGAGGGAAGACTATTTTTTTGTGGCAGATCTGTTGAGAATTTCAGGCATATTTCAGGCAATGGCACAAGAAGAAAAAGTATTTTATTGTTGGCTTTGTGAAGTAAAGCCAGATACTATAACTGACCAAACGACTTCGTGTTTTTTGTCCATGCTGTAGCAGCAAGGCAAAAAAATGTTAGTTTTTATGATATACCTGACAGAAAACATCCCCACTGTGAGTAAATTTTATTATATTGGTTTCAGGAAGCATTGTAGAGGTATAATAGTGGTGAAAACTCCCCAGATTCCAGAAAGATATGATATTTTAGAAAATACACTACCTAGAATACACAAGCCTGGCTCTGTCTTTCATTTACTCCCTTACTATTGTTATTTGCCCTTCTTCTTAGCTGAATATAAAGTGCTATTCTGTGTAGCTAAGGAGTGTTAAGATCAGTGCTGTGTGTGTAGCCAGAGGTATTAAAAAGCACTTCCTGACACCATCAACAGCACTGAACCTCTGCCACACTAAGAGCACCCCCGAAAAAAAACCCAAAACACCTGTAAATTAGAAACAAATTACCTAGATGACCATCTGAGAGGCTGAATATTTTAGAGTAAATTTGTTAAAGATGCACTCACGGGCTTCACTACAGTTTACAGATTAGTCACCAGAACATTCCTAGTTGGCACAGAAATGTGAGTTGTTTTGGAGCTGGAGGACTCCAAGAGTCTCACTGCTCTTTTGGGTATGAATATTTTCTAGCCTAACAAATGACCAAGGCTGGTTCAAGTATTTTGGGAAAGAATTTTCTTTTTTTACAAATATGAGAAAGGCAGAAATGGTTCAGTGGTTGGAGCACTGGATTCTGACATGATTTTATATCCATTTGAGCATAACCATAGATCTCCTTCGTGATGCCAGTCAAACTCTTAGGGCCTTGTCTCTCTCTACAGGACAGTTTCCCAAGCATATCAGAATTGGGAGCTATTTGGAGCAAAGGAGATAGCTCTCTGTAAAACAAGGCTACCAGGTTTTTAGAGTTTTTTCCCTTCTTTTCCGAGCTTGCAGCAGAGTAAGACATACCTGAGTACTGTGATCACCAGAGCTGGCAGAGAAGACTCAGTCTAGGTTTGCTTTGTCTGAGCTTTTGTTGTGTGAAACAGGAAGAGACAGAAAAATCAGTGGTAACCATATTGCCAGTCGATGGTTTACAAAACCTGCAGATTTGATCTTTGGGAATAGAAACTACCTGAAACCTATATCATGTACAAAATTGCACCTTTTTAATGGCTAATAGTGTTTGACAGGTTCTCCTGGGCTTTGACATTTCTTCCCACAAGGAAGATGTGAAAGAAGCCAGACAGCTCAGGCCAAGGATCTCACCCATGTCTGCTGCACCAGAGCAGCTTTTCTTCCCCCTCATTCTTCCTGTGGAAGGTTGACTGATCCCTTTTCCTGTGAATCCTAAGGTATTCCAGGAAACAGATAATCTACTCTCTCCCAGGAAATAAAAAAGTTAAAATCAAAGTATTACAAGAGTGATACCATTTGGGCTTTATATAGATAAAATCTTTTTCAGATTTGTTTGCCATGTTGGCAGCCTTATGCTCTGGGGCTTTGCAAAAGGAAATCACCCATTTGCCAATACAGCAGAGCAAGCATTACAAAATCTGTCCAGCTGTGCTCTGGTGAAGCAGCTGCTTGGTATCATGGGATGCATATTGACATGGTGCTCCCTTGTCAAATAGCACAGAACTGTTTCCTGGTTGACAAAATGCTCTGGGCAGCCTAGTGGCTTTCCCCGATCTAGTTGGTAATTCCTGCAGTCTCCTACCCCTAGAAGAGCCATAAAATCCTCTCATCTGACACCACTATCAAACACAAAGACATTCTCACCCTTATGAGTCTCCACCAGATCACATTTCCCCGTGCTCCCATTGGGAATGACCTCAGCCCTCATGTGATGGCACCTTTCACCCTCCCATCTTTTTCCTATTTGTGATAAATGGTTATGAGTCAGTTGCCCTTTTTTCCCTCCTGTGATGACATCCTGATGGGATGACTGCAAAATCAGGGGCCTGGGACAAGTTCTGCCTTCCTGCTCATCATCAGATTCAGCAGCTGTGAGACCCTGGATGCGGTCACTGAACAGCATGCCAAAGTAGTGAGAGTATAAAGCAAATAAAGATCCTCTTCCCTCTATTGCTTCTATATAAGAGAGAAAAAAATGCAGAGTTCTCAGCAATTGTGACCAATGCTTTCTGTGGTTATATACACAGACACACACACACAGAAATATATAACCCAGGATAAGGTTTTCCATGCCTACATCCTCATGCTGTATGACTGGTTGCTTCAAAGGAGCTGGAGCTCTCAGGTTATTTTTAATGCTCAGCGCCCTAGATATACCTAGTTGGATTTAGAGGAGCAAATTGTACCTGTTTTTCTTGCCGGAGTACTCTGAGCCAGCATTTTGATCAAAGTGAGGCAAACTGGCAATACTGTAAGAGGCAATCATTACCAGTAAACTGAAATCAGTGGATCTCTGGCAATTTAAAACAGGTAAGAATCTGCCTTTAGCAACAGGGAAAGCCTTGAAGCTTGTCTGAGAGGTCTGGTAAGACACAGCAATCCTCAGCAGTGATAAAGCTGTCATGATGAGCTGAAGCTAAAAGCTCTGGGTTAAGTGGGCATCCTGGGACTCACAGAGTGGCACTGCCAGATACAGCAAGCCCCTGGTTAATGCAACAACCCTGAGAAATGAAATAGGTGGCTGCCACAAAGTAGATGTGAAACTGCTTTGCTGGTCACTGAGAGCTGTAAAGAGCAGGGGAAAAATATGGTGGCATGAGCCAGGCTGGGTCTTGAGAAGACACATGGAATTCCAGTCAGAAAAATTCCTCAGGTTTTGAAAACAGTTGTAAATTAATTAACTCTCTCTGTGTGTTACCTTTTTGTAATACTCAGAGAGGGCATGATTCTTACTTCCAGCAAAGTACCATGTTTCTAAGTCACTGGAATAACAAACATTTTAAATTTATAGGGGTCTTTTTCGATCAGCTCTTTGCCTAAGTATAAATCACTTTTCCTCGTTACAGGGGAAAAAAACCCATAAATACGACTTGACATTCTTATCACCTATCCATTCCCCAACTAAAAAGATTTACTGTGTTGCTCTCTGGGAAACATTCCTGTAGTTATGGGACTCATGTAGAAAAACTCTGCTGTGAGACAACCTTATGTGTCTGGGAGATGTAAGTTGAACTCCAGTAATCTCCATGAATCTATAGTACATTAGCTGCAGATTGCAAAGGATGGATAAGACTCTGCTGTTTTTCACTTGACTTTGACATAACTACCATAAAAGCCATATACTCTACAGAACTTTGTGAGGTATGAGAGGCTTGTGGCCATTAAAATTTGCTGGAGTATGGCTTACTATTCAAACCAGAATCTCTTAAGGCAGCGAATTCTTTGCTAATATCTTCGGTGTAATTGAAAAATTGATTTGTATATGGTGAATGTTACTTGAAGCTGTAGTCTTTGCAGATTTGCTCTAGTTCCTTTTAACCTGAACGTGTATGCAGAAGTATCCTGATTCCAGGAGAAACCAATATCCTCCTTCAGGAGTCACCACAGAGATTTTTTTTTTTCCCAAATTGATGTCCCCAGTTTTCCAAAATGTGTGATTATTCCACACGTTGCTGCTCTGATGGAAAGGCTCACACTGCTCATTGGTATAGCTGCCTGAGAACTGTCTTCAGCGTAGAAGATTTGGTTGTGACTGGTCCTTAAGTGGCTTGGCTGTAACTGCTCTTTAAGTGGCTTATCCTAGTGGACACAAAGGCAGCAGCCTGTACCAGGTGGTGTACAGCCATGCTGATAACACAGCTGGTAACAAAGCCTCATCCTTGGCAGGCCCTTTGCAAGAAACTCTGGCTCCCTGTAACTCCTTCTGAGCTCAGCACAGCATCAGACTTTACCACAGGCAGAAATAAACAGAAACTTCAGTAATTAATGAAGACAGTATTGGTAAGCCTTCATTTTATCATTTCCATTAAAGTTAATGAATTTGCTATTGATACTGAGGCCATAGGATTATCTTCCTGTACACTTTAACAGTTGTCTATTGTGCATATACATATAAAGAATTCACACTTGATATTAAAAAGGAAAAAAAAAAGTTAAAAATCTGTTTATCTTAGGTGAAGAGCAGTATCAGCTGGTCACGCACAAAGGAAACTCACTGCTGATTCTGTTCACCTGACTCAGCCCATCTGGGTTTTTTTGACTGAGCTGAATCCTTTGCACTAGAATAAATGGCAGGCTGCTGGGAGTTTTTCTAAATGAGCCCAGGAAATCCTTGCTGAGTGATTGAAAGCTACTTCTTCCTGTGATCCATCCTTCCTGGCAGGAATTGCCATCCTCAGGTCTGAGAGAGCAAAGTACGTGATTCTTAAAGCCATCTGTCTTGTGATTTTAATAAAAATCCTTGAAGCCTCAGGCACTCAAGGAAATCTTTCTCTGTATTGACTTCATTCTACATACAGTGAACTGTGGTGAGGGAGTGGAATAGGCAGAGGAGGAAGTGAAAAAAAAAAAAAGGGAAGTTAATTCCTGCTTTACTTGAACCAGAAAGAGTTGCAAGTCCATTTTTTAGTGCCTTGAAAACATTTGTTGGGACTCTGCGTAGGATCATGCTGAGAGCCCTTGTGCAGATGTTAAAGTGGCTCTTTTCTGCTAGTGATAAATCTATGCCATGAACTTCTTAATTCATTCCTGTCAGACTCAGTCGTGCATTTGTCTATGCTAGTTTTAATGTGGGAACAGTGATTATCTTGCTTATCTTTGAAATTTTTCCCTGTCTGGAGTGATGGGGTTTTTCTTACTGGTTCCTTTCACTGATTCCCTTTTCTCCTCCTGTACCAATTCTCTGCATTTACTTTTAGTTATGCCAATTACCTGTGTGTGAAGTGAACACTGAATTTATCATCACTGCATAATAATTCCAAGGAAGTCTTGGGTTGCAAAGGTTTTTATCAAAGGCCACAGTTGCAATCTATACCTTTCCCAGAAGATCTTCTTCTCCCTATGATGCCACGCCAGGTTTTGAGCATAGGGTCACTGTTGTTCCTTCCTTTCTTGGCTTAGGTTTACCTTTTGCTGTCCTAGGGCCTTCTCATCTGATGATTTTGGCAAGTCTTTTGACCCACAAACAAGCATCACTGTCACAGCAAGGTGAAGCTTACAAGAACTTCCTATGTTGCCTGTTGTCTCAGGAGTGTGGCCTTCAGAAGCATCTCAACCAACACACAAGCAGAGCACGTCCTGTACTTTCCCTCAGCCATTGGTGACTCTTCAGCATCACTGCCCATGAGCTTGCACACATCCACCAGCAGCTAAATAATTCAAAGGCTGCTGAGGGATATATTGGAAAAATTCAATTGGTCTTCTAAAAAAGTGTATATTAATGAAGTGTGTCTATTTATGAAACCACTTTAATAGGCAGCAGGAGAATTGTTGAGAATTCTGCCAAGGGCAACGGGTACAATTTATACTGCTAACAGAGGATATTATTCACATCTAGAAGAATAAATTGGATATCACCAATGCACTGAATTACTCTCTTGAAATAGAGGTGGGGAATAGAAGACAAAATAATATCCCAAAAGCATTAAAGAATCCATCAAAGAGTTTAGAGTTTTTATTAAAAACTGTAATCAAAGCTGGATCCCATTGTGCTCTCAGTCTAGCTTAATGGTTGGCAATGCTCCTCTGATCTCAGTGGCATTGCTAAGAAGGAAGTCAGCACAGTCAGAAGCAGATTCTTTTTAGTCTCATTTTCTTAAGTTAAAAGTGAGCTGAAGAGAAAAACCTATTTATTTACCAAGATTGATGAGAAGAGGCTAGAGAAATGAAAGCAATACTCCCTCCTGTGTTCAGCTGTATTGCAGAACTGCAGAGATTAACCATGCCATCTCCAGGGACAGTTCCCTCCTCGTCACAGATGTGAGCCATTCTTGGCAGCAGGGCACAGGAGAGCTGGCACACCCTGTGCCTGCCTGTTTGCCCCATGCTACTGCCTGGCCCCCATTAAGTGGCACCACAGTGTTTATTAGGACTCAGGTGACAAGGCTCAGCACTGGCTAAAGCTGAAGTTCAAATTTTTTTTTTTTTTTAAGATTTTTTTAACTGCTTGGCACAGGCTAGCACTGTATGAAGGGAGAGTATCCAAAGGAAAAGAAGGTGCAAGATGCACCTAGGGAGAGATAAGACAAAGTCAGCTCCTTTTCTGAAACTCACTGGAAGTTTTGTAACATTCCAGAAAGAGCAAACTGAGCCCCTAATAAAAAATGTCAGTGTCCCAACCTCTAAAAAAGCCAGAACCATTAGAAATGTCTCATGGCAATGTTAAAGCCCGTATGTTTTTCAAACGTTTAAATTTCTGGAAAATACAGCATAGCCTCTCCCATGAGCTGAGCACTGATGTGCCAGCTTTAGCTTACTGACTCCTCAGAAGTTAAAGAAAATTGTGTAAGGAATGGACACAAATGAGTTAAGTCTCTGACACAGAAGAGATGAGGTGTGCCTGTGGAGTAACCAACATGTTGCTTTTCCGTCTAAGTCAGCAGTGTGTGGATTTTTCTCTTGTGCTGCATGTGCTGTTTACTGACTCATTTTAATTGTCTTTCCACAGATGGTAACAATGTGCTTGCTATCTTTAGCCACTGGACTCCGACTTAGCCCTGTCTCCTCCAGGACTTTTCCCTGCCTGGATGATACAGGAGCAAGGACAGCCATTTTGGACACGTGAAATAAAGGTGCAGAGGGGGATTCAGCAGGGGGGAGGCAAAAAGGCAGCTGCCTAAGATGGTTTTTCTCCCCTTATATGGATTTTTTGATCCTCATGCAATACAGAGCATGCAGCTGGGTGACATTTTTCTGGAGAGCTAATGCTGATCAAAATTCAAGCTTCTGGAAAGTCTAGGGAGACGATGTAAGCTGCTAGGCCAGAGCATCGTGCCCTCATGTATTTCATCACTTTCCCAGGGCCAGCTAGCACTCTGCTGAGAAATTCCTGTGTGTGACTGGCTGGCAGGCAGGATGCTCCAGGTCCCTGCCCCATCACCTCCATGTGGAGGACACAAAAATGTACAAAATTTGATGGAGCTTTCTCCAGGATATTTGGCTTCATCTGGCAGCAGAGGGGCCACACACACAGTGCTTGCTTGAGGACTGCCAGAGGGACGTGGGGGAATGGAGTTTCAGGGCAGTTCTCAGGGGCTGCAGTCCTGCCTGCCTCCTCCTCACAGCTGCACCCTCCTGCCTCTCCTCAGACCTGCATAAACACTCCCTTGCCTCCATGGTGAGCTGGAACAGAGGGCTAATGAAGGCAAAAAGTATCACTCTCCAAATTATTAATTTTATATCTAACCAGCTCTCCAAACCATCTCACCACAAGAGTACAGGGACCTCAAGTGAAGGGTGGGAAGAGGAGTGAAACCTCCAGTGATAGTCTTGGCCTAAGCTGTTGTGGAACTGTACTAAAGCTGTGGATCAGGTCCCAGCACTCCTCTACCACTTCTCTTTAAAATGCTGGTATGAAAAGCCATTGCTTCTTAGTTCTGCTTCAGAAACAAGAAGAAGGCCTTTCAGTTTCTATAAATGGAAACCTGCCCTTCTTACCATATGCCATCATAGCCCAAGGTTTAATTCAGAAGAAAGAGTGGCATTTTCAAGGTTTGAAAGATTAAAAAAAATACTATCATGGATCTCACCACATAGTGGTCACTAATGAAGCAGGGAACTTATGAAATACTGTGGATATAGAAACACAGTTTGTCCTGGAGGGCCTGAGTGGTCCCATACAAGCGAATAACTTGTGATAGGTACAGTAAACTCATTTAATATACAACATTCTTCATTCCATATTTTCACAAGGCTTTACCAGTGAAGCCTCATTGTCTGTTGCTGCATAAGTAGTACCATCATATAACACAGAGCAGCTGACCAGGAAACGTGAGGAAGTTTCCTGCAGAAATCAGGCAGATGGATCCAGGGCCCTGCCTACTTTTCATTGGACTGCCACTGGAAGGCAAGTGCCTGTACAGAATTCACCAAGATCTTCAAGTGGGTCAGGCATCCCCACAGGACAGCTTGATTAAGCTGAACATACCATTCAAATTTCACCCACAAAAGTAAAAGCTTTCAGATTCTTCCCTTGAGAGGAACTTCAGGTGATGCCAGGTTGGCAGCCCTCTAGACGTTAACCTTAGAAGCCCTAAAATCTCTAATTCCACAAGCAGTACATCTGTAAAGCATGCCTATTATTCACTGCTGTGCTACTCCAGCTGAATACCAAAGCAGCTCTGTAACTGGTGCAAAATCTGACTAATGAAGTGCTAAATCAAGCCCAGCAAGTAGAAGGATTCAATTCTTTTTTAGTTCAAAGCTTTTGCAATTAAGGGTAATTATGAACCAATATTTAAACTGCTTCTGTTTCAGTTTTCCTGCAGACGAGATTTGGGTTTTGCACACATAATACTGTTTCCTTTCAGTAAATATTTCAGTAATAGTATAAGTGGTCTGTTATCATGTAGTAAAAATCTGTTGCAACATTTATTTACTAATAGCTCTGAACTATTCAGAAATGGCCAAAAAAAAAAAAAAAAAAACCAAACCAGCAGCCCAGTCTGGAAATGCATGAATGGGTTTGCAAGAGCGCTGTTTGCTTTTTCCCTGTAAGCTTCTATTGCTGCAGGGAAATTTGATTTATGAAGCCCTGAGTGCATGTCTGCTTCAGACCCTGGCCTGTTGCTTAATTTAGCAACAAGACATCAGCTGTGGATTGGCTGCCTTGGAGCAGCACAGCAGTTGGGCTCACTCTCGCTTTCCCTTGTGTAAGGTCACTTTCTCCACCAGCTTGAACGTGTGATGTGCTGCATACAAATAGACAGGCAAAGGCAAAAGCCTGTTGTGAAAGCTGTCTGGCTCTCTGGTACTCATCAACAACATTCAGCCTGCTGCAGCTGAAATGACACTGCCTTACTCCTCCCACCTTATACCTTAAGCCTCCCTTCAGCCCTGCTCTGTTTCTGCAGGTGTTTTCCTCCAACCTCCCGTGCTTCTCATTCGCTTTGCTATTTTCTAGCACCTTTATCCAAGAGGCTTTGTTTTGCAGACACTTTGGAGCGGTGACAGACCATCTGAGCTCCAGACTGTTCAGTTCAATAGACCAAAAGGAAGGTGACATGGCAGCTGGAGTAAGTATCATACCATTTAACACGCGTAGTGGGAGGCAAGGGACTCTTAAGTCTTACAACTTCACATGCTGACTGGCTGGAAGATGGTGGTGTAATAGGTAAAAAACACGAGTCCTAAAGGGTTCAGCACCTAAATTTTAGGTGTTTTTTTGGTGGCTTTTTTTTTTTTTTTCCAGGCATGTGTCTGTGTTTTCAGAACATGAAGTAAAGTTCCTTTCTATTTTTACCTTTTAGCCCCTTAAGTGTATATTCTTTATAACCCAGTTTGGGTCTGGAAGAGCTGCAGTCGCTCCTGCAAGAATGAAATTGAGGATATGGTCCATTGTAAAAATTAGCATTTATCAGATGTTCAAGAACAGAGATAAAGCAATTTTTAATGTCCTCTTCCAGCAAGTGCAGAGCTTATATCTCTAAAAGTTGCCAACCACTTTGGTTGGATTAGCCCTTCAGTTATTGGCTTCAGAAGGTGTTCTACTTGCCTCTGCACCATGTGCCATATTGGATATACATATTCCCATGGATGAAAGCTGTGTAGAGCTTCATAAGCAAAGCAGAGACATTCTACCACCATGGGGCAGTCCTTCTGCCAAGCAGCAGGCTTATTCAAGCAAAAAATAAGTCTCAAGAACCCTTTCTAATGAAATTTTTCACAGAATCTAAATATAGACATTTCTGTCAATTCCCTCATTAATAAATCACAAAGAAGAAAACACAATTTCTGTTTACACAGAAGACAAACCAAATAATATAACCTTTATTTAGCACTGGTTTCTGCTATGACTTTTTTCATAGCTGACCTTTTCTACTTCAAGAGAGATCTTTATAGAGAATAAGCAGGGATTGGGGGTGTAGGAAGAAATGAAATTATCTTGCTGAATTGATAATTAAGCAAGACAAGGGCCATGAAAATAATATATTTTCAAAGGTCTGGACACACTCAGTTGTCTTGGGCAACAGGACAACATAAGTGATGCTCTGCCCCTCCTACAGCCCTTCCTGTCCCTGACATCAGCATATCACTGTCATTAAAACTGTCATAAAAAAATAGACGGGGCTGATGGGCTGGCTGAGAGGAGCTGTGACAGCTGCTTCGCATGTGTCACTGGGTTTTATCACTCCATTACAGGATAATGATAATGATTAGCCTTGCCTTGCTCTCAGAATGGAAAGAGGTATTTTTGATGAAAGGAACTAAAAACTTGGTTTGGGCATCATGGCAAGATTTCAAGAATCAACAGCATCTGTCAGCACAACTCTGAGTAGTTATTCTAATCTGCATTCCCATGGCAAGTGCATGAGACAACCCCTGACCTGAAGGGCTCATAGGTTTAAAGAGAAAAGGGACATGGTGTGGAAGAGGAAGGCATTTTGGGGTGTGTTAATGTACAGTACTGAGTGAAATACATGCATATATGCACGGACATCTTGTACACAAATGTAGGGCAAGGCAGTTGCCAGCACTGCCTGCCAAGCAGCTTTTGCCTGTGGGATGCTGAGCTACCTTGTGCTCATGCCAGGTTGGTTTCCCACTCAGCAGGTGATGTGACAACTCATACAGGTTCTCTGAACTGTATGACAGGCACCAAACTCTTCCTGTTACCTGTATGTTAAACCAGGGTATCCTGAGTTAGCTCCTCTGATTTGGTCTGTACTCTTCACAAGGAGAGGGTTTTGTTCTGGGCTGAAAGCATTAGAAAATTAGTCAAAGGTTCTGGGTCAGTTGTAGACTTTCTTGTTAATGCTAAGGATTTAAGACAAGAGACATACACAAGGACCTAATTGCACAGATAATCTCAGTTCCTCATGCTCATTTATATAGTGTTTCAGGCTCTCAAACAAATCCAAAATGTTCCAGATAGTTATATCTGGTAACCATATATACTGGTAGGTATTCTCACAGTTTCTAGCATTCCTCTTCACTCTTCCTCTTACAAAGGAAGCAGAAATCTGATTGCAAACATACAAACATTGAATGATCTGAAAGAGTATCCGTTACACCAACAAGTATTTTGTGGCTTGTCTGGGGCCAGGGTCTACCATCTTTATTTAATTCTGAGTGTTTCTTGCTCAGGAGACAGTCCAAATATAATTAGTTTTTCCTCGGATTTAAGCATAGACTCGTGGCTTTAATGAAGTATCCCTTTTTGTGAAGATGAAAATGGAAGTTCTCAGCAAAGCAAGCACATTAAACTGTATAGTGGAACCATGGGTTCTGAAAATTGTTCAAGTCACATTCTCAGCTTTCCTCGCAGGGTAAAATGTAGGCTCGTTTTTCCAGAGCAATTATCTCTAAACAAGTTTTAATTTTTCCTACTTTTGGAATTTAGTTTCTTATTTCAGTGGGAAGTTCTTTGGACATGAAGGATTTTTCTTGTCTTGTGAATCTTCAAGAGAAGATGCACATGTTGCACATGCAACAAAACCATGGACTTTAAAGGACTTTTTGGGGCAAAACAAAGCCAGTAAAAAAAGCAGACAGAAAAGCAGACATCTTTCCCTTTAATCAAGTGGGCCCCAAATCTGAGATTTCTCTGTGGTGCAAGAGCCCCAGCTGTGCCACTGTCAGATGAAAATGCATCTTGACATTTGTTCACCTCCCTTGCCACTCGGTAGTTGGTCTGTACTGCTCCTCAGCTGGAGCTCTGTTGTGCTGTGCCAGCTAACACTTCACTGACCACAGGGGTCACTGACCACGAGGATCACTGACCACAGGGATCACTGACCAGGAGCAAGATGGACTCTGCACCCTGTGGTTCTGTCACTTACTGGCATGCAGGCTAGCAGAACCTCCATCTCGTATCTGGCCTCGTTCAAATCAGGTATCAGTGATGACTGAACCACTGGTGATCGTGGGACAACGGATATTGTATCTCAGCAAGTGCAAATAACTTTCTTCATTTCTTAAAGTAAGCTATCACTCCAGAAGAACTTTAATCTCTGTCTCCCAGACTCCTACATGTATCCCAGGGTTGATATGTTCTATAAACCCCATACATAGGCCAAAGCCAGAGAAGTCTCAGGTGTCATCTCTTCTGGAAGGTTCATTTCTTAGCAAAGCTGACCCACTCCTTTCCAGTTGAGAGAGGACTGTGGGTGGGCTAAACCATGAAGCAGGTAACTTGTGAGAAGGAGGATATTACAATTTCAAAACACACTAGCAAGACAAGATGCTAGAAAGACCTGTCTATGATCCACGTGGTGAGTGTAGGATCTGGCTGCACGCTGCCTGGTATCGGTGGAAGCAGAAGCAGTCATTCCTCTGGGGGTGTGTAATGAAGTCAAATATAGTTTGGGAGTAATCCAAAGATATCAATGTAATTGCTCAGTGCTACGTCTGCATGCTGTGCAGAGGAAGGAAATGGCAATTTCATTAAGCTGTTAGTGCAAATAACACACCTCTTTGTCTTGCTTAGTTCCTACATGTTACTCATGAGTTGTTGCCTTCACCATATTTCATTTGTATTAACTGAACTGTCACTTTGCAAAGGGGACACTGGCTTTCATTTTACAATCAGTAAAATTATTTAGTACATTCTGGTTTTATTCATAATAATACAGAATATATGTGCTCCTCATAATTGGCCTTTTGGCTTGCAAGATAAAGGTATGAAGTGCAAAAATATGGTACTTTATGAGTTCTGGATTGTAGTAGTCTTCAAAAATCAGCAAAAAAATAGCACAATATTCTGACCCATAATTACTTAAACAATAAAATTTGTGGGAGAAGCACAGAACATTTTAATGTTCATTTTAAACACAGTGACATTTTAATACCTGCAGAAGAATTCCTTTAGGTACTTGTTGAGAAGCATCATTTTTAACAGCCAGACTCTCCCACTGGCTGAGCAGGCAGATGGTTCTGTCCCATGGAGACGTGGAGGAGAAGTCACAGCAGGCAGCAGAGGAACAGCCTGCACATTTGGACAGTCTGCTTGGTTCAAGAGCCATGTAAACACCCCACACTTTCATCCCCTTCCCACCATCCTCATTTAAGAGAATGCAGCTCTGCTTTAAGTCGCTGCCACTGCTGCTTGAAGGTTCAGTGGAATGTTTTTAACCTTTAGCTAGACAGGAATGACCCAGCTCCTTCTGCTCTGTGGTGTTCCTCTACAGCACCAGATCCTTTGCTCTCCCTTCCAGACTGATTCTCTCCCTACCTGCCCAAGCTCTTCTCCCCCCTCCTCTCTGTGCTGCACCCCTGCAGTTGTTCCAAGTCTCTGCTGTCTCCATCAAGTGTTCCCTTCAGCCCTTTGCTTGGTTACTCCTGCCAAAGCATGCAGGGGTTTCAAGATCACCTTAATTTTTGACCAATGCTGCCACTCCATGTTTCTCATTTACTCCATGTCCTCCTGCAGAGGCAGCCCCACTGTATTTGTTTAGAGAGGCAGAGAAAAGCCTAAAGCAAAACTGTAAAAGCTGCCTCAGGGATTGCCAGTGCCTGTTCAAGTGGGTGGAACCAGGCAAAGCTATCTCCTAGACATTTCAAAAACCTGCTAAAGTGCCCAGTCTGTCATGATTTCATGCACTTACACTGTCAAGAAGAGCATTAGGAGAGAAAATTGAAATGAGTTTCTAACCTGAGAATATTTTTAGTTTGCAATCGAAGCGTTTTGGCATTCAGAATTGGAACTGCAATTTCCCTCTTCCCTGTGCTGATGGGATTTCTTGCTCCTTACATCTTCCTAGCAATTTCTAATGGAAACTGCACGTTTTCCATGTTTTTTGAGCAGTTTTCTTCATTCATGGAAATGGGAATCTTTTGATGCTTTCTAAGATTAGTCAAAATGTTTAAATCTTGCATGTTAATAAAACTTAGTTTTGAAATAGTGAATTTTGGCGAGAAGAAGATCTTTGCAAAAACCTTTTTCTCTAAAACCTCCTCAATTGCTTACAGAGATGGTTAGTATTTCAATGTTCAAAGAATGATGAAAAGAGAAAAGAATATAATATGCCTTCTTTGACTATCTCTATTACGTGCTGTAGAAAATTTAGTGAAGAGCACATGAACTTTGACTTTGAAAACAAAATGTCTCTATGTGCTTTACCTATGCATTTAGCACAATATCAGTGCTGAGGGCTTGGCTGGCTGATTTCAGAACTGCTCTCTTGATTGGCAACTTGCCTGTTACCTAAATGCCTTAAAAGGCAGTTTTGAGGAAAAGGCCTAAATTGCTTTGTTTGAGTTTTTTTTTAAAATTTTTCCTCAAGTTGGTTCCTGTGGCTGTGGTTCCACAATCTTTGATGCTGTAGCCGCATAAATAGGAACCAGCTAAATGAACTTAAACTGGATTGAAAGTTTACATGTGGTTGTGGCATTTTAAATCTGATTTACAATTGATAGTTCCTTCAAAATTAGACTTAATTCTTTCCAGCCAAACTAGTTTAAAACTAAACAATCTCATAGCGAGACACAACTGTTTAACCAAATGAGTAAAACTACACCCTACCCAGGCTGTTGGTCCATGATAGGTTTTTCTAGACACCAAACATGGGCAGAGAGAACCTCAGAAAAGCTGGTTATGCAAATTGTGAGGTACCTGGATTGTTGTTCTGACCCCTTTCAGCCTTGCCACCCCACTGCCCTCCCTCTGCTACCCCTGTGCCAGCGACACTGAGCTGTAGGATAGCTCCAGGCCAGAGGCTGTCTTTAGGCCAGCTCCACTGCACGGCAGATGAAGAGGAGGCAGGCTCAGGCTCAGCCAGAGCACACCTTCTGCAGCCACCAGAGCCTCTGTGACAATCCAGGTGGAGAGGTTTGGACACACGTCCCTCTGCACCCCTGCACGGGATGTTCGCAGCCCTGCTTGGCCCTTGGCCGCCTTTGGTGCAGAGCCAGACATCCACACTTTGACCAGAGGTAATTCCAGCTGGTGGGTCTTCAGGGGCACTGGGGAAAGGAATGAAATGGGTGATTCCATGTGTTGTTTCTATTGCATTTCAATTCCTTTAGCCCAAAGAATGTGAAGATGTTTTGTGAAGTCCTACATCACTGTGGGCAAATGAAATAGAAACAACAAGGATGTGTCTAAATGCGAGTTCTAAAGGAAACCGGAATGTTTCCAGTCAGATTTAATCTAATCTAGCTTTTTCTTTTTTTTTTTCCCAAAAGCTAACAGGCAATGTTCCTTTATCATACTTTAAAATGAAAATAAATCATTGCTAAAATGCATAGCACTTGCTAGCATTTACCTGCAGGAAGTCCACAACCTGACACTGACAAGCAATATGTTGAAGCATGATGTTGAAGATGAAAATAATTCATTATTAAATTATCACAGATGCAATCTGCAAGACAGGCTCCAGTCTTTAGGAATGAACACCAGCGTCCCATCTCTGGGCATAATAAAGGATACAAAAAAGGACATATTACTTCTTTAACTTTTTTACTTTGTCAGGTATAAGGCTTTAACTTTTGCTCCACATCAGTGGCCTGTTATTTTTTTGGCTTTGCACCAGAGTATATTACAGCAGAAGAAGGAAAACCTTTCAATCCTAACGGTCCACAGGGAAAAAGATCTTGGTTTGATCTCATTTTCCTTTTAACATTAATTGCGTGTTTAGTTTTTATAGGCAGAGGGCCAAAAAGCAAAATAACATCTTCCACCATGAGCATGACTGGGGCCAAGCAGCAGAATTTAAGGCCATCTTTTTCTTAGTGTTTCTGGCACTGAAAATTCCTGACTCTGGCTCAGTCCTTCTCTTACCACCTTGGATGTGTTACAGAATAACCCTGGGCATCTCAAAGTGCAGAATGAAATAAGGGTGTAGGTGCCTACAGAGCTTGAGATTATCTACACAAACATAGCAATTTGTAAATACTGCATTGCACCCTCACTGCTCTTCTCTCTCTTCCCCGTACTGCTTAAGCTGCACCAACCTCATTCTGACTAAGAAATGGCAATGAAGACTTGATACACTTATTATTTAGTCTGAAAATGTTTTTCTTACCCTTTGCATGTTCCAGCAAATATAACCACTCCACTCAAAAAAAAAAAAAAGCAAGTCATTTTTGAAGAGAACGTGCAGGAAGAGGAAGGACATTTTCATTTGGTTAGCTCTCAGCACGAAAAGGGTTTGGTTTCCATCAGTGGTACAATACAAACTGAGCCAAATAATCAGTTCTTCACACTTCAGAAGGAGTTGGGCTTAAAGTTCATAACTTGATGTGATCCCACTTAAAGAGAGGAATCCTGGTACAAGATGGCCCAGGACAGCAGATCATGAGGGTGGTAGGCTGGAGATGGGAATAAAAAGTATCAGTGGAATAAAATGGCTATGGTTCCTTCTCCCCAGAACTGACCTGAGAATCCCAGAGTCAGTTGTGATTGCTCTCAGGGCCTCGATGAGAACAAGAAGATGCCCTGTCATTGCCCTGCTCATGCTGGAGATCTCTCTGCTCACAGATCAGCTCACCATGATGCCCAGGCAGGTCTGGAGGACCCTGTGCCTCAGCCTGTGTTTTCAAAAACAGGACAGAACTGGACCATTTACAAAGGGCCTGAGTTCACCTTGGTGTGCCACAACCACAACTTCTAATGGAAGCAGGAACAAGCTTGTTCAGGGCTGTGTTTTTTTCTTCTCAGCATATTTTGGGTATGCTTATTACAGGATAAGCTCTTTTTGCTGTCATAAGCATTATAATAATTTAATCAGCTGTCATCTACTGAATGATTTCCTTCCTTCTACCAACACTATCATTTTTGGGTCCAAATTTGTTAGAAAAGCAATTAACCACAAACTTCATTTAGCTAACTAAAATAAGATGAGATCTTTTTATTTGTTTGCATTTGTTACTGCAATAGGAGCACCAATTTTGCTGGTTTGTTTTTGCAATGACTTAAGGGGAAGCAAACAATTTATTTTAAACATGTAATAAATACCTAAAGAAAAATAACAATAATTACACTTTCAATGTCAAATAAGTTTTACCTACCCTGATCCTGTGTTTCACAATTTTATGGTGTTTCCATTTTTAAAGACTGCTTTTAAAATAAATGTTGGTAAGTGTTCCCTAGGAAATAATGTGTTTGATGGCATTTCTTTTCTTTTGTGCATGAATGGCTTAGGGAGAACTGTTGAGCTTTCAGCTATAAATGCAAATGTAAACCTAACCCAGTTTACAGTTTAAATGTGTGCTATTTGCTCCAGCTGTTCTGTGTTTGCAAGGTGGTCTGATCCAATCCCCTCTATGAAATGGCACTGTTTAAATTCTCTGGTTGTCTGGAAAAAAACACCAAAAGGTGAAGAAAATAAAGTGATTTCAAGATAGACAAATACTGTTTTTTTCTGGTTAGCTATGCAGGGAAACCACTGCCTGTCCAAAATTTTCATAGGGTTTTTGAACACCACATTTAGAGACAAGAAAGAAAACAGGATTCTTGATCCCAGTGAGACTTCTGTCACCTGTGGGAGAGTGGACAGGGGAGGTTTGGGGGCCCTCTTCTACTACTTCTGTGGAGCTGCAGGCCTCTGTTTTTCCCTCCTCTGCCAGGGAGAGGTACATTTTATTTTCACACCAGGAGAATTTATATTCTTACCAGGAGTGTGCTTGCAGTGCACAGTCAGGGACTGAAGGCATTCCCTCGGGGAATGGGTATCTCAGCAAACTTACGTTCCGCAGGCTGAGAAATCCTGGTGGAAAAATCCGAGCAGGCTGGAATGGTGAGAAATCCATCCTGGGCTGGTGAGACTCGGCATAAAAGGCACTTTGTGCTGGAGACAGGACTGCAGTGGCAAGCTTTAATGGCAAATCATGAATTGGTGATCTTTTGGGGAGGGAAGAGTGCTGTTCCTGGCGGTGGTTGTCTGCCATCCGCCGCTTGTCAGGTGATCCGTAATGTCACACTATGGCCGTGTGGGAGCAGCGCCAAGGCTGGCACAAGGGGCTGACACACGGGCACGGATCCTCCTCTGAACCTGCCCCAGCTTCCCTGAGGTTTTGATTAATGCTCATCCCAAATTATTTCGTCATTTTGTTCACCTTTTCGGCTTGGAGCTGCTAACGCTACAGCCACAGCGCTGCACGCCTCGAGCTGAGCACACCCCCAGCTCCCCCTGCGTGTCAGCTGAATTATGGAGGTCTTGGTCACTGTGGAGAATTTGTCCTGGGCCAGAGAGCCTGTTTATCTGAAATGCTGCTGCATCTGTGCTCAGTTCACATTATGGTTGTGCAACCAATTAAAAAAAAAACAAAACCAAAACAAAACAAAAAAAAAAGCATGCAAATTGCTCTAAGTGCCAGTTTGGAAGCATAAATGTAATCTGGTTACATGCATTTTCAGATCCATAGGTTCTGCTGCAGGAAAGAAAAACTTTTATTTTATGGCAGTATCTGCTTACGAGTCTACTGGGAGACTATTTCTTTGTTGCCCTGGCTTTACCAGCAGCCTTGTGCAGCTTTGGCATTCCCAATGCTCTTTGTCTTTCTGGTCAAGCACAGTGACCAGCCAGGATGTGGGAGCATGAGTTTCTGTTTTGAGCTCTGCACAGGCTACAGAGGCACAACCTCACCCAACTGCAGCTGGATTAGCTGCAGAATTGGGTAAATTCTACTTCCTTTACCTTTCTCTTTGTCTGATGTGCCTTTAAACACGTGGAGTTAGGAGCAGTCTCCAAAGGTGCCTGCCTGCTGCACCTTTGCAGTGGAGAGAGGAGGGAGACAGCCGGGTTGCCCTGAAGAAGCAGCACTAAGCAGCTCAGCCCAGTCAGTGCCAAGTCCCACACCCTGCCTGGCACCATGTACCCAGAAGCACAGACAGCTCACATATTGCCAGCAAGGATCTCATTGAGTTCAGTTGTCTCTGCATTCTGCAGTGTGCACACACCTTCCCTACATTTCTGCAGCCCCGTGACACTAAAGATTGACATTTTACAGTGGCTTTGTGATGTGGGGATCAAGCTCCTCCAGGATACCGTGGTCTGCTTTAATATAATTGAGGTCACTTTGAAGCAATGTGACAAGCTACAGTTTGTCTCATCAGTACAGGCAGGAGATGGAGCAGTTTAAAGGCTTTGAAGGCTGCACAAAAAGAGTATAGAATCAGTTACCCCTTTTTGGCAGCTGTTCTAATAGAAGGTAAGAAATGACTGCTTGGCAAGCCCCTTTCCTAGCACTCAGAGGCATGCCCCAACCTCAAAATAGGCCATAATAAAATAAAAAGAGAAACCAAAAAGCCCCATTTTCAGCAAACAGCAAGCCTTTCTCATCAAGCCCTTGCTTTAACCACAGCCAGCATTACGGAAAGGAAGGCAATGGGATGAAGAGAAGTAAAAATTATCTGCAGGAAGCCAGCCCACCACCTGAAGGGGTGCTCCCCGCTCCCCTCCCCACAGCTTGTTTCTCCTTACAGCGTACCGTATGGCTTAGCAGCTCTGCAAATGCTGAGACAAGTGTGCTGGGGAGCAAAGAAATGTTTCCTTACAGCCATGCCAGGCTGTCACTCCTCTGCCTTCCCCACTGTTAGGAGCTGCTAGACTCTCTCAGCCATCTGGTGCAGGATTTGAAATTTCCTGCTGCTAACCCTGGCCAGTCCTGGCATTGCTGTGCACTTGGTGTATGGAGATGAGACAGGTTTTGAAGTGTTTCTACAAAGCTGGAAAAGCTGTGGAAAGGCTGGAGGAAAATGAGTGGGAAGGTGTGAGCTGGAAACAAGACAAGCTGGTGATGGAGGCCTCAGCACACATTTACCTTTTGTGGGGAAGAAAGGAAAGGGCTTTGCCCTTAGACTTTAGTGGCCATGGGGCACAGCCACAGGAGAATAAACTGTAGATGACATGCTCCTCTTTGTTCGCTGCTGGGGAATGGAAATGCAGACAGATTTCCAGAGAAGAACAAGGACTTCAAGCCCTTTGGATGAGGAAGGGTCTGAGAAGCCATCTGCCTCAGTTTCCTCTGCCAGCTCCTCACTGTGGGATGCCACTCACATGTGACAGTTGGGAAGCTAAAGAAATCCTTATGAGGTGTATTTTGACCAGTGTGCCAGCAACTGGGATCAGGACCAAGCTGTGCCTGCATAGTCTGCATGGACAAGAGAGGAAGTCATTGCTGCTTTTGTGGCTCTCCCTGCTGGAATCTGCTCTGACCCCAAGTTACTCTGGTTTGCTAATGCAGAGAGCTGTCAGACAGGTCTTAGACTACTTTGTTTACGCACTTTTTTCATCCCACTGCCATTCAGGAGCCTATCACACTGAATGCATGATTAATTAGGCCATGTTAGAAGATGTAGTTCTTCTGTGGACTCAATGCTAGCAGTGCTAGCAAAAGCACAGAACACCCTGACAGATAGGGAACATCCACAGCTGTCCCAAATCAGTCTCTGTGGTCCCAAACTGCTTATTCATCACTGTGCACATATCCCTAGTCATCAGTGGGATGAGTTTTGAGACAGTCCCAGAAAACCCTGCAGATTCCCATTTTTAAATTACTATTAAAAAAAATAAAGAAATAAAAGTGCCATTACTTCAGTAGGTGTTTTACCTGGGTAGGAGTCTCACAAGGATGTAGTCACTGGTTGGGTGGAGTGGGTGTGTTAGGTGATCCTTAGCCAACATGAATACCCAAAATAGATACTGCCTTGAGTGAAATATGGACTGGGTTTTCTTCTGAACATTATTACTTTGCAGATACAGTTTCCATGCAAAGTGACTTCTCCCCAGTAAGAATGACAGGATGTCAGTTATTGAGTTATCAGTATTGGAATTTTGAAAATATGTTAGCTCCAGATAAAAGGAGAAATGTCTTAGAGTTTATAGAAAAACTTTCAGTTCTCCAGTTTTAAACAACTCTCTCAAATATGTACTCCAATACTTGCAGTGTGTATGGTGGGTGTAACACTACTAGTGCAGGACTTCAAAGAAAAATATCCCATCTTTCCACAGTCCAGCTTGCAACTGCTTGAAAATAATGAGCTGGAGGTATTATTTTCTATTTCCCAGTGAATAGTTGCTGAGATTATTTACAGTCTTCTCACAGTTCAAATCAGTTTCCTGTGTGCCCTTACAGGCTCTCTCTGTGTGCAAGGCATTTTATTCTTGTATCTCCACACAGAGAAGAGAATTTATTGACAGTAGCTGGCACAGCCAAATTGACTTCAGCTACCTACAGTGATTTCAAGTTGCAATAACTGAGGATGCTTCTCACACTACATGCACCTGTGTGCCCTGAAATTCAACTAAAGGGTGCCCATTAATTTGAATAGTGTTTCGGTGAGGCTCTAACAAACACACTGCCTTGGTCTTGTTCAGGGCAACATCACGTGGACTTCAATGTCAATTCACTTTCTGAACAAGGAACAGACAGATAACATCTGCCCCATGAAAGATGCAGCTACACTGGAGTGGGGAAGGTAGATGATGGTGGTGATGAAGATGAGAGTGATGGTGATGAAGATGAGAGTGATGGTGATGACCATGGTTGTGGTGTTCTCCCTGGATGCTGCTTGATGTCCTTACCCCACGACTTAAAGTGTCTTCCATTTTGCAGGCTAAATGCTCAACACATCATTCTACACTGCCACGTTCTTCTGATTGCCCTTAAGCTTACAGCCTTTTGAGAAGTGGAAGAGCTTCAGAGGAGCTGTCAGTGCTCCTGTTATCAGCTGGCAGTCATCAAAGGAACACTATAACCATGGACACAACAAGGAGCAGCTTGGACCATAAACAAGCTGTCTAGATACCAATTCTCTCAAAGAAAACAGTTTTGTTTGGATGTGTGCACAGCCTGCTGCTCTTTCGATCTTCAGAGCACCAAAAGCATCACATTTTCACCTAAACATCCACCTGAACCCACCCTGAGAAACAGAAGGCCTTGTGCCCCAAGCAGGGCCTGTTTCCTTTTCCCCCCTACAACACACAGTGGCCACAAGAGCTCCAGAGCTTATGCCTTTAGCATTTTTTCCCCCAAATCAATGACTACATGAAAAGAACACATTTGACTGATCAAACCAAGACTGTCATTTTCACCTGTTAAAAGAAGTCTGTCTACCAACAAAGTCTAACACAGATAAGCAGGCAGACTTGACTATATTTAAATTAATTAGTACTTAGAATTAAATTCAGGAAAAATGGAGCTGTATACAACAAGAACTATATACATAAAGGAAAAACTCTGTATATCATCTAACCCCCAAAATCCACCTGAGTCTGTGTTGGGAAATAGAAGTACTCGTGTATCAATGGGATGGTATTCTTCATGAGTGAATTCTGTCCTACAACTTGGGCAAAAGCTGGAAGTCTCAAGGGCAACAGAGAGGCACTGACTACAGAACACATGGCCACAACAGGGTTGACAAAATCTGTCATTCACTTTGCACAGTCTGGAAGTAAGGAAATCACAGCATGTATTAGGAGAAAAGAATTTGAATTTGCTGCTCTACTGGCACCAGGCCAATAGGACTTGGAGTATTGGAGTCAGTCTGTTACTGTTAGAATAATGAGGAACCCACAGATCTGCCAGTGCCATCTTGGCAAAGGTTTCTCCCTCTACCTTCACATCCAAGAAGTAAATTTGGAGCTTCAAAGCAAGGACTATGCTTCAAGCCAGCTGCACATTGCATCCCAAATTAGCTGAGTTGCACAGCTCCCTCTGTGTTCCATGTCCCGTCACACAAAGCAGAAAGAATGACAACGTGGATCCTTACCTCCGAGCTGTCAAACCCCCAAACTGGAGAACTACCAGGACCTGCTGGCCATGAACTAGTGAGAACAGAACAAGAAGACAACAGTACCAGAAAAACATGCAGGTATTCATTTTACTGTGCATTGAGGGTTACTGATAAACAAAATGCCAGAATTTGAAACACACCCTATTCTGATTTAACAACATCTCAGCCCAGTAACAAAATACTTCCAAGAACTTACATGCTCTGCAAGCATTTCAGCATGTCTCAAGCCACAGAGTAAGATACATTCAATCATGATTTCATGAACAGAGGAGAAAGGCTTTTGCTGGATGGTTCTGTCCAATGGAGGAGGAGGAGAGAACCAGAATGTGGAGGAGAAGTCACAGCAGGCAGCAGAGGAACAGCCTGCACATTTGGACAGTCTGCTTGGTTCAAGAGCCATGTAAACACCCCACACTTTCATCCCCTCCCCACCATCCTCATTTAAGAGAATGCAGCTCTGCTTTAAGTCGCTGCTGCTGCTTGAAGGCTCAGTGGAATGTTTTTAACCTTTAGCTAGACAGGAATGACCCAGCTCCTTCTGCTCTGTGGTGTTCCTCTACAGCACCAGATCCTTTGCTCTCCCTTCCAGACTGATTCTCTCCCTACCTGCCCAAGCTCTTCTCCCCCCTCCTCTCTGTGCTGCACCCCTGCAGTTGTTCCAAGTCTCTGCTGTCTCCATCAAGTGTTCCCTTCAGCCCTTTGCTTGGTTACTCCTGCCAAAGCATGCAGGGGCTTCAAGATCACCTCAATTTTTGACCAATGCTGCCACTCCATGTTTCTCATTTACTCCATGTCCTCCTGCAGAGGCAGCCCCACTGTATTTGTTTAGAGAGGCAGAGAAAAGCCTAAAGCAAAACTGTAAAAGCTGCCTCAGGGATTGCCAGTGCCTGTTCAAGTGGGTGGAACCAGGCAAAGCTATCTCCTAGACATTTCAAAAACCTGCTAAAGTGCCCAGTCTGTCATGATTTCATGCACTTACACTGTCAAGAAGAGCATTAGGAGAGAAAATTGAAATGAGTTTCTAACCTGAGAATATTTTTAGTTTGCAATCGAAGCGTTTTGGCATTCAGAATTGGAACTGCAATTTCCCTCTTCCCTGTGCTGATGGGATTTCTTGCTCCTTACATCTTCCTAGCAATTTCTAATGGAAACTGCACGTTTTCCACGGTTTTTGAGCAGTTTTCTTCATTCATGGAAATGGGAATCTTTTGATGCTTTCTAAGATTAGTCAAAATGTTTAAATCTTGCATGTTAATAAAACTTAGTTTTGAAATAGTGAATTTTGGCGAGAAGAAGATCTTTGCAAAAACCTTTTTCTCTAAAACCTCCTCAATTGCTTGCAGAGGTGGTTAGTATTTCAATGTTCAAAGAATGATGAAAAGAGAAAAGAATATAATATGCCTTCTTTGACTATGTCTACTACTTGTTGCAGGAAATTATTTCCTCCAGCTGATTCCTAGGCTGCAGTTGCATGATCCCTGATTCTGTAGCTCTTCAATTAGCAACCAGCTAAATGAACTTCAACTAGATTGAGGGTTTACATGTGTTTCTGGCATTTTAAAATCTCATTTACAATTGACAGTACCTTCAAAATTAGACTTAATTCATTCAGCCAAACTTGTTTAAAGTAAAACAGTCTCATAGCCAGACAAAACTATTTAACCAAATGAATTTTTTTCTCAACTGGACTCCCCTAGGAACCCACACGAGCCCCTGTACAGAAGCAATAACTAAGATTGCTTTTAAAATTATCCTTGGAAAATCTTGTCAGAGAGTCAATAAAAATAAAAGATAAAACTGTGTTTTGCCTTTTCTGCTATCCCATCTAATTTCACATTGATTTTATAATTCACTTTGCTGTTGCTATGAAAATAACAACTGCAATAGTATGTCATCCTTTACCACCTTCAATCTCATCTCATGCCTGGTGGTTAAGGCCAGAGGATCCCAAACCATGAGTGGAATTAACCAAAGTGCAAATTTCATATTAAAATAGATTCAGATCTACACAGCAGAACTGACTCTGGCCCAGGTGTCCACCACAGATGTGCTGAATTAATAGATAAGCCAGAAGTCACACACTGAAAATCCAAAATCTCTTTCTGCTGAACACTCTGTGTTGGAAGAGTGAAGAACCTGTCTCTTCCAAAGGAGCATCTGCTTCTTAGAGCTTGGCTTGAAACAGAGCACAAATGAGTGTTATTACACTAGGAAAAGAGCAGGGAGAGAATAATTTCAGTAGAAAAGAAAATAAAGCATCCTTTCCATGACACGAAAATTAATTTTATTACTTTGTGCAGTTAATGTATAGGGCGTAGCCACCCTGGTGTAGCAAGCAAGCATAAATAAAGATAAACTTTTCTCTCTCTGTTTCATCTGCAGATCACTATGCTCAGTCTTTTTTGTTAGGCTACATTTCTTACTAATATTCTTCCATCTCAATAGCCATTTGCCAGTTTGGCCAGCAAATTGAGAAGAATCAGCTATACACTCAGCACTTTCAGAGGCCACCTGCTTAGCCAAAGATATTTGCAGTACAAAACAGAGGGTTGTGACTGTTCTAGCATCATGCCTCTAATGCTGAAAGAAACATAATATTTGCATATTAATAGGAGCTAAATAATCATCCAAGAGTATAGAAAAACCTTCAGATCTTGCAGAACCGCATTCTTGGAGATGAACTTATAAAAATTCCTCCATAATTTACAGAGATGAAAGTGAAATAGTAATTTCAATTCATTTTTGCATTGTGAGAACTTGGCTGCACTAAATTATTTAAACATATATTTTTATTTACTTTGGAAGGGACAGAGCTTAATTTGTTGATATTTTCTATTTTTTAAAATGAAACCCCCTGACTGACAGTGCTGGGATGGAAACTGCTGGGATCGAGGGTAAGTGGTAAGAGGAGATCATTTGCCCTGGTGAGTCTCAGTCCCAGCTTCCATTAGCAAATGCTCCCCAATATGGTGCCAGCTTGGACCCTGACCCAGAA
This sequence comes from Rhipidura dahli, assembly GCA_013399225.1. Taxonomy (NCBI): domain Eukaryota; kingdom Metazoa; phylum Chordata; class Aves; order Passeriformes; family Rhipiduridae; genus Rhipidura; species Rhipidura dahli. The sequence goes on along the minus strand of VXAC01006562.1, from coordinate 668,767 downwards.
ATCCTTATTCATGCCCATAGCTGCTACCTTTTTACTCCAAAAGCTATCAATATATCTAGAAATGGGTGCATTTGCTTTCTGTATTTTTTCTGGAACAATAGTGATTTATTTAATTAGTTAGTTAGTTAGTTATGTTGCAGAAAGAAGATCAAGAAGTACTTGAACTTCAAAAAAACCCCCCAAATCTGACAGTTCCTCTAGAGAACTTCCATTTCCTCACAGTCCATGGAGATGGTGCTTTTACAGATGGGGTTTGGGTCAGCCTGTTCTCACTCTTCACCTCACCCTTCATCTTGCTGTGCGTACACAATCTCACGACTTGACAGGCAGCTCAATACCTATAAATGTCCATTTGTTATTTATGGTGACTAGGAAGTGTCCGTGTTTTCAGACCTATTACGTATGCAGTGATGTAAGGCTTCTATTTTAGAGATAATATTTATTTATCATACCAGAAGGGGCTAATGTCTGGAAAGGTTATATCGGTAAAGTAAACATGGAGCACTACTGAACAAAGTATGGCCTAAATGGCCTGTTTGCATTCAGTATTGAATTTTTAATCTCATTTCCCCATTTTGTTACAAACAGTGAGGGGAAAAACCGATACAGGATCCATATGAAAAAAAAATCCAGGGCACTGCACACTGCATGTGAGAAAAAATGTTCCACTGATATCCTTCTGCTTGGTTATTGACAACATTTTGTTCCCTGCCAATAACAGTAAGAGCAGCAGGGTTTGCTTTAAGTTCTGATTTTCCAGTTTGTAGCTAAGCAAGTTTATTAGGGGTGAAAAAAACAGGTGGAAAGGAGGACAGGAAGGAAAGAAGACCTTTATGGTGTGTAGGTTGCACACTATAGAATAAATGTTTACCACCCTGGTGCCCCATAAAGCCTGTATTCCCAGAGCAGATCTGCTCTCTTGGGATGCAGCCAACAGATAAGGGAACATACTCCACTTTTAAGTCCCTTCTTATTACAGTTCTGAAGGTCAGGGTGAGTGAGAAATAGAAGAGCCAAGAACAGGGTAAAGAGACAAAGAAGATCCAGATCATTAGCTGATCTTGAAAGGTGTGGGAAGTCAGACAATTTCTGAGTTCTCTGTGGACTTAGCTAAGACAGAGTCCTATTTGCTTAGAAGATAAATGAAAAGAGAGCTACAAGTCATGCTGACCGTGCCACTTCAGGTTTCTAAAGCCTTTCCTGATGATGCTAGAGGGAGCTTAGGCTGTGTGCACAGCTGTAGAAACAGCTCCATCTTCCACTTTGACACTGGTTTTACTCCTAAATCTTCTTATGTTTTGGACAGCTGCTGCCACAGCAATCTTAAAAGAAAAAAAGAAAGTCTCATGTTGTATTATTGATTTTAGAATCAATGGAAAGTCAGAATTATTATATGATTTCTGTGATGGCATAAGGAAGATAAAAATGGCAGCTTGCCAGAGAAAGCTCAGGAAAGTGAAGGTAGGGTGAAGTCCTGAAAGGAAGTTTTGTCAAAACCTCTCTGGACAAAGCAAACTTACCTGATATCATGCACTCAGTTGACACAACCCTCTTAGCCTCAGTTTTCCAATGAGACTCCAACAGCCAAACCCACATATAAAACATTTTTATAAACAGTGAAAGAAACCCAAAGTAAAGAAGAACAAGGCAAATCAGAACTGACTTCTATTGATTTTGTGATAAAGGCTCCATAGAAACCAGCTGTTAATTACCTTTTCAGAGGAGACACTTTTTTAGCTCGTAGCCAGGGTTGGGGTTTTTTCACCCCTTTCCTCTCAGGTACAATAGACTGTACTGCTAGGATAGGATTGAAACTGCTGCATAGGATTGAAACTATAAATGTGTATTGGGACACAGTTTTAATTATTCATCCATTTTATTATGGTACGAAAAAAAGTCTGCTAAAGAGCAGGCAAGAATGAGACAAATCACAAAACAGACACTCCCCATCACAACTGCTTTGCTAGTGAGTAATATTTGCAGCAGTTCAGCATCACTTTCTCTCTAGTCAAAGTTTTGCCAAAGCAGCATGTACCTGTCCATCTGGTTTTCCTTTCCACTGCTGTTTTTACATATGTTAGTGACTTATCCCTGCCAGGTAAATGGCATGAATGACTTAACCCTGACAGGCAGAGAGCTCTCTTGATGCCTGTGGGGTGGGGGTGGAGGGGAGACACAGTGCTGTGTGTCTGTGCTTAGCTCCTCTCTGAACAAAACCACCGACTCCCAGCTGTACGATGGCTCTGAGCTGGGCATGGTGGAAGACCAGCAAGTAGGGGCAAATGAGGCTTGAAAACCATCTGTTCACTCACCAGAGCCTGACATGGGCTGATTCAGTGTTTGTTGGCCCGCCTGGGTGATGTGAGCTGTTCCTCACAGCAATAACAGGTGCAAAGCTTTCTGGCAGTGGTGTTGTTTTTAAAGCCCCGTGTCCCTTCAGTAACCCGGGGAGGAGGTGGGCTGAGCTTTCCAAAGCTGTAGGACCAATTTTATACCTGCAACCCAGGCAATTACAGATGCAAAACAAATCCTGCAAGTGAAGTCACACTGCTCCTCACTTCTCAGAATTGCTGGGGATAGTGTACAGGGAGTGGGCGCACACACAACAGCAGGATGACACGGTTAGACTTTGCAAACACATATGCTCTTCCTCGAAAATCTCTCTGCTGCTACTAGGGCTGAGGCAGTTTTGCTGAAAGACATGATGCAGAGATCATGGAATCATAGAATGTCCAGCACATGTTCCACTAGACCTGGCTAGACTCAAAGCCCCATCCAACCTGGCCTTGAACACTTCTATCGATGGGGCATCCACAGCTTCTCTGGGCAACCTGTACCAGTGCCTCACCACCCTCACAGTAATGACTTTCTGCCTAACATCTAATCTAAATCTATCCTCTTTTCGTTTAAGACTGTTCTGCCTTGTTCTAACACTATCTGCCCCCTCTTTTTAAGACACTTTTAAGTACTGGAAGATCTTCCTTTTTTTAGCCACCTTGAGAAAGAAGGTCAAAGAGAAATGACTTTGGTGGCTGCAGTGCACAAGAAGATGAGCATTTAAATTATTCATTTTATACAAAATCTCCCTATACATGATGGAAAACAGGTGGTGCCTGGAATGACAGCTCATAGCTGCTTTCTGATTACTAATACACCATCATTATATGGTGTAAGGAAAAGAGCTGTAGCAGATGGGGCTCTCTACAACCAGACAGCAGCAGACCATACAGGAAAATGCATGGCTCTGTTTTAGCTTACAAACTGTAAGCACAAATGCTAATATGATTTTGACTCAGAGGGAGGACTATGTGCAGTAAAACTTGGGAGTCTTCAAACACTACAACCACTCAAACAAGACAGAATTTAGTTAGTCACTCTTCTGCCTATCATGAATTTCTTTATTTTCTCTGTGCTTGTATAGCAGCACATCTAGTGCAAAATAAGCAAACAGTGTAAACTAGAAACAATCAGCATGATGATCTTGGTTCACACTTCAGCTCACACATCAAGGGTCTCTTTACCTTAACAAGTTGCCACTCACAAAGAAGCCAGCTCAATCACAAATTACAGCCTCTGCTTGGTTTTGATTCCAGATCAATTGTGCCTTGAGAAATATTACATCTGAAAATACTCTGCATTGAGGTCCCCCATGTGCTTCAAGGTGGGGTGCTCTAGAAATGATCTACAACATTTTGCATGTTAAAGAGCAGCAGTGGCCTTGATGAAGAACACTTTGCTCATTTGTATTTATATACATTCCCAGACCAGCAAAGTGGCCAAGGTGACTTTGGGAGGAAAAGGCTGCTTGAGCACAACGAGTGCAATTGGGGCCCACAACTTTCTGTGCATGTCAAAAGTCGTTTGCATATTCATTATCTTTTGATGAGCGCTGTGTGGTCAAGGGAAATGTACTTTCCCCTTTGGTGCATATCTCAATTTGATCAGCCTTCTGTAAATCTCCTGTGCTCTGTATCAGTGTGGGTATAATTTAGTCCACTTGCTGTATGGAAAGATCTTTCCTCAGATTATTGTGGTTTTAATGGTAAACAAAATATTTGGGCAAGCAGAGAGCCTGGCAGGGGAGTTTACTGGGGACAAATATGTAATTGATAACTGTTTAATTAGGACCAGTCCCTGGAACTTTTCTAGGAGATAAAAGAAGTTGCATGCTCACTGGGGTTGAGCAGCAGAGGTGCCAGCCAGCATTACTGATAAAGCCAAGAAATTTTGGCATCGGGATCCATCCTCAGCTCAGAGGTTATAAAAACCCCACAGCTCTTCCGTCCTCACAAGAGGGGTGAGAACTGAAGCAATTCATGATCCACCCCTAAATATGAGACAGAAGCTACAGAAGAAAGAGAAGGGACTCAACGGATGAGCAAACCAGTGCAAGGGAATTTGGCATTGGAGAGGTCAGGTTACTGAAAGCTGGATGCCTTGGTCTGATTGTTTTTCTCTAGTAACTCAATCAGCAGCCTGGCTTGTAGCTCTGTAGGAACCACTCCGTGTCTTTCAGATCTACTCTTACAGGACAGCAATGCCACTTAGTGGCTTAATGAAATCTATTTTCTCATGAGAAGATTGCCTGTATTAGAGAGCAAGGTGTTTGACTGAATAGCAGCTTTTTGTTGAACCCTGAGCATAGCTGCACAGTAAGGGTGAGACACCACCCAAAATTTTCCTCTTCATCTTTTCCAGATGTTACACAAGGCATAACCTCCAGTGGGATGTGCCCTATCCCTGCATGAGTGCCCAGAGACAACAGCACAAAACCCATGAGCCTGGGAGGCTGGCGGGCAAGGCAAGACTTTGGGCACAAAAGCCTACCCTTGCCTTAAGAAGAAGCTCCATCCTTACAGTGGAATTAGAACAAGTAACCAGATTTCAGCGGGAAAAGCCATTCTCTGCAAAGGAGAGGAGGCTGTATGGCTCTTACAGCCTGCCAAGCACGTTCATTCCCAGATTTGTCAAGGTGCTGTGCCATCTAGAGGAATTTGAGAGGCATTTTCCCGTGCCTCTCCAAAGAGCTCCTGGCTCCCCGGTGCTGGCTGGTAAAGCTGCTCAGGGTTGCCGCTGAAAGAGCCGAGCAGCAAGACCTGCTTCTGGGCCAAAACCACTCCTGGCAGCCCCTGTGACTGGTGTTCCTGACCCAACGCAGCACCAAAACACATCACCCAGGGCATTTGTGTGAGTTGTACTAAATGCCTTTAAAAAGTGCTGCCATAACTGTTTGAATGTGTTTTCTTCACGGGTTCAATTTACAGCCAGGTGTGATTTACAGAAACAAGGGCACATCCCTACCCAAATACCAGGCTACTGCTGACAGAGACACGTGTTACTAGGTGAAAGAAGGGCTTCATCCCCCTTTTTTTTTTTTTTTTTTTGCTTTGTCATGTACAGCATCACAAAGGAAACTGCTGCAATATCCAGGTACCAGCGGCTACAGGCAGAGAGGGAGTTCATGGCTTTTGGTGTGAGGTAAATATGGAGCACACTAATGCTAATTAACACAAAATAGAAGCTGTGGCCTACAAATAGAGGCACAGGGTATATAATTGGTGAATATTGCTGTTGACTGAAAATAGTTATTTAATCTTTAAAAGTGTTGACATAAAATATTGCCTTCATTCCTTTACTGCTCAATAACACCTTGGGTTTTATTCACCCTCTGACCTGGCCAGCTTGGCCTGATGTCCTCAGCTCTGTCCTGCCCCATGTGCCTGTCCTGGTTCACATTTGTCCCCTCTGACTAGGAGCCATCCAAAGCTGATGGGCTGTCTATGGCTTTCCTTTGCATTACCAGAGCAACCCTCTGCTCTCAGCCTCTACAACTCCTTTAGGCATACTAATCCCTATGTGATTCCAACCATCAGAGAGGTGAGCCATAAATTACAAGAAAAAATTATGTCTGTCCAATTTACTGTAAAAATAAAATAAAGGAATTTCCCAGGTTCTCACAAGTTCGAAATCCTCAGATGAAAATTCTACAGCCCACTTCCTTTTTGACTTGTCTTCAGTTTTGATGCCCTCTGCTCTTGATTTTGTTCCCACCAGCCTGTGGGGCAGTGCTGTATGGCTCTAGAAAAAAGGTATTTTTTTTCTGGCAGGAGGTGACTATTGCCAAGTGACTGTCAGAGTAGGATGTTTGTTGTCAGAACCATCATTTCACACTGTTTGTAGTCTAGCTACAAAAAACCCAAACCCAGCCAAGCAAAAAAAAAACGAGTGGGAATAAAGAAACCTATTGCTACAAGAAGTAATCCATGAGTATCATATTCTGTGCTTTTAAATCAGCCTGTGTTTGGGAGGCCCCTTTGTAAACTTCACTCTGCTTTCTTTGCTCTGCTTTCTCAGCTTTACTTCGCTTTCACAGTGAATCTAGAGAGCTCTTCCATGTCACACTTTAAAAAAAAAGATGATTTTTCAGATCCAGAATGAATGTACTTACTCCTGGTTATCACCAGGGGGTGAGGCCAGGGTCTCACAGGCTTGCACTTGAGATGCTGACATCCCCACCATGCCCATGTGCTCTAGGACTGGGCCAAGATCTATTTCTGATTTTCATTAAATTGCTTAGTGGCTCTTAGAAGTCAGTTACTTCCCTCTGTCTTTTTATCCATGTCCTGAGCACATACAGCATGCAGAGGAGAAATGAACTTCCACTGTATTTCCTTTCCTTCTGGGATTTCTGCAATGTGCTCAGAATGAATGATTGTTTTGCCCTGTGTCCCTTGTCCTCACAACCTGCCTGGCTCCCCACCTCAGCCTCCACAGGAGAAGAGAAATAATTATTTCAGGGAATATGTGAAACACTGCTTAAGCAGCAAGGGTTTCACATTTTAGTCTAATTCTGTAGTATCTGAGACCTGTAGAAAACAGCAGAGAATATTTTAAGTTCTAAAGGATTAGATTAGGCAAGTACTGCAACCACTAGAACTTCAGAACCAGAGGGCAGATGGATTATACACATTCAGCTGAATTCAGGCCTGAAAAAGATGATATAGATCCTCTGGGTGTAGCTATTCCTGCCTTCCCCAAGTCAAACCTGGTTGTGCTTACTCACTAGAATAGACTAGAAAAGCAGGTTCAGTCAGTGTCTGGTAAGAAATGGCACTACTGACTTGAAAGTCAAATCAGTAGACAAGGATAATACATACATACATTTTGATTCATGATGTACTTACCAAAATTATCCTGTGTTGTGTGAAAGAAGATTATGTGGAATGGAGGGGCTGTCTGTTGCAAAACAAGAAATTAAAGTGTGGCTGGAATGACTGGACAAATGTGTAGTATTACAAAGAATTTTATAATAATAATGATGATGATGATAATAATAATAAAAACAATCTAAAATAGAATAGTCAAAGACAACATGTATCAATGGTCCCTGTTGGGGACAGCCTATGGAAGTTATTGCAGCAGGACCATAAGGTAGGAAGGATTTTTGGGCTGATTGGTGAATGTAAAATTTAAGGGACATAAAAGAGTTCATGCTTTGAGTCACACAGAAGCTGTATGGTTTGAATCATCACACAGACCTAATTGCAGGACCCAGAGATGCTGCCCTACTTAGAGTACAGCTTTGAAAGCTGATCAAAGTCTGGACAAGAATGACTACATTTTTATGTAAGAAAACCAGGAAAATTCTTACAAAGTATCATTAAACCAGGCCCTTTAACACCTTGTAGGAGTACACATTTGTCCAAACTACTCTCAGAAAGGTCTTGGAGGTAAGCAGTGAACACAATGTTTGGTAGAGAATCACAGAAGGAGACAAAGGCCGCAGAACGTGCAGTGTTGTACAAACATGCAAGGGCATCACTTTGGGGCTTCCAGGCTGAACAGGCAGTGGAGATAACAGGACAGGCAAGCAGCAGTGGGAAAGGCACCACTCAACACAATGAAAAGGTTTGCCAGTAAAGCCAGGAAGCATGAGCAAGCTTCCCAAATCCCCTATGACCCATGACCCTACCCCCTGGTCAAATCTCCTCTGGATGATATGAAAGAGTCTTTACTGCTTTGTGACTTGCCTTACAGAAGAAAATCTTCCACAGGAAGGAATTCTCACAGCAGCAACATGAAGATTAAAAACCTAGGCCATCTCTTGAGGTGTAAATTGCATGTTCTGACCTGAAACATCTGTTTTGATGCACTGATTTCTCCAGAGGATTTTCAGATCGTTATCTCTCTATTTCAGTTGTCTGAAGGTCCTGGTGGACAGCAAGCCATCCATGAGCCAGCAGTGCCCTGGTGGCCAAGAAGGCCACTGGTGTCCTGAGGGGCATTAGGAAGAGCATTGCCAGCAGGTCAAGGGAGGGGGTCCTGCCCCTCTACTCAGCCCTGGCGAGGCACATCTGGAGTGCTGTGTCCAGTGCTGGGCTCCTCAGGGCAACACAGACAGGGAGCTCCTGGAGTCCATGTGGAAGACAACAAAGCTGATTAAGGGACTGGAGCATCTCTCTTACGAGGACAGAGAGGGGATCTTATCAATAAGTATCTGAAGAGAGGTGCCAAGAGGATGAAGCCAGGCTCTGCTCGATGGTGCCAAGCAATAGGACAAGAGGCAATGGGCAGAAAATGGAACACAGGAAGTTCCACTCGAACATGAGGAAGAACTTCTTCAGTGTGAGGGTGACTGAGTGCTGGAACAAGTTGCCCAGACAGTTTGCGAGTTCTCTTTTCCTGGAGAGACAAAAAACTGTCTGGACACAGTCGTGAGTAACATGCTCTTAGGGGACCCTGCCTGAGCAGGAAGGTAGGACTAGATGATCCCCCTGCAGTGGTCCCTTACAACCTTACCCATTTTGTGATTCTAATTAAATATCTGAAGGCTGAAAACCTTCAGGAAGACTTGGAGTCTTGAAAAGGAGATGTGAGTTCCCCCTTTTCCAGAGAGTGGAGAGGAAAAATCATGTCTTCCTTACTAACATCAAGCAATTAGCCCGTGCTCTTAATCAAGCCTATAAATGAGCTTGTGGTGGAGCTGTAGTTTTGGGAAAACGTCCTCCAAGCCTAACACCGTGTGGTGCTGGATCACAGCCTGCCCTGAAAGCCAATCAGCGTGTCTCAATGTGAAACAACTGAACAGCACTGCTCTTGCGAGTGGCACTTTCCTCCTAACACTGCAGGTGTCACTGTAAAATAGAAAATCTGCTTTTAACAGACTGTTCTGGTGACTTTGCAGGGGAATGTACACAGCTAGAGTTTATGGGAAAATGTCTGTCCCCTGATGCTGCATTAGATGCTCTCCTCTATTAAGAGCTTAATATTACACGTAGTGGCAGGTAGCATTTAGTATTAAGGGCTGTAGTTTCCTTAAATCAATTATAATAATGTGTCTATTATCCAAATAGGAACTGTTGCTTGATCTGTGCTTGGTGGTCGTGGTTCTCACAGGAAGAACAAAATGTTGATGTTATAAAGGCAGATTTTCCCCTCTCCTATGGTATTGCCATTTATGAGAGAAAGGCAGAGAATCCTTGGTCTGCAAATTGTTGCTTTGTACAAATGTAGCAGAGCAGTGAAAGTTCAGCAAAATATAAAAAAAGCAATTTGCTTCTTGGGCATGTGATTGTCCATGGAATTTTGACTTTCAGCGATGCCAGAGTAATTCTTTGCATAAAGGAACTTCAAATGCTTTAATTAGGGTGGGTAAATCCAGTCCACCAAGTGATTAGGATGATACAACGAGGAAATCCACAGCAGGCTCCTGTCTGTTAAATGTGAGCAGTATTTTAATTTTGCTGTAGCACAGGTCCATGAGGCCATTTGTCTCTTATCACAAAGGTTCATTGTGAGGATAAATGTATTACAGAATGTGAATCACTTAGACATTTTAGGTGAGAAGATCAAATCACACACCAAGTGAAATTCACCTCTCACTCAGAAAAACTAGGTTTTGCCTATTGTTTCACTGTTTTCACTGTCTGATGAAAAACCATGGTATGAAAGCCAAAAAAAATAAAAAAAAAATCAGCTGGATGAGTTCTCTTATTACAAGCAAAGTTATCCAGTTTACCCACAATTTATAAAGATTTATAGGAAAAAATGAGCCAATCAGCATTTTTGGGGTTTTTTTTGTTGTTTTTTTTTTTTTTTACATTAATTGCAGGCATTTATGCCTTTGAAACATCCCTAGGGATAGATTTGAATGATATGAAATTTGGTACATTTAAAAAAATTTTTGAAGCCTCCTTTAAGAATGATGCATCTCCAGAAAATGTGACCTTATCAAATTACATAAAAGACTGTTTTTGTTGTGCAGATATATTAGAGACCTAAACCAGTGTGCTAGCATTCATATATTAGTATCCATATAATAGAGTATATTAGGACATATCAGCTCAGATATCCTGGAAGGATTTCCCTTGACAGCTTTGTGTGAGGGTAACAACATGGTGTGTGCAGGATCTGGGAAGAGCAAGGTTCTGAACCTGCAGGAAAAGCAACAAAGTGCAGCCAAAATGTATTGTGCCAATATTTAATTAACTATTTCTGCCTGTGTGGGATAAAAGTTCTCACCTCTCCTGGTATTTTGTGTTTATTCTGTTTCTATAACCACGATCATGGAAAACTGTTGTTTTCCACACTTGAAAGAAAATGTTTGCTTTAGGCAGATTTTTGCCTTTGGCTTGTCCTGGCTAGTATTTTAAGTTCTGAGAAGATGAAAAAGATACATCCTGATTTCATTATAATGCCTGTGCAGGGATTCCTTCCACTACCAGTGTGGATACAGCATGCCACTTCAAATAATGTAGACATCTAATGTAACCTTTTCTTTTCCCTTTACTCCTGCACTGTACATATGGATAGATTATTTTAATTTGTTCCAAACCTGAATTTTCGAGGTTCCTTCATCAGACTGGGTACTTTGTTATCCTTTGTACAACAAAATGCCGATAACTCTACCCTTGATCTTGCAAAACACTTAAATACATGCTTAAACTTACCTGCACATGTGCTTTGATGCAGCCAGTGCTCAGCAGTTTTCAGGTCCATTAGCTGAAATATTCTGCGTGAACTGCAAAAAACCAAAATTCTTTGAAGCAGACCAATGCAGAGGAAAATATTTCTGTTGGTTTTTCACTTTTTTTTTATTCCCTTGGGCAAAGATAGTAAAAGACCTGATGCAGAAACAAGGTCCTTATTCCTTACTGACACAGCAAACTTACACATTCTGTGTAATAAAGTATCCTGCACTGTGATCTTCTCCTCCCTGTATTCAGATTGATCCCATAGCTATATGTGAAGCAGGGAACTGTAAGAATAACATAAAAGGAGAATTCACACACACAGTTTAATTTTTCCATCTTATCCAGGCCAAAAAATTAGTACCCTTCACAACAGGCTTGGATAGGAGTTTTAGACATGCTCAGGAATGTGACTCTTTCTTCTGATTCTAGATAAGAAAATATACAAATAAACCTGATATACACATTTACACAATGTACAGGGAAATCTGCAAGAAAAAACAGTTTGAAAGAAAAAGATAAAATAGAATATAAAGAAATACTAGTCAGACACTATTTAGGAATGCACTAATTTACTGCCTTAGAAAATTTATTTGAATAAGAAACATATTTTTTTCTATTTACTGTGTGCAGAAATAAATAATTTTGTCTGGTTTCATTACAGGAGGTAATTACTCTCACACTCATATACATGGGCATGTACTAACAGAATTTCATATTAATTTTTGCCTTTCTTTTCTCCTGGGGTAGAATTATTGACTATGAGATTTTCCTTTGATTTTATTTTATTTTTTTTTTAAATGAAGAAGAGGTTGCCTTACTCATTTAATTAGAAAAACACATGTATTTATTTTTCTTGTTTGGTAACCTTGTTTTAAAACCAACAAAACAAAGAAATTTTTTTCACATTCTTCTAAGGTAGGTAGAGATGAGGTACTAATTTGAAGACTTTAATATTACACACAGTGGCAGACAGCATTTAGTATTAAGGGCTGTAGTTTCCTTAAATCAATTATAATAATGTGTCTATTTTCCAAATAGGAATTTAAAACCCATTTGTAATACATTAATAATATTCGATGAAGGACTATATCTACAAAAGCATTTAGAAACTGTAGTACCGCCTAAAAGCCCAGAGAGAGCTGAAAAGTCAACACTTCATTCTCCTGCTTGTTGACCACATGCCTCCCGGAGGTCTGTGAGGTTTCTGCAGGTCAGTGAAATCCCAGTGCAATTAAGATTCTGAAGTGCAGAGCAGTGAGGTGCCCCAAATCCACATCTAGATGTTTCTTTTCCATCTGTCTAGTCTTTGGTGTCAAAACTGTATTTGAAAGGTTTCTGTGAAGGCAGTGTGATGATCCTTCTGCAACATCCCAACATTTCAGCTCCTGCCTTAATAGTTCAGGATGCCAGAAGCTCAACTACATTTCCTTCCCCTCCTTGAGGTAGTTTCACTCTGCATATTTCCCCATCTCACCCTGTAGCAGAATTGCCTTTAATTTCTCTTGCTGTTGCATTTTGTGTATGGTAATTGCACAGTCACCAGACAGAGACTCACCACGCTCATTGCTTCCTCAGGCATTAGGCAGGACAGGGGAATTACGTGGTGACAACAAGACACAGTGCCAGGAATGAATCATGTTTCTTAGCAACTCTGCATCAACAAGGAATCCAATTGCAGAATATGTCCTTCTCATCCCACCAGCAGCCAATTGCCTGCAGAGTCATTCTTGCTTTCCCCAGCCAATTAAAAAAAAAAA